>CM053625.1:119773237-119821238 GCA_028646595.1 Phalanger gymnotis | reverse complement strand
CAGAACTGCTTTTTCTTGCCACTTTTATGCGAGATAATGTACCCCATTCTATCTCTCCCTGTCTCCCTCTCTCAATATATTCCTCTCTCATTCCTTATTCATCTTCAACTCACCCTGTGCCCGCTCTCTTTCTCTCTCTATATACACATACACATATACATACATACACACTTGCATATACATATATATACATAAACACATACACACACACACATATATATATAAATACATACATGCATATTCCAGAAGCTTACATTTTAATGGGAGAAGACACAGAAACTCGATGGGCAGTTGTTACTCAGCATTCCTTCCTCTTTGCCCTGGAGCTATAATGGGCATGTGATGACAAAAATGAAACTGTCCCTGTCCTCCAGGAGCTTACATTCTGTTCATCCATTTCACATCTGCTAAGGCTTCTTGGCAGCTCTGAGTCCTGCGATCCTCTCTGGGACTCAGGGCAGGGGCTCAGCTGCTTCCCTCCAGGCAAGACACAGAAGGAGCATTGATTGACCCCAGGTTCCACAGTCTATGAGAATCCTTAGCCTTGTGATTTTTCCTGACCCAAGGCCTCCTCTACAGGTCATACTCCAAAGGAGAGAGAATTTCTCTCATGGAGTCTGGAGATTCCCTAAAGTTATGAGTTTTCCATGTGTAGACTAGTTGGACAAAGTCACTATGAGTCCTTGGTTAGGGGGTCTGAGGGGAGGTGACGTCCCCTCTGGGGTAGGCAGCATAGCAGCTTCAAGGAGATGATCCAGCAGGAAATGCACTGTTGGCTGGCCTGGCTCTCCTATCTCTAATGGTTCTGGGAAGCTTCTTGTGGGAGCAGGGACAGGAACAAGCAAAGGGGCAGGGCTCCATTAAAGGTGCCCACCGAGTCACATCATGACCCACAGGAGACAGGAAACCGCTGTCGGGTGTCTCATAGGTTCCAGTCGGGCCCCCTGTTCTGTGATAAGACAGCCTCAGCATAAACACTGCTCACAAACCCAAGCCAGTGGGACTGATTCAGCTCTTACGTAGATTCCAGTAGTTCTTATTCCTTGAACAACATTGGCTGGAAATGCTGAGATTTGAGGATTTTCTGATTAATAAGACAGTGACTCATTCTTGATGACAATGGCCAATCCTGTCAAAAAACAGACCAAGGAAGGCTCCTTCCAGTCCTTGGGCAAGGGAGTGGGGGGGTTCCTGCCATCTCCCCTGGGGCCAGCTGGGGATGTGAATAAGGAGGCACCAACCCTGTGATTTCCCTGGTATAGGGAACTCCCAGGTGAAGACACTCCTTCTACCAATACAGATTGGCACATTCTCTAATTCTGAGTTCCACATAGAGCCAAGGGGTTGAGTAATTTGCCCAAAGTCATACAGCCATTAATTTTTTTAAAATTTATCATTTGTGTATTTTTAACATTCATTTAAAAATATTTAGTGCCAAATTCTCTCCAGCCCCTCCCCCACCCACTGAGAAGGCCAGCAATGTGATATCAATTACATGTGTGAAGTCATGCAAAACATATTTCCATATTAGTCATGTTGCAAAAAGGAAAATAAAGGGAAGAATTCTGCTTCAATCTGCACTCAGACTTCACCAGTTCTCTCTGGAGGTGGATAGCACTTTTCCTCACAAGTCCTTCAGAATTGTTTTGGATCGTTGTCTTGATCAGAGAAGCTAAGTCTTTCACAGTTGGTTATCGTTACAATGTTACTCTTCCTGTGTACAATACTTTCATGGTTCTGCTCACTTCACTTCGCATCAGTTCATGTAAGTCTTCCCAGGTTTTTCCAAACCCATCCCTTTCATCATTTCTTACCACACAATAGCATTCCATCACAATCATACACCATAGCTGGTTCAGCCATTCCTTAGCTCAGGGCTGTCCAAAGTGCGGCCTGCAGCGCGATTTTATGGGGCCCGCCTGTGTTTACTACAGGTGTGAAAATTGACATAAATGCTTTAACTAAAGCATTTGTGTAGATTTCTGTGCTCATGGTGGACACAGGCAGGGCGCGTGGGGGAGCGAGGACCCTGCCTTAGTTGATGGGCATCCCCTCAGCTTCCCCTTCTTGCTGTCACAGAAACAGCTGCTATAAATGTTTTTGCACACATAGGGCCTTTTCCTTTTTGTTTTTGATCTCTTTGGGACACAGACCTAGCAATGGTACTGCTGGATCAAAGGGTACATACAATTTTCCAGCCTTTTGGGCATGGTTCCCAACTGCTCTCCAGAGTGGTTGGTTTACAATTCTACCAACAATAAAGCCATTAATTATTAGAGGCAGGACCTGAACCCAGGTCTTCCAGGCTTAGAGGTCAGTTCTCTTAAATATTACACTATACTGCCAGCTGATACAAGAACAGTAGTAGGGATAAAAATAATAGCTAAAAATAAGTTAGCATTTATACAGCGCATTACGGTTCGAGAAGTACTTTTACAAATATTATCACATTTAATCCTTACTACCAGTGGTGCTAAACTGAAATAGAAACAGGAGTCACTAATTTATGCATAGGGATGCCTGTGGGCTGCATATTGATGTGGCTTAAAAATGTGATGTTATCCATGTTTTCTTATATTTTTATTTATTTTGATAAATATTTCCCAATTTCATTTTATTCTTAAAGAGGCAGTGATGGACACCTCTGCTCACAACAGTTCTATGAGGTGCTATTATTTTCCCCATTTCATAGATGAGGAAACTGAGGCGAGCAGAGGTAAAGTGACTTGCCCAGGATCACATAGCTACTAAGTGTTTGAGGTTGGATTTGAACTCAGGTCTTCCTGATGACAAGTACAGTGTTCTATCCACTTCCACATCCACTGACAGTATGGGAAGTATCCAGGGACATCTCCAGTTGTCCTGATCTATGTCTGGGTTCCAGAAAAGAGAGTGAGACTAGTGACTTTGCACAGCCCTACCTAAGTCCAAATTCACTTGAAAGTCAAGACATCACCTTCCTGATGTCACGGTCTTCTTTGAGAGCGAAGGACAAACAACAACGATCCCATACATTACCTCATCCTCACAAGGACCCTCATGTGCAGGAATGGGATTATTAGAGGGGCTGCACTTTATTCTGTTGGGTATCTAGGTAACACAGTGAATAGAGGGCTGGGCCTGAAGTCAGGAGGACCTGAGTTCAAATCCAGCCTCAGACACTTACTAGCTATGTTGACCCTGGGCAAGTCACTTAACCCTGTTTGTCTCGGTTTCCTTATCTGTAAAATGAGCTGGAGAAGGAAGTAGCAAAATACTCCAGTATCTTTGCCAAGAAAGCCCCAAATGGGGTCTTAGAGAGTCGGACATGACTGAAAATGACAGAACAACAAAATATTCTACTGGAGTGGGCTGCAGGAGGCAGTATGGACAGCACGTCGAGCACTGGACTTGGAGTCGGGGAGACCGGCCTTGAAATTTCGCCTCAGACGCTTACTAGCTGATCAAGTCTCTTAACCTCTCTTGATCTCAGTATCCTCACTGATAAAGGAAAGATAATAATAGCGCTTATCTCCTAGAGCTCTTGCGAGGACAAAATGAGATAGTATTTGTAGAAGACTTGGCAAGCCTTTAAGCATCATTTAAATGCTAGCTTTTATTGTTATTAATGTGTAAGGGGAAAGCTCATAAGACTGCATATTGAAAGCGCTTTGGAAAACCTTAAAATATCCCCTACGTGTGAGCTTGTATGGTTGTTCCCATTTTTCTGATGAGAAGATTGAGGCCCAATGAGGTGTAGTGACTTGCCCGAGGGAGGTCAAGGTCGCACAGTGAGTCTGTGGCAGAGCTGGGGCTAGAATACAATGCGTTTCTTCCCTGCGGTCTGCTGCTTCTTGGGATGGCCAGACGAGGCGGGGTACAGAGTGCCGGGGCTTGGTGAGCAGCAGCTGGTCGGTGTCTGGATTGGGGCTGACAGACAGCCCCGGCTCCTGACTGGGCTTGGGTGGGAGGGGGCCTGGAAGGGGCGAGGGAGGAGGACCAGCCGCATGGCTCCGCTCCTAGAAGAATTACTGGAAGCTGCTTTCTATAAGTGACTCCCAATGTGCAGGGGACAGAGAGACAAAATTCCCTTTCCCGCAGTTGCTGGGTCCATCAACAATGGTCTCTGGAAAACACAGGCAATAAAAATAGAAACGGAGGCCCCACATGGCCCGGCGGGGGAGGGAGGGAACCCTGGGGTCAGGCAGGGGCCTGGAGTCTTGGTCTGGAACTCTAGTTTTCCCTTCTGGAAGTCACATGAGCCTCGCTGGGATCACGGTGGGGCGGGGGGAGCGTTGCGGCTCGGGGGAGACTTTTTGCTGCCAAGCCTCTATTAGGGGTAGGCTCAAGAAAACCAGCACATGGAACCAACTTTACTGGCAGTCGTTATTCAGTTGTTTCAGTCATGTCCGACTCTTCGTGACCCCATTTGGGATTTTCTTGGCAAAGATACTGGAGTGGTTTGCCATTTCCTTCTCTAGTTCATTTTACAGAAGTGGGAACTGGGTTAAGTTGACTTGCCCAGGGTCACACAGCTAGGAAGCGTCTGAGGCCAGTCTTTCTGACTCCAGGCCTGGCACTCTATCCACCGTGCCTCCTAGCTGCCCAGAAGAGACCATAGATGTCATCTGATTCTTAAGGAATTGCTTGAGACAGGGAGAGGTTAAATGACTTGCCCAGGATCATGCAGCTAGTGATTGTCAAAGACAAGATTTGTACCCAGGCCATCCTGACTCCAAGTCTAGCTCTCTATTCTCTATGCAGAGCTGCCTCCACGAGAGTGCTTCTGCATGCATGAATGTCAGTCCAGTACTGGCAATAATGATCTCATTGACTCTGGAGATGCTCTATGCATTTCTACGAAGTGATTTATCTGCAGGCAGTCTTGTTATACCGCTGTATTTTCAAGCTTTATTCTCTTTTTGTGTTGCTTCAACCTCACTGAGCCTCAGTGGCCCTCTCTGTAAAGTGGGGGATTGGTCTTTCCCAGCAAGGATCCTATGAGCTTTAAGATCAGCATTTTGTTATTAACTCTTAGGGATTTTCCCAGGTGTTTTTTTCCAAAAATCTCCCATAGATCTGTCCATGAGAGGAAGGGGCGTGATGTGACAGTCCTGGCCCCTGCACTGTCAGTAGTGTCCCTGCATTTCCCCAAATGTCGTCAGTGCCAAATTATGAACTAGCCACAGCTGAGTTCATCTAGGTGGCCCTCAGACTTCCTGAGGGAATGAATGGGTTCTCCACTTTGATCACCCAGGACTCACACCAGTGCCTTGGGGGTCATGTGCTCCTCTTTCTCCTTCTGCCTGGCTCGGTGGACAGGCCTGATACAGCTAGGTTCATGCTGGCCTTCTGCCTCAGATATGGATGTCCCCACTAACTCTTCTCAGCGTGCTGAAATCCTCTCCATCTTTCTCTGTCTTCCCCTCCTGCAAGAAGCCTTTCCTCCCTGCCCTAGGTCATAATGAACATGGAATCATAGCATCTACAGGTCAGAAAGGACCTCAGAGTTTAGCTAAACAAACCTTCCCTCATCTACATACCTTGTCTCCACCCCTGAGCTTGCTACCACCCTGGTAAGGTTCTCATCACCTCTCACCTGTCTCCCTGACTCAAGTCTCTCCCTGTGCCAATCCATCTTCTCTTCAGCTGACAAAGTGATTTTCCTAAAGTACAGGTTTGAATTAATAACACACCAGCCTCCCTCTCCTCCGCCCCACTCAATAAACTTCAAAGGCTCCCTATTACCTCCAAGATCAAATATAAAATCCTAGTTTTATTTATCTAAAACCCTCCACAACCTGACCTCTTCCTACCTTTCCAATCTTCTTACATTTTCCCCACTCCATGTACTCTCTCATCTATCTACAATGGCCTCCTTTCTGTTCCTCACACACACAACACCTCATTTCCCACCTCTGTGCATTTGTACTCGTTATCCCTGCCCTACCTCCATTCTTATAACACTCTGTCCCTTCATCTCTGCCTCTTAGCTTCCCTGGCTTCCTTCAAAACTCAGATCAAATCCTACCTCCATCCTCTGGTCCCCCTTACCTCCAACTCATTAACTTTCCTCTGTGATCATCTTCCTTGAGAACAGGGACTGCCTTTTGCCCCTTTTTTTTGTATTCTCAGTGCTTATCACAGTACCTGGCACTTAGTAGGCACTTAATAAGTGCTTATTGACTAACTAGATGTGTATATTGTGTGTGTGCATAGTTATCCACATATTTTCTCATTCATCAGACTATGAGCTTCCTGAAGGCAGGTATGGTTTTTTCCTTTCTTTGTATCCCCCGTGCTTAGCACAGAATTTGGTAGCTAGGTGGCTCAGTGCCTAGAGTGCCAGGCCTGGAGTCAGCAAAACCCGAGTTCAAATGTGACCTCAGAGCTCCCTCTGAGGTAAGGAAAGCACTGCCAGTGGGGATGTCCAAATCAGACCTCACTAGCTGTCAGACGCTGGGAGGGTCATTTAATTTTACCTTTATCCACTGTATGAACAACAAACATTTATACACCACTCAGTATGTGCCAAGCACTAAGAGATTTACAATTATCCTCTCATTTTGATCCTTACATCAACCCTGGGAGGTAGGTATCCTCATTTTACAATTGAGGGAACAGAAGTTAAGTGACTTGCCCATCCATGGTCACACAGCTAGTAAGTATCGGAGGTCAGATATGAACTCAGTTCTTCCTGACTCCAGGCCCAGTGCTTTATCTATTGTATCCATTTACTTGTACCTTAAAGAGTTGCCTATAAGAAATGGTTTCAGAAAAACCTGAGAAGACTTATATGAACTGATACAAAGTGAAGTGAGCAGAACCAGGAAAACAATTTACACAGTAAAAGCAGTATTTTTATAATGACCAACTATGAACGACTTAGCTACTCTGGTCGATAGAACGAGTCATGACAATTCCAAAGAACTCACAGCGAAAAATGCTACCCACCTCTAGAGAGAGAACTGATGAACTCCGAGTGCAATTAGAACATCATTTTTTAAAATTTCTTTATTTTTCTTGTTTTGTTTTGTTTTGCAACATGGCTAATGTGGGAATATGTTTTGCATGATTTCACATGTATAATTAACGTAATATTGCTTGCCTTCTCAATGGGTGGGGGAGGGGCTGGAGAAAGGGAGAGAATTTAGAACTCAAAATTCAAAAAAAATGAATGCTAAAAATAATTTTGTTTTGGTTAAGAGTTGCCTAGAGCACTGACAGTGTTAGTGACTTGTCCTACATCACATGGCTAGTGTGTAGCAGGGAGTGGAAGGGAATCTTCCCACCAAGACCAGCTCTCTATCTGCTATATCACAGCTGCCTCTCATCATAAATGGCGTATGTGATTATCTCCATTTCATAAGTCAGTAAACTGAGGCTCAGAGCAGTTGAGTGACCAGGGACATATAGTTTAATAAATGCAGAAGTCAAAGACTTGAACTCAGATCTTCCTGGTTCCAAATTTAGTTGTCTTTATCTAATCTCATATTTGGCAGCTCGGTGGCTCAGTGGATAGAGTGCTGGGCCTGGAGTCAGGAAGACTCATCTCCCTGAGTTCAAATCTGGCCTCAGACACTTGTTAGCTGTGTGACCCTGGGTAAGTCCCTTGACTCTGTTTGCCTCAGTTTCCTCATCTGTAAAATGGTCTGGAGAAGAAAATGGCAAGCTCCATATCTTTGCCAAGAAAACCCCAAATGGGGTCACAAAGAATCAGACACAGCTGAAATAACTGAACAACCACAAAATCTCTTGTAATTGGCAAATGCATTTTCATGTTCCAGTCTCACCCCACCAGGCTACACTGGGTACTACAGCTTCTGGGATTACCTGAGCTCATGCTCAGATTTTTACCAGTGGAGTGACCTGCGACCTTTGAATTGATTCTCTGATGATTCCTAGGACAGAGTAGGGCCCAAGGGTACCTAGTTTGTGCAGGAAATCATTGCGTCTTCCTAACCCAAACACTACACGTTACTCTACACATTTATTGAAGTGAGATCTGGTTATAATGAATACCCAAAGTAGCCCCAAACAGTCTGAGGAGGGTATAGAAGAAGGATAGAGAATCTTCTGTCTTTGCTTCCACTTGTGAAGGGGATTATGGGCTGGTTCTGTATGTGTTCATTTATTCATTCAACAGGCATATATTAAGCTCCTACTGTGTGCAAGGCTCTATGCCTTGAGGCAGTAGAACCAAAGCAAAAAAAAAGCCCCTGACCTCAAAGAGTATATGTATATCCATGTACACACAATGCATATGTGTATATGTGCGTGTATATACACATATATATAATATATGTATAACACACGCATAATTACATACATACCTCAGAAATAGGCTTCAAATCAAGGCTACACAATATGTGCATGCATGTACACATTTGCATATGTAACATACGCATATGTGGGTACATGGATGTACATGGGTGTGTATTGCATGCATACTAGTGTGTACGTGTTGGTATATGTGCACATGCAGGTATATTACACGTATATATGTGCGTTGCGATACATATATACACCTCTCTTTCAGGGCTGGTTAAAGGGGCTACCTTATTCTCCACCATTGAGTCATAGGATTTGGAAGGGAATTTAGAAATCACTTAGTCTAGTCCTCCTCAATTTATCTTTAAATGCATTTTATTGCCACCTTCTGTCATTTCAATGCCTCCATTCAGACTGAACCTTCCTTTGTGAAAAAGAAAAAGAATTCAGCAAAAACATGCAGCATCCTGTGCTCAGCATCCCCTGCCTGTCTACCCGGACCTCCCTGCCCCAATCTTGCCATTTGACACATGGTTACACAGGAAATGAGTGGCAAAGCCAGTTTTTCTGACACCATATCCAATGTAGTCTCCACCACTCTGCCTCCTCTAGACTGTTAAGCTAACTGCAGTGCCAGGGGCATGGGGAGGGAAGGGATTGGGAATCCATCCCCACAAATAAGAGAGAGAATCTCTCACTGTACCATCAGAACAGCTAACTTTGGTTGCCATATGAGCTCTGACTGCTGTCTTTGTCTCTGTCTCTCTGTCTATCTCTTTTTCCCCAGGGTATCTCAGAATTGGAGCTGACTATTCAGGTCAACAAGGAGAATGTCCTACAGTCCAGGGATATCCACGTTATCCTCAATGTCCAGGGTTCCATTGCTCTCTCGCTGCAGTCTGCAGGAATCTCAGTCAACCTTTCCTTGGTAAGGGCTTTGGGCAAGAGTCATGGGAAGGTTGGCAAGAGGAACGAGTATGTCCCATCTGGACAGATGCAGGCAGGAAGTATTGGCTATTGCCTTGGCTAAGGTATATCTCTATGTCCCTGGGTCTCCCTCTTATTATTTACTGTTCCAAATCTTTTCATACTTTTTTTTGCTCCCAAGAAAGCAAATACCCTTGGCCTGACCTACCTTACAGAGCCAGATCAAATGAGATTAGAGTTGATATGATCATTAATACCCTTTGTGACCTTGGACAAAGCACACTCCCTTCCTGAGAGTCAGTTTACTCACTTGTAAAATGAGGTTGACTTAGATTAGGGGGTTCTTAACCTTTTTTTTTGGTGTCATGGACCCCTTTGGCAGTATGGTGAAACCTATGGACTCTCCAGAATAATATTTTTAGATGGTATCAAATAAAACACATAGGATTAAAAATGAAACTAATTATAATAACACATATTTATCAAAGTCTTTAAAAAACAAATTTGCATACCCCAGACTAAGAACCCCTGCTCCAGATGTCCTAGTGAGATGATTCTACAAAATTCTAAGCAAGGCATGAGAGTTCTTGAAAAAGTTAAAAAGCACAGCACAAATGGGATAGATTATTGTCTCTCCAAATGGTGACTTCCAGGGTTCCTTTTTGTACATAGTGAGTTTAGTTAGAGATTCTCCAGACCCCTCACTCTCATTCCATCCTTGGTTAGATCCTCCAACACCATCTCCAGACTTCACCCTTGGGGGTGGGTTGAGGAGAGGAGAGGAAGGGGAAGAGGAAAAAGGAGAGAAAGTCATAAGACCATAGACTCAAAGAATTTTAGGATACCAGAGTTAGAAAGGGACCTTAAAAGTCATGTAGTCCAACATCCCACCCAGGGCAAGAATGCTTTCTGCAGCATCTCTGACTGGTCATCCAGCGTCTGCTTAAATACCACCCATGGGGGCTCATTCCACAAGGCAGCACATTCTATTGTTGGACGGCTCTAGTTAGGCTAACCAATCTATCAACAAGCATTATTTAAATCACTTACTATGTGCCTGACACTATACCAAATGCTGGGAATAGACAAGAAAAAAGAAAAGGAAAAGCAGTCCCTGCCCTCAAGAACCTTACAGTCTAATAAAAACTAGCATTTATGTAACATTGTAAGGTTTACAGAGCACTTTATAAACATTATCTCATTTGAGCCTCATAACAATCCTCTTATAAGGTAAGCATGACAGGCGTTATTATCCCCATTCTACAATTGAGAAAACTGAGGCTCAGAGAAGTTTAGTCATTTGTCTTTAGTCATATTAGCTAATATGCATCAGAGGCAGGATTGAAAGTCGACTCACTCCAAACCCAGCGCTCGAAAACTAGACCAAGGCTGCCCTTGGGGACCAATTAATCTAATAGGGGAGACTACGGGAAACACACTCAGAAGACACAAGATACACACCCAGGAGGCACATAAGCAAGCGAGCTGAGGAACAGCTGGCTCAGACTCTGAAGCCAAGTGCTGAGAGAGAGAGTCTGGAAGAACTCGACAGAACCCCAATCTCTGTCCTCCAGACTCAGCGAAACTCCCTGTCTCCCACAGCTAGGACTGCTTCCCCATGCCAATAGATATTAGCAGCTGTTGTTCTCAGAAGAAACAACATAAGAGAGGAGAGGAGGGGAAGGAGAGGGAGAGAGAGAGAGACAGAGATAGAGACAGAGACAGAGACAGAGAGAGACAGAGAGACAGAAAGAGAGAGAGAGAGAGAGAGAGAGAGAGAGAGAGAGAGAGAGAGAGAGAGAGAGAGAAAGTGGAGAAAGAAGAATAGCAGGGAAAGATGGTAGGGGCCAGAAGGCGAAAGGGGGCGAGGGGAAGACAGAAAAACCATAGGAAAAAATGGGAACAAAGGCTGAGAAAGGGTCAAAGACAGATTGAAAGGTATGTGTTCAGGAGTGGGGATGGGAATCAGACAGTAAATAGCAGATCGGAGTCCAGCATCTGTCACCAGAAAGGTAAAGTCCTCGATAAAGTCCCGCCACTCCAGCAGCCTCCCTGATGCAATGCATAGAAATTGCAAAGCCCTTGTAGATATTTTAGAATAAACCCTGGTCTTGCAGGTGAAGACACTAAAATCCACAGAGGTAACCCCATCATATTAGATGGGGAAACTAAAGCCCAGATCTGGGCATGGGCTTATTCGGGGTCACTCCATGGCACAGCCGGGGCTCGACCAGATCCTTTTTGCCAGAGCATCTTGGGACACGTGGAGCTACACATTCCCTCCCCTTAGTCCTCCCTGGGCAATTTCCCTGCCTGCTGGCAGCCTGCCCCTATCCTGGTGAGTGATCTGAGCCCTGAGCCAGCAGGGACCTGAGCATGACGCAGAGGACATAAGAAGGGGCCTGAAGTCCAGGGCAGGAAAGTGATAGCTGCCTCTGGCTCCAGCCGGAGCTACGGGGCCTGGTGCCCAGGGGAGGGGGAGCAGCCAAACGCCTTCCTCTCAGTGGCTAATAATACCCTGGGCGGATAGACAATGGCAGGAGCAGTGGCTGCTATCTGATGCAATACAGGGCACTCACACAGGACCCCGAGCATCACCTCTGAGTGCCACTTCTTCAGCTGTCCAGAACAGAAAACGGACAGAACCACACAACCAGGGTCTCCCCAACAGAGGTCCCCTCAGCTTCCTCTCTACCCTTGGCCTTGATCCAATCTAACAGATGCAGGAGTCTGTAAGGGTGAGGGTTAAGGAGAAACCCCAAGGCTAAAGGGATGGACATGCTGCAAGGGGGCTGGCCTATCAGCTTGAGTGTGGGAATTCCCTGCTCCCTTTCTATAAATCAGAAAATGCTAAGACCCCCAGGGTCTGGGGGAGAGAAGCTAGGGGAAGTGGTCAAGGATGAGGGAGGGTGGAAATTAATGGAAGCAGGTCCAGCTGGGAGATAGGGGAATCTAGACATGGCCGTATGACTAGAAGGAGCCTGCAGACATCACTCAATCTAACTCTGCTTCCAAAGCGCCTCAGACAGTTGGTGCTCTGTCCTTATTTTTTTTTTAATAAATGATTTATTTATTTTTAGTGTTCAACATTCACTTCCATAAGTTTTAAATTTTCTCCCCCTCTCCCCAAGATGGCATACAATCTGATATAGGTTCTACAAACACATTCTTATTCAACGTATTTTCCCATTAGTCATGTTGCATAGAAGAATTAGAACGAATGGTCTGTCCTCGTTTTTAAAGAATAGCTCATCACTCTGGTGCTTGACCCCCTTCATTTCCTCTTGCTCAGCCCTCAGTGGAGGGTCCTGAAGGCCTTGAAGACTCTGATCTAGTTGCCCCTCAGCTGTTTTCTCAGGTGAAATTCTTCCTTTTCTAAATTTCATTCATCCTGCTTAAGAAGGCAGGCCCCTCGAAATTTCTAAGAATGATGTTGGCCAACATTTTATATTAATCTCTTTTTGTTAACACATGGGCTTCAGTCGGTATGCTTGTGTAGTAGTATTCAGAGATGGTGAGTGGACACATAGACAATTGCTGATTTCATTTATGACTTGAAAAAGAAAAACTACTGAAGGATTTGTAAATGTTTCCATCCATCCTTTTTTTTGTGGGGGGGTAAAGTAAAAAGATTATGTCAACTCTGTACCCATTGGTATTTATATAACAGAGAATAAAATCTAATGCAAAAAACAAAGAAGGCCCCTCCAAGAGAGGCCACTGCTGCCTCTGAACTCTTGCTATACTTCTGTCCATATCACTTAGAGTATTTGGGCCATTTCTGTCTGGTATTGTTCTTTTCTTAGTTCTCCAAGTAGGCAGGAAGCTCCCCACAGGCAAGGACTTTCCTTTCTCTCCCATGGCAGCTAGCACGAGGCTCTTCCAATGGCAGACAGCAGGTGCTCTGGAAATGAGTGTCAAAGGATTGAAATAGCCTCTCACTCTCAGCCCTCCTGATAATCTCTCCCTCTGCCCCCTTGTCCTAGGCCCTAGCCCCTATGGAGTAGGGGCATAGGGATGGGGGAAGAAGCTGGAGAGATTCATCAGACACGTTTCTTGGAGAGCAACAGGGCCCTTCAGAGGGGGCTCAAGGCTCAGGGCCATCCCTAAGGGCAACTACAATGTAAATTCCATGCCATAACATACATATGAGGACAGGTTAAAACGAACACTCAGAGCCTTTTAAAAGGGAGAATAAAGTCCCCAGAGGGCAGTTTGGGAAGTGAGGTGGAAAAGAATCTTCACTTCTGTGATGGGATGTTTTGGACTGGTTGTACATATATTAAAGTCTTGACTTTTTAACTCCAATTGAAGAACCCTTGTCCAGGGATGTGCTGGTCAATGTTTAATGATTGGCTTTCCCTATGAAGATATGCTTTTAAGTTTAATCTGCAATATTAACATTTTTTTTCCATCACTTTCTTAAGTCTGCACAATGAAGAAAACTATAAATCAAGCCCTGATTTGTAACTTTTCTGATTTCTAAAATTTAACAATTGGCTCTCTGGTTCAAGCTGGCTCTAGAACACTCCTGCATGTCCTTCTCCGCATCTGCTGCCTCTCTGATTTACAGACTAGTTGTCTGGTCCCCTTGACAGAGCTGGAACTGACATGTTTCCCTGCTCCAGAAAGCAGAATGGAAAAGCACCTGCAACTTTCTAATGTAGGTGAATGTCTTCCAAGGGACCAGGGCCTATGTCCCTCCCCATAGAGCCAAAAAATGCCCTAGCCCCATGGGAAATACTCCAATCCACCTCCTGCTACATTAAGACACATTCAGCTGAGGGTGAGCCACAGACCCTGACACATAGAAAGACTAACCCCATGTGGAAGAGCTCACATGAAGACCACAGTGTGGCAGCCCCTGGAGAAGAAACCTATCTGGTAGCTTCCAATTTTTATTAATCATTCTTGCTAACTAGCTGCTAAGTTCAGTTGTTCCAACCTTGCTCGAAAGAGTGTAAGTACTATCAGTATCCTCTAAATTGTTATGCCCTGAATCAAACTCTATTCACCCTACCCGAGGTCTGGCTCTGCTTTTCTCAGTATTGACAACCTTTCCACAGGATAGCTCTTGCTCAGAAGAGCAACTTTCTGAGAATTTCCCTCATTCCCTTAGGATCCTGAAAATACCTTCCTCAAAGAAACCTCTATCAACTACAGTCTCTTACCAAAATTCTCCAGAATGGAAGACCTTCTTGACTGGGCCCAGAGAAGACATGGGGCTATTACCTCATATGCAGAGATTGAAGAACCCCAGAGCATCATCCTTCACATGAGTCAAGGTCAGCTTCCTCATGGACAAGGCCTCCTTGAGGCACAATACTCTTTTCCCTCAACTCCTATCCCATTTCCTTATGGCAGTGCTAATACCCATTGCTAAAGCTGGAAAAGACTTAGAAACTATCTTCTTCATCACTATAGCTTCCTCATCCCCCAATTTTTTTCAAGGACTAAGGAAACCGGGACCTGGAAAAAAGGTGAAGCAACTTGCTAAAAGTTAATACACAATATGGTGGCAGAGGGAGATGCTTTATTTTTCTTTTGCTTGACATGAATACCATTTTAAAGTAACTTCCATTTCTTTCAAATATGTTAAACAGTCACATCTAACCTTCATGTTATACTTTCCTTTACCACACTTCTCATGCAGTGTGGCTCAAAAGATAGAATCTACCATTATCTCAGAACCTTGAAGACAATATCAGGCTGGTAGATTAGAAAGTCTCTGTAGCCATTCGTTCCCTTGGAAACCCAACAAATTGATCCCAAGGCCAAAGATTGCCCCGTTGTGAACCAGTGTGACCAAGTGTGTTTTGTACAGGTACTTGTAGGAAATTGTTCATAGTCAGAAACCTACTTGACCCACAGAGACACACTTCTGTATGTGCCAACTATTGCTGTTCCTGGCCCAGGCTTGTGACTTAGTCTACAGAATAAACTTTTTCTTACTGACATTGCCCTGTAGGCAGAAAGAACAAAGGAAGAGGCAGAACCACGGCTTGAATTCAACTCTTTTGATTCCCAGTCTGGTGTCCATGTCAGCAGAGGTTCATAATGTCAGCACTCTTCAGGCTCCCACTAGCCCAGGACCCCCCACTCCAGCAGCCTCCCCGATGCAATGCATAGAAACTGCAAAGCCTTGTAGATATTTTAGAATCAACCCTTGTCTTGCAGGTGAAGACGCTAAAATCCACAGAGGTAAAAATGTTTTGGTCATGGTTATACAGCAAGTTGGTATCAGGGCTGTGACTAGAACCCGGATCTTCAGATTCCTAGTCAAAGACCCTTAACGTCATCGTCTAGAGGGCAAGACTTTCACTAACTGGCCCTCTCACCATTCTTGAGGTTTTCAGAGTTTCTTTAACACTGGTGGCTGAGCTGGGCCAGAAGATCTGTCTTCCTTTGGGAGGTCCTGAGCCTGCTGTGGGTATGCCAAAGGTAACTAAGCATGGCTAGTTGGATGACCTCTCAAACCTATTCTCTCTATCAACTCCTCAGCCTCAGCACCTGCATTCCCATGTGTCCCAGAGCCTAACTTCAACATGGGCAGTTACCTAACATGGAAGGCCGTCGTACCAGAGGTCAAAGGCTGTCGCTTTAGCAAGGTGCCGGGCAAGAAAGTGGCTCACATTCTGAAGGTCACGCAGGGTTCCTCAAGCAGGTAATGTAGCTGACTCAGGGGCTCAAACATTGTGCCCCAGTCTGGTCAGGCTTGCAAGTACCCCTCTTGTCTTCCTGGAGTTCTTCCTATTTGTCCATGGTCAGCATTTGTTGTACCTAGGTTCCATACTTCTGCCAGTGATTATACTCCTCCTTTAACAGCTTGTCACAGCCCTTTCCCATCCCCTGGGATTGCTGCTTTTCCAACTTGCTCAATCTGATTTCTGTCACCAGTCTCCATAGAATGGCCCATTGCTAAACTCCCAATAGCAGGACAAGTTCTCCCAGGAGGTCTCTCCTCCTTATGCCTTATTATGTGGGTATTGGGGTGGGGGTTCTTGTAGCCCTCAGACAGTGGAGGTGAAGATGGACTTGAGCTGCCCTTTGGGAAATCTGGCCCCCACATTGGACACTGTGCTGATCCTGCAGGGACCTCCCAATGTCGATTGGCTGATTGACTCCAACCACAATGTGCAGATTGGGGTGAGCCCAGCTTCCTACCTCCTCCTTCCTCTGCTTTTCCTTCACCTAGGGGATGGGGGTGGGGGTGGGGAGATAACTCCTAGATATCCCATGTGGATAAGGTCAACTATTTTAGCCAACTCTCAGTTTTCCCCATATAGTTTGTATAGTTTATCCACTTGGGAAGATCACTGAATTGAAGAGTGTTAGAAGCGGAAGGGCTCTGGAAAGATGGGTTTGCATGAGTTAGGATAAGGAGCTCTGGGAGAGAAGGGATGGAGGGTCCCCAGGTCTTTGGTGCTAAGAGTAAGAAGAAAGAAAATGGTTTTCACTGGACAGTGCTCCTTTCTCTTCTCTCGCATTCCTATCTTTGATCTCTTCTGTATTTCCCTTTCTACTTTCCCTTGATCTCTTACTCTTCCATCTTCTTGTTCTTCATCTTGGCTTCTTCCTTTTTCTGCCTTCTTCCTTTCTTCTCCCCTTTCTCTCTCAATTCCTGCTTTTCTTCTTCCCCATCATCCCTTCTCTGCCTTTCCCCGTTTCTCACTCCCTCCCTCAGACCACAGGTGAATACTCCTTCAAGATCTTTCCCGATAAGACCATCCCTGGCTCCATCCTCGCTGACACAATGCAGGAACTACTCTACGAGGCCCTGAAGAAGTTCAACGCCAGTATCATCGCCTCCTACGTGGAGATTCCACCTGCCAGCCACATTGCCCTGAGGGCCCCTAGTTGTGGTGAGACTCCCCATTCTAAGACTTCTCCTAGGCCTTTCCCAAAGCTCAGCCATAATCCGTAGCCTTGCAGTCTGGATGGGTCATAAGGCCTTGGTTTTAGTCCTGATTCTGCTCTTAACTCACTGTATGACTTGGAACCAATCTCTTCGGGTCTCAGCTTCCATAGCTCTAAAATTGCAAAGTCTCTAAGGGCCCTTATGGCTCCAACATCACATGAATCCACCCTTTGTGGAGCAACCAGGTAGAAGTTGGGGTGGGAAGGAGTTGGAAATGTTGGGTTCCTGATGCTAATCCCCTGATTTTTCCTACAGCTCCCAAGGTCGAAACCTCTCCTTCCCCAGTGCTGACAACCCCATCTATGACGACTTGCTACCTGCCTCTACTGAGCGCTCTGCTTTTGCCCAAGTGCTCCCCAGACAGCATGACGCTGGTGTTAGACAGGGAATTTACCATGGTATGGGCAGGCCTGGTGGGGGGGGGAGGGGAGCACCTTAAAGGCAGAGTTAGGGTCCGAGGCTGGCCTGGAGACGTGGAAGAAGCAAGTCGAATCCAGGAATGCTTGGATCTGGCTCTGTAGCAAGATGACACAAACACATCCGACTCAAATGTCTATCTCCTCCATGAAATCTTCCTTGATTTACCCTGCCAGGAATCATCTTCTTCCTCGGGCCTCATAGAACCATTTGTTTTACACCTCTGTAACACTCATCACTGAATATCACATTACAATTACATCTTTATCTTATC
This sequence comes from Phalanger gymnotis, assembly GCA_028646595.1. Classification (NCBI taxonomy): domain Eukaryota; kingdom Metazoa; phylum Chordata; class Mammalia; order Diprotodontia; family Phalangeridae; genus Phalanger; species Phalanger gymnotis. Next base: position 119,803,452 of record CM053625.1, on the reverse strand, counting down.
CCCCAACTATACTTTAAATCCTATGTGTCACCATGTATGTGTCGTCTTCCCCAGCAGATGAGAGCTCGTAGAAAGTCTTCATTTGTTCACCTTTGGATGCTTGTGCTTAGCGCATAGGAGGTACTTGATAAACGTCTGTGGTTTATCAAAACTTAAACTCTCCCCATTATAGCATTTTGCACAAGAATGTTTGATGAGGGAATGCACAAAGACTATTCACAAAACAGCGCCCCAGGCCTCAATGTCCCCCTCTGTAAAATGAAAGAATTCAATCTGATCTCTGAGGTTGCTTCCAGCTTCAACATCCTCCAATTTCATGATTTAGCAAATTAGATGGGTCTCCCTGTCCTGACAGTGCCCTGCTCCTTCACAGGCCCTGAACTGTGAGATCAAACTTCTCTCCTTCCGGGACCCCGCTTGCCAGTCACAACAGAAAGATAACCGGCTGGAACTGAGCAGCACCTTCCATGGGTGCGGTATGAATGTGAAGAAAGGTGTCATTGTAAACAATGAGGTGAGTGGAGGCTTGGGCCTCAGAGAACCAACCACCCACCCAAGAGCAACTCTCATGGATCTGCCATCCTTTTGAGACTGACCATTCCAGGCTGTTCCAGTTCTTGAGGGCTTTTAACTGGTCTTCAAGTTCCATCTTCAAGCCTCCAGCATTCCCTTATGTTTTGGAATTCCTAGACTGGATGAGCGACTGTTCCTGGCTTGCCACTAGCTCACTCTACGACCGCAGCTGGGCAGTTAACTTACCTTACCTTAGCAGCCTTCAGTTTTTCCCTCTATAAAATGAAGGGATTGAATTAGACTCTCTTCAAGGTCCCGGTTACCTCTGACATTCTATATTATGGTTACTGATTTCTGTTCCCCCAGGTGGCTGTAACCTTGACCTCCAGCTCTGTTCCAATTCTGGTGAGCAGGAACTCTCTTCCCTTTCTCTCCTCCTTCCCTCACTAGATTGCTATGTTTTAATCCATATTCTCTGCTTTAAAACTTGACATTCCTCAGTTCCCTCACTGACTGCCAAGGGTGGGGGGAGGGGAGTGGGACATGACTGACCTCTCCTGTCCATCAGTACATACTGAATCAGCAGGGTCTGGTACAACTGTGTTCTGGGCTAGGCAGGGGGTTCCTTGTTGTGTGACCCTGGTCATTTCATTTCTCAGGATGTTTTGATATCTGTAGAATAAGAAAATTCATTGACACAATGGTCCATCACATTCCCAGGCCTAGGGTGGGACAACCCTAACTAAGACATAAAACACCCTCCTAACCAATGTGCCCATCACCTTGAATGACTCTGTCACACATAGGATCTCTCTGATCTCCTTCCTGGAGTAACTGAGAACCATGTGCCTGCCTTTCTGTTCCTTACAGTTAGAGGCGCAGTGTCTTAATACCAGTGCCTTCTCTGTCCACATGGAAGCCTACAACAGCCAGCAATTCCTTCGAACCTCCAGCAATATTGAGCTGGGCCAGCGGGTCTATGTGCAGGTACAAGTCTTCCTGCTTCCACCACCACTGCCCAACTCCTAAAGAGGGCTACTCACTCAAGAAACAGAATGAAGGGGGAGGTCTCAGGGTTCCACATCTCTGATCATTGCCCTGCCCTACCCTAAGGCCAGTCTTGGACCAAGAGCTCCGTCCTTCTTGCTCATCTGAGTCACTCCTTCCACAGGTGACAGTGATCCCAGCAATTGAAGAGCTCAGTGCATTCCTGGACAGCTGCTCCCTGGACCTGGGGCCAGAGGCTGACCCTGTGGAACTAATCCAGGACCACATGGCCAGGAGCCCCCGGGTGAGCCTCTTGACAGCAAACTACAAGAGGATCCGATTCAGCTTCCTTCTCCGGGGCCACATGGTGCCCACACCAATGGCTGCTACACTTAGCTGTAGTGTAGGATTGGTCCTCCAGAACAAGCATGAGGTAAGATGGAGGCTCTGGGGCCCTCTGGGAAGTTAAGGTCAGCAAACATATATTAGGAAGTGGAAAGGAAAGAGATCTTGCGGTAGCTGTTATCTGGCTAGCTGTGATCAGCACCTAGCGATACAATGAACACAGGGTGCAGTGTTTAGAAAGAGCTGGTGGCACATGTGATAGGGTGCTGTATTTCAGGAAAACCTGAGGTCAAATCCTCCTTTGTCTACTTCCTAGCTGTGTGACTCTGAGCAAGTTTCTTAACTGCTCTCAGCCTCAGTTTCTTCATCTGTAAAATAGGGATAATAGTAACACCCCACAGGGTTGTTTTGAGCATCAAACCCTAATTGTTGTTCAGTCGTTTCAATCATGTCTGACTCTTCACGGCCCCATTTGGGATTTTCTTGGCAGAGATACTAGAGTGGTAGCATTTCTTTCTCCAGCTCATTTTACAGATGAGGAATCGACCGTAAGTCAACTTACAGAGGAGTGACTTGCCCAGGGTCACACAGCTAGGAGGTGTCTGAGGCCAGATCTGAACTCAGGAAGATGAGAAATGTTACATAAAATGCTAGCAATATAATTTGTTCAAGGAGCTTACTATCAAACATCAACACAGACAGCTGTATTTCACAATGTCACCTGATAAGTGCTTTAAGCTTCAAAGTTGTGGAGACCTACTACGTGCTGGATGCCATACCACAGAAGTACGTAAGATGTGGTCCCTTCCCTCGAGGAATCTGCAGTCTAGTTGGATAGAATCCACACAAAAGTTACTAATGTAAACACAAGGTTGGATGTGGAAATCGTGAGGTTCGTGGTATGTCCAGCAACCGCTCTGGAGATTGGGAGCTAGGGGGCGTTACTGTGAACCAGGGTGACCAGGAGAGGGGGTATGAATTAAAACTTGAAGAATGGGGTAGAGTTGAGCTGTGTGGAGGGAAGTGAGGAGGCTAGCTGAGATATCGAGCTACAAAATGCTGTCCTTTCTTCCCACATCCCAGACCAAGATTCTTGTTGAGAGCTCTATGAAGCTAAACATCAGCAATCCCATAACAAGTAAGTAGAATTTTGGCCTCTTCTCCACCTCCCACCCCTCCAGGAGTTAAGAGATGGGTAGAGGGTTTCTGAGGCTGAGATCTGGGATGCCTCAACTGGAAATCCAGACTGGCAGCATGTGGGGAAGGTGACATTGGCCCAGGACTGCATCTGGGAGCATGAAAGGGCAGAAGGGAGGAGAAACTCAAAAATAAGCCCTGAGAAGAGAAGCTGGAGCAGAGCCCAGGTGGCCCAGGCCCAGCAGATTGAAGAAGACCAGAGAACTAATCATACCTTGTCAGGGCTGGAGGCAAGCTCAGATCATCTATACCACACTGTGTTTGTGCTTGTTAGTGTTGCTAGGCAGGGAAAGTACCTCTTCCCTTGAGATGGCCACAGCCTCGCCTTTTGGCTTCACCTCTGAGCTGTTCTATATAGGACACTCTCCTGGGAGGGAGGCAGAAGGGGATGGAGGGAATGGTCGGACTGGCAAGTAGCTCTTCTTGGCCTGGCTGGCTTCCTACAGAAGAGGGCTCCAGAGAGTGACTGCTACCCTGGGGAGTGTGGCTTGGTTTCCTTCCTTTCTGGAACGTGCCTGGGACACATCTCTCCCCTTCCTAGCAACCCCCAGAATGGATGACTCTCCCCCCTTCCTTCCCCCATGGCTTCCGGCCTCTGTTCGCTTACCTCCCTAAAGACCCCTGTCCCCAGTGAGCAGGAAGAGTTGCTGACCCTAGGGTCAGCTGATCCTCTCCCTCTCCCTCCTCTCCTCCCCTTTAAGGCCAGAGCCAACATTCCCTAGAAAGGACCCAGGTGTTCAGGAAAGAGATGAGGGGCCTTTGCTAGCTTAGGGTTTTGGCTTCTTCAGAAGAGCTAGGAGACTTGGTCTTACCTTTTAGAGAACACTGTTGGTGAGAAAGGTTGGCTCCCAGTTTTAAGAGAAATAGAGGGAAAACAGAAGTGCCACAAAATATGAAAATCACAATAGAGCTCTATGGTTAAATTCTGGGCAGATATTCTGCAGACTTAGTCAGGGAGGGACAACTTCTGCCCAAGCAACAGCTGATCACTACACTAGCGGGGCCTGGGGAAGACTTGACCACAAAACCTGACCTTGTGGAGTGTGGCAGGCTGCTGCTACACTACCATCAACCCCTTATGGTTAGCCTGGGATATATCCCATACATACCCCAACTTCCCATTGCCCACAATGTCAAGACTGAGGAAATAGATTCTCCTTCTGGAAAAGGATGGGGGGCCCAGAGCTAGAATATAATGCCAAAAATAAATTTATCACTGACAGACATGAAAAACCCTCAGGGATCAGGTCTGGACAATGTCCAGATACATTGTTCCTTGAGGGAAACAAGGCCTGTGGATATCTGGCTATAGACTAGGCACGCAAAAGGCCTGAGGTGTTTAGAGGATCAGAGACAAGACGGTGAGACTGAAGGATCTTTGGGGAGCTGTTACTGATCATTCCCAACGACTCAAAACCCAATGGACTGAGACACCTTTGGTGAAGAATGTTAGGGCAGGAGAGTTAAGACGGGTTGGCCCCACCTAGACACCAGGGAATAGTCAGCCTGGGATACCAATGGTCACCTCTGGACAGTGGGGTTGGGTCTGACCTGCCTAAGCTTTGATTGGGATTCAGAAGCATCTGAAAGGGTAATGAGGCCCTGCAGAATGGCATGGAACTTTCTTTTGACCTGCCACTTCTAATGTCCTGCTTTCCCAAGGCCTGGGCATGCCTGCCATCCTGGGAATCACATTTGGAGCCTTCATCATTGGAGCCCTGCTCACTGCTGCCCTCTGGTACATCTACTCCCATACCCGTGAGTACCCTCCTCCCTCTTGACCAGCATCCCCTCCCCTTTCCAAAAAAGATGGGTGAGCCCTAGGCCTCCAGACTGGGCATTTGGGGCCCCAAGCTGAGCTAGGAATCCCAAGGTTCAAGTTTTCTCCTCCTTTTGGCTAATCAGGGAGCACCCTAAGGGAGGGTGGGATCAGTTATCTCGCTCTCCCATGGACACAGTTATTAGGATGGGAGGGGGAGGCTGGGAGAGAAGTCAGTTGGTTCGGAACTCGTTGCAAGAGGTGGGGTGGCTTATCACCACTCCAACCATCGGCCCCCACCCAGGTCCTCCAGGCAAGAGGCAGCCAGTGATGGCCACAGCGCCAGCCTCCGAGAGCAGCAGCACCAACCACAGCATTGGCAGCACCCAGAGCACGCCCTGCTCCACCAGCAGCATGGCATAACCCACCCTAACTCACCCCCACTGGCCCAGATTGTACCATCTTCAGTCTGAGGAGGCTCACTTGGCACCCTCTGCCTGGACCATGTCTCCAGATTCTAGGAACCATGCCTGCCTTTTTCTACACTCTGGACTTTTGAAGAGTCAGCCTGGGCCCAGCCTCTTTGGACCAAAGATGGCTGAGGGGTGTGGGGATGGAAGGTAGGGACAGGGCGTCATCATGAGCCTGACACCTTCAAAGACAACTACACCGCCTACACACACCCAAGGGCAGAAATGGGTGTTGGCAGCTCCTTTAGGAGAGACTGGCACAGCTGATAACCAGGAGTCTGGGCCCCAGACTCTTACACATTCGATGGTTGTGTCCACCCGAACCCCAGCCCTAAAAACAATCCCATTCTAGAGCTTGAGGGGTCACAGCTTCAGGTCATGGACCTCTTTCTCCACCTCTAACTCTCAAGAGGGGACCCATTTCAAAGCACTTTGAGTTCATCCTTGGGAATCTGGGTTCCAACAGACAATCTCTCGACTAGTCATGGAGTTTTGGGGGTGAGAGGCATGTTTCCTGAGCTGTATATGTGCCTCACAGTATTTGTTATTGTATAAATGTATGTTATTTTAATATTGGTCCAGAGTTTTCTGAGCTCTGGCGTTTGCAGATAGAGGGGAATGAGTGAAATTTTATACCCAGTAATCAGCCTGCCCACTTCACAATGGCCCCCAAGGTTGTTTAAGGGATTGCGGGAGAGATCAGAGCTGAATTCTCCCTTTCCAGTGTGTCATCCACCTAACGGATCCTGTACCTGCATGCCATGGGCTGGGGCCAGCTCTTCTCTCTTCTGGGTTTGCCTCAAAGCGCTCCCTAGCCCATGGTGGGGGGTGTGGCCAAGGTATATTTCTTCTGTTACCAGCCAAGGCCTTAAGCACCACCAGCTCCCCCTCCCCTCATCCTTCCCTAGCTGCTGTAGCCACAGGACAATTCACCCACGGGCCCCAGTGCCCCCGCCCCAACAGCTCAGGAGTTGGGGGGCTGCACCCCAGGCTGGCCAAAGGCACTCCTGGCCAGCAGTCATCTCCATTCTATACATGCCAGCAAGAAAAGTGACCTCGGGACAAGTCCCTGTTGCCCCTCTCTTGGCCAAAAGGCAACAGGGGATAGAGACACGGGGTAATGGGGGCTTCCCCTCAGGCCTGCTCTCACTGCTGCCATGCCTGAAGAGAACTTCCAGGAAAGCACCAGCTTTTACCTGCATGCACACATGCAGAGCCCTAAATCGCCCCCTCACTTTAAAAATATGGGCACTTTTTACTCATGAATCCCTTTGTTCCCAGCAACCTGGGGAAGGTCAGCATGACCATCTCCCTTTTGCATGTGGGGAAGACTAAGCAAAGTCAAGTGGCTCGTCCCACACATTGCTGGAGTCCGGTGGAGCCGCATTTGAACCCACAGCCTTTTCACTCCACATAATAATTGCAGTTAGCATTTATCCAGCGCTTTGGGGTTTGCAGAGAAACTTACAAATAGAATCTCATTTGATCCTCACATCAGCCTGGGAGGCTGGTGCTATCACCCCCATCTTACAGAAGAAAACGAGGCAAGCAGGCATCAAGTTGTCTCGCCCAGGGTCACTGGGCTATCACTACGTGCGTGACGGAGGATTTGAACCTGGGTCTTCTCAATTCCACCTCCAGCATTCTTTCCACTCAGCCCACCTAGTTGCCTGAAAATTATATCCAGTGTTCTTTCTCTATTAAACAGATTAAGGGTAGGGGATGTCAGTTTAACTGCTCCTGGTCTTCCAAGAGTATTCCTTCACAAGGATGCCAGGACCCACTTAGATCTTTTGCCCAGAACGCTTAGTACGACTCTGGAGCATATGTGATATAAACTGGACTGGGCTTTCAGGCCCCTCGTGTTCAGGGGGGACCAGAAAGGAGGCTGCTCGTGGGATAGAGAAATGTGGGCAGCTGGAAAGGACTGGATTATGTGATCTAGCCTCAGCGTTTTCTAGAGGTTCCTCTCTGAGCTCCCAATGGGGGAAGTGGGCAAAGGGAACACAGCTCATAAGAAGTAGGACTTAAAATCCAGGCTTTTCCTAAGCTATATTTCATGAATCTCAACCTTCTTGTTTGTCTGGGCAGTCAGGGAAGCTTGAGGCATAAGTCTCTTGGGAAAAAAAGATTTTTAATTAAAAAAGCTTTAACTCACTATCATCTTGTACTCCATGACTCTGCTCCGCCCCCTCCTTAGGAGCAAACCCCACCCAGGGTCAGGGCCCTCAGCTTTCCCAGAGCCCTCTGGGAGGAGGAAATCTATCAAGCAGCAGGGCCCTGGGCCTCCAGCCAGCCTGCTCACACAATGCACTGGGCCCAGGCCAGGAAGGCCTCCGGCTCCAAAGCTTCCGGGCTCCCGAGGACACCCAGGCGGGGGCTGGGGGTGTCAGAGTCTGGGTGCTCTCTAGGGCAGCACCGGGGGGTGGGGGAAGGATTGTAACAGCAGCAGTGGAGGGGGGTGCGCCTCCTCCCATTTTCCAGTGACAGAATAACTGAGGCAGAGTGGGTTGCCTCAAGGGTACTTATGTAAGTCAGCACAGTTTGTTAGTAGAGAATGGGTTGGGACTGAGACCCACGAATCCTGATCAGTCTTACTGCAGTGAGATAAGCTGTGCCCATTGGAGACTGGAGAAACAGCTCAGTGCCCAGCTCGGTCACTCCTGGCCTCCCAAGAGGAGGAGGCCAGCACATACATGCAGCTCCCTTCTGAGGGAAGTAACAAAGGGGGAGGCCTTCTCTCACCCCACCCTACCTCCCCACTCCACACCTCACCTTCTTCAAAGCAGGATGCCTTACAGGGCATGGAAAGTTCAGAAGCAGAAGGAAAAAGGCACCTGTCGGATGTGGAGGAGTTTGGGGAAAATGGGGAAGAGAGGAGGAACAGAAATGAAAAGGCCACAGGCAGAGGGAGCTGCTCCCTCTGGGAATGAGCTCTAGCCCCATTACTGGGACAGTGTGGGATCAAGGAGCTTTAAGACACCACCCACCAGGTGAAGACTGCCAGTGACCAGAACCTGGATGGAGGAGGCTTCCTTGAGGAGGACAGCCCCACTGCTGGCCACAGGGTGGGAGTGAAGCCCCCGGGGAGGGCTGGAGGGCTGAAAGTGGGGGTCCCGGCCCTGGCTGATCCACTGCAGGGCGTGGGAGATACAGCTGAAGACAAGGGAGTTGGTGTTAAGAGGCCGGGGAGCGGGGGGCACCAGGAGAAGAGGCCCATGCAGTGGTCCACTGCCAGGTTCTGGGGCCTGGGCCAACCAGGGGTCCACGCCTGCCTTCTGCTCTGCCAGCTGGTTCCACTGTTTCTGGTTCTCCAGACATCGTGTCAGCATATGGTCCAGGGTGACTGTAAAGTTCTGCTGGTCTAAGGTGGAGGGGGGTGGGGGGAGACAGGACAGTAGGATAAGACCCCATCATCACCACAGCCAGGGGGAAGAGGACAAAACACACAGATAGGGAGAAGGGTCACAGGGGAAAGGTCATCCAAGTTTAACTGAGGCAGCACAGGATGGCAGAAAGAGCCCCGGACTATGGATCCAGACATTTGGGTTCTAGTCCCAGCCCCGGCACCGAATTGGGCGTGACCTTGGGTAAACCACTGGATTTCAGCTTTCCCACATGTGGCATGAGATGAGTGGAACGGCATGATCTCTCAAGGCCCTTCCTATTTTCCTCACACCCTGGACTGTTAATGAATGAGGGAGAAGCCTTCTCTTTAGATGCCCTGGACTGCCCTCCTCCCCAGGCTGGAGTGCGGGATGAGAAGAGTGTTCCTCTCTCCAGGCTTTGTTGCTGCCCTCAGAGGCACTGACTGCAGGCCCAGCACAGAACAGGACTGTTCATAGGGTAGATGGGGTTGTAGGGGGAGGGGAGCGCACGACTTCTCCAGCTGGATTTGGAGGGGGTGCCTGCCTGCCTGCATGTCTCTCTCAGGGGCCTCCTGTGGAACAGACAAGGGATGCCCCCACCCCTCACCCCCCCAGTGCTTTGGGGTCCCTGCTCTCTCACCTGCATTCCCCACAGAAGACATCTCAGTCAGGTTGGGGCAGAAGACGGCGTAGTCAAACTGGCATGGCTGAAAGGTCCATGGGAAGAGAGGGGTCAGGCAGAAAGAACAGTGCCTATGCCACCTGGAGCCCCCTGCCCTAGCTGAGGCTAAAGCTTAGGCATCAGAGACCTGGGTTCTAGGTGTGGCTCTGCTGCTGACTAGCTGTGTGACCTTGGGCAAGTCCATTCCCCTCTCCTGGACTCAGGCTCTCCAGTTAGGACAGGTGAGAAGTGGATGAAAGGAGGCCCTGATGGTCTGCTTAAGCGTTAATGTTCTGGGGTTCTGAGAGGTGACCTGGGTCCCCACTAGGGAAACTGCCCCACCTGGTGGACGCTCGGAGAACTGCAGGGCCCTTGGGCAGTGGGGGCCCCTTCAGACGCTACCTTACCTGCAGCAGTTTGAGTAGAGCCCCTGTGTCCCGTTCTCCAGTGGCATTGAAGAGCAGAACCCGAACTTCGGGGCCACTGTGGGTAAGAAAGTCAATTCAACGGCACAAACATCCCTTAAAGCCCCAGAATCCAGGGGTAGGCAGTAGATAAAAAAAGACTCTCCTTGCCCTAAAGGGCTAGGAGCTGGTAAAGTCAGAAAAAGTGCTCTCTAGGAACATTTGAGGAGAGTGAAAATGAGGAGAGGGGGACGAGACAAACTGACAGAGGAGTGGGAGAATATGAGAGGGGGACAGAGAGAGAATTTCAGCTAAGTTCAGGGAAGGCTCCGTGCAGGAGGCAGCACTTAAACCATGCCTTGAAAGAAGAGGATTTTTAACAGAAATGAAACACAATGACTTCCAGGCATGGAAGGAAAAGGAAACTCCTCCCCAAGTCCTAAGATGGGCACCCAGTGACTCTTATCATACCGCTGGCCTCTGGGATCAGAACCCCAACACCTTGGAGCAGCTAGGTGGTGCAGCAGATAGAGAGCCAAGCTTAAAGTCAGGAAGACCTGAGTTCAAATTTGACCTCACATTTACTATCTGTGCGACCCTGAGCAAGTCACTTAACATGTTTGCCTCAGTTTCCTTAAATGTAAAACGAAGATAATAACAGCATCTACCTGGAGATACTAATTGTGAAGTGCCTAACACAGTAAGTGCTACAGACATGTTACTATAGACATACAGAGGAACAGGACAACAGGTCTAAGAGGAAAGGGAACAAGCCTGGAGAGATGCCAAGAGTCCCACCAGCATAAGTTTCCCATCTTCCCTAAATAACCATGCCCCTCATCCTCACATCCTGATAAAGGAACTCACTTGTTAAGCTTCTCCTGGTCGAGCACTGCTCGGCGGAACCACCGCACCGAGGCCTGAATGCTGCTGGTGGTGTGAGCCCCATCCAAGTACCAGGTGAGGGCCCCTCGTCTCAACGTCTGTGTCCGGCCTAGCCACTCTGTGTCCTGGAGCCCTGGAACAGAGCGGTGGGATGGGGAATTCAGTGATCAAGTGTAATCTGTCCCATGAAGGCCACCGCGATCTCCCCCCATGACTCTAGGCTGGAGATGCTCTCTAAATACTCGCAGCTCTTCATAAGCCCACGAGAGGAAAGAGCCTCAGAGGTAAAGCGGCCCAGATTCCTTACTTTATCTGCAAGGTTAACCGAGGCTCAGAAAGGCGAAACCATTTGTCCAGAGTAAGCAGTGGAGTTAGAATTAGAGCCCAGCTCCTCTGATGAATCATGCTGCATTTATTTTGTATATATGTACGTGTGTCCTGTCACCCTCCCCCCACAGCTGCCTCCTCTCCATTAATGGTAAGCCCCTGGAGGCCTAAGCCTGTGGTGATCAGTGTTGTTGTATTCCCAGCATCTAGCACGGTGTCTGGCACATAATTTAATAAATGTTTATTGACTGATTGACTTTAGAAAAAAGAACTGAAGAATAAAAATTGGTCAGTATCTATCTTGCAGGAATAAGGGTACTGTAGTGACCAGTCCTGACTAGGCAGAAGTCTCAATAGGGTACACAAGGTCAGTTCATTAGGCCTCTACAGGGGACACAGCTTGATGGAAATCTCTCTTAAAAATATAAATCCTTTTACTTACACTCTACACTCACCAAATAACCTTCAGAGCTGCAATTTAGTCTCATGGATAGGCCTCTAACCATCTAAAAGTTGGCCGACAGATACAGGTGGACAGCACTGGTTCTTGGGCCAGATACAGGGAAAAAAAAATGAATCGAGGGACATTCCAGTCTACCAGTAATTTCCACGTGAAACGGGATGGTCGGAGTCAATTGCCCAGAGCACTGAGTGGGTAACACTGAACTTAGGAACCTGCCATACCAAGCACTGGCTCCCCGGGCCCGAGGTGACCCCACACAAGGGGCAGGTAAATGTCCCCTGAGGCACAACCCAACTGACAGTAGCTGTCCCTCACGAGAATCATCATCTTAACAGCAACAAGCAGAATGCAAAAGACACTGCACTGTGAGAAGCAAGATGTCCAAAAATAAATTAATCAGGGAAGAGCTGAACAAGTTGTGGCACACAAACTGAACAATGTAAGAAACAATGACCACAGGGAATTCTGAGAAACATGAGAAGACTTGTATTAACCAACGCAGAGCACAGAGAGCAAGAATAACCTATGCTAGGATCCGCTAATGTAACTGAAAATTACCCTGAAAAAAGCAGCTGATCTCAGGTTAAATGCGATGACTAATTTTAATCTTGGAAGACAAATGAAACCTACTTCCTGCTTTTTAGCCAAGAGGTCGGTGTGGGTATGGGCGCTGAGTGCTGGTGCTATCAGACACTTTCTGTGTGTGTCGATTCTGTTCTAATTGTTTCTCTTTGTTGTAAGGGAGTTCTATAGAGGGGGGAGTATTGGGAAAGGACTGTGGAAAGAACAAACCATATACATTTTTTTAAGACTGGCAAAAATACTGTAGTACATATATCTATAAGGACCAATCTGGCACAAACTTTTGAGAAATAGATCCATTCCCTGGCAAAGGATATTCAAAAGCAGAAGGTCTTCAGGGAACACAAATTTTTATAGGCACTCAAACTGTTCAAACTCTCTGATAATTTAAGAAAGGCAGATTTTAACAAATATTTTGGTTGAACAATGGTAGGGTTTATTTAAATGCTTGGCATTTAAAAGCCCTTCACAATCTGGCTCCTGCCTACATTTCCTTATTTATTTCACATTAGCCTCTGCTTCCTGTAGTCTCTTTGATAGTCAAGCTGGGCTCTCCGCTATTCCCACCTGTGTGCCTCTCCATGGGCTGCCTGGAATGCACTCCCTCCCTTTCTGCCTCTCTGCCTCTTAGAATCTTTAATTGCCTTCAAGTCTCAACTCACATGTGCCAGCTTTTATGAGCCCCTACTTGTGCCCCCCTCTTCAAGCTGTAACCATTCATCTGCACCTGTGCAGAATCTCCCCCCAGCAGAAGGGAGGCTCCTTGAGGGCAGGGGCTGGCCTTCACTGTCTTGGCATCCCTAGTATCTCAGTGGGAACTTAATAAAATGCTTGTTGAAATGAGGCGAGTTACACACCCTCATGCCCATTGAACTGCCAAAAAATGGTCAAAAGGATACAATTCCACGTCCTGAGGACTGTGTGGAAGCAGCCAGTCTTACAGAGTTGGCAAAGCTGTGAATTGCCTGGATCTTTGGAGAAGGCAATCTAGCAATGTGAGGCTGGTCATCAAACTGATGGTGGTGGTACCCTTAACCCAGAGATCCCACTATTAGCGCTATACCCTAAAATGCTCTTGTGAAGGGAGGGAAGAGATCTCTTTGTACAAAAATATTTCTAATGGCTTTTCTGGTCATTGCAAATAACTGGAAAATAGCCTCCACTTCCAGCAAGTGGAGAACAGCTGAACAAAGGTCATACATGAATGCAATATCATCGTCCCATTAGAAATAGTAAATATGAAGAAAAGAGGAAGAAATGTGCCGAGATTTATGCGAATGGATGCAGAGAATGAAAGCATAAACAGAAGACACTCACTGACTGTGACTGTTAGGGAGAAAACAGCAACTAAATATGACAAGTAGACAGGCAAAAAAAAGCAGAAAAGGAAAAAGAAAAAAAGATAACTTTGTTAATGTCGCTTTGGCAAACCACTTAATAGTTTATGGTTTTCTTAGGATTTGATCGTTTTGTGGATAATGTGATAAACCTATTTTTTGTAAAAGACATGTAACATCTGAAAACGAGGAGGTAAGAGCTCTATAGCCATCTCTAGCTCAAAATCTATGACCCGATGGCATTATCCTTATTCCTCAAGGCCCTTCCTGTCTAGCTGACAGGAGCCAAAGCTCATAGGCAAGACAAGCCTAGAGAACCATGAAGGGTCACAGCACATGGTACTAAGTACAGTAAGAGAGTCGAGGGGGGGCATGGAGATCATGGAAGTGGGAAATGGGGAAGGTTTCAGGCAAGGGTCTGACTTGAGCTGGGCTGAATGGAAATTAGAAAAATGGAGGGAATGAAGGAGGACCTTCTAGGTGAAAGGAACCACCTCAGTGTAGAGGTCAAAGTGGAAGAGATTAAAAGCAGTCAGACCACAAGGGGGGATGGGTGGAAGCCAGGGAGAACACTGGATGGCTACCAACAGTTTAGAGTCCAGACCTGTCAGCCTGAGCACAAGATGTTATGGAGAGGGTTTAATTAACAAATATTTATTATGCATCTTCTATGAGGCAAACATTGTACTGGGCACCAGGGACAAAGATAACAAAAACAGCCTTTGCTCTAAGGAACTGACATCCTCATGGGGGAAACAGCATTTCTATGTTAGAGGAATTTACAAAACACACACAAAGTAGACACAAGGTAACCTTGGCTGAGAAAGCACTAGCAGCAGGGGCTGAGTGGGAAAGGGCCCCTGTAACAGGAGGCACCTGAGCTGGGCACTGAGGGAAGCCAGGCAGAGTGCAGAGGTGGAGGCAGAGAGGGAGAGTAGTCCAGGGATGAAGCCCTGTGTGTAAAGAAGAGGCCAGTTCGCTGGCCCTATGGAGAGACCACTGCAGCTGGGGTCTGGAAGACTCAAATTCAAATCCAGCCCCAATCACTTACTAGCTGAGTGACCAAGGGAAGTCACTTAACCCCAGCCCACCTCAGTTTCCCCTGTGAAGGGGGGAGAATAATGGCAATTACTTCCTGGAGCTGTTGTGAGGACTAAATGAGATATCTGTGCTGACACAGTAGGTGCTTATTAAATCATTCCTTCCTTCCTTCTACCCTTCATTAGGGGCAGCTAGGAGGCCCAGTGGCTAGAGAGCTGGACTTGGGAGTCCAATCTGAGTTCAAATCTAGTCTCAGACACTTAGTGGCTGTGACTCTGGGCAAGTCATTTAACCTCAAGTTTCCTTATCTGCAAAATGGAGGTAACAACACCTAAGCACCTGACAAAACTTAAATAGCACTCCCCCCATGTCAGGTGTTCATGACTGCCTGTCAAGGAGGCCGGTGTGGCTGGAACAGAGTCTGTGGAGCGTAATGTGTAGGAGGCTAGAAAGGCAGGATGAGGCTAGGATGTGAAAAGGAGAAGTTGGGACTAGATTCCCCCTCCCCAGTTACAGGATATGTCAGAGTACTTACCCTGCTTCATGGACAGGGTAGGATAGAATACAGGAGCCAAGGGCAAGGTTCGCTGGGAGGTCAGCCTGGTGGCCTTCAGCTCCCCAATACCTGTACAGGAAAGGCAGCAATGCTAAGACCCCACACCCACTGCCTGCCTCACCCCCCAGCATCAGGGGAAGCCCATTAAAAAAAATACATGAAGAGGAAAGAGACACGTACCACATACAGCTGACTCCCTAGGCTTCCCTCATTCTCTCCTAGACTCACACCCCCAGATTCACAGGGATAGTGGCTCTTTACATAAGGGCCACCAATCTGCCCAGGCCCTGAGGTATCCAGCCTCCCTTAGCACTCCTGTGAGGACCGGAAACTCACTTCCCTTTAAATCAATTGTGTTAAGAGTTTACACTCTACTTGGTAATAAAAGAAAGTAACAGACAGTTACAAAGCTAGACAGAGACAGTATAGTCTTGGTCCTTCAACAACCTAGTGGAATTATCTTCCTAGGGTTCTCTTCCCTATCACATTCTTAAACCCATTTCCAACCAGTCCTCTCTGTCTCAATCCCTATAGGGTGATGAGTGGCAGAAAGCCTTTAGCAGAGTCTGTAACCACTACCTGGTTAATCACTGATGCTACAGAGAATGTTTTTGCTCAGGCTAGACTCTGAGTTCTGGATACGTTAATGGCTATTCTAACTGTTCCCGGCATCAAGCAAAGCAGGTGTTTTAGTGACCAGTGGCTGAATCCAGCAGGTGGCCAGACCCATTGGAGAAAGGAGCAACACTACGTGAGGCCCTTTCTGGACCCCACCTTACCCTTATGGCCCTGTTGTTGGAGCCAGCAGCGGGCTAGCTGCAGAGCCAGGGCAGCATTGCCCCGCTGGTGATCGCCTGCCAACCCCAGGTGCAGGGGCTGGGCTTCTTCCTCAAAGGCCTCCAGTGGGGGGCACAGGTACAGCGGACACTGCAGGCAGAGGCAAGCAAAGGCTCATCAGGCATATTCCAGGTGCCCTCCTGCTTCCTCTCTCCCTTGGCAAATCCTAGCCAGCCCCTCCAGCTCCACCTTCCGATCTCACTTGCTCTATGGAGTAGGCTCCATTGGAAAGGACACAGATGTGGGAGCCAGGGACCTGGCTTCAAGGCCCAATTCTTGGTTCCCCATTTGTAAAATGAAGGGCCTGGACTAGATGACCCCAAAGTTCTCTTCCAGCACTAAAAAAAAAAGTTGGGGCTTTTCCTGACCTTATCAGCCTGTCTAAAGGTCATACTGTTAGATAGTAGCAGACACAGGCCTAAAATCCAGGTGTCCTAGTTCAGTCCCTGCTGCTTCCAAGCATAGAGGGTACATGGCTTAGAGGCATTTACTGAATTCAGATCAAGGTGGTAGGTTAGGATCAGTTAGGGCTCAGAAGTAGGATAGGTGAGAGGTTTATATCCCTCGACAGACTGTCAAACCCAAACCTTGATCAACAGAGACAACAGGGCAGATAAGACATGGTCTGGAGGGGATCTTGATGGTACACACAGCCCAGTAAGGTGACAAAGTTCCTGCCCCGCTAAAATCCAAAGGCACAGTCACTCACCATGAGCTTTCGGGCTTGGTCCTTCAGCACCTCCAGGGGGGAGTCTGGCTGGGACACAGTGAAAGCTGGGACTCCAGGCTAAAGAAAAAGGGGATTGTAAGGGAAGGAAGGAGACGGGACTAAGCCTGGAGTCCTCTGTCTGGGCTTCTCTCTACCCTTCCATAGCCCAGGCCTCTCAGGACCCATTGTAACACCCAGTTAAACACTTCCCCTTTGTTGATACTTAATCTTTTCAGCCTACCTTCCACCTTCCATTTCCAGCTTTTGCTCATATTTCTACTGCCCATAAACTCTAAGCTCCAGGACAAACTGGTCTATTCTCTGTTCCCCAAAAGGCAATGTCAGCTCTCCCTAACCTGTGTGTGCCTTTGCTCACACCATGTCTATGAATGCTATGCCCTCTCTCTTCTTCACTTGTCGTACCTGCCCAACTAGAATCCATCTCCTCTATGAAGCCTTCCTTGAATTCCCTGGTTGATACCAATCTTCTTCCTTAGACCTCACACTATAATAATTGGCTTAGGCTCTAACACACTTATTAGCTCAAGTGACAACCTTCACATGAAGACTTTCCTGATCCCAAATTACCTTATATTTATTCCGCATCTATTTCATGTATCTTATCTCCTCCAAAAGAATAGAAGCTCCTTGGGGGCAGGGACGGTTTCATTTCTGTCTCTGAATCCCCAGTGCCTGGCACACAGCAAGTGCTTAATAAATGCTTAACTGTTATAATATATAACACTGCATGATAATTAGTGCTTATGCCTTATCCTCTAAACTGGACTTAAGCCCCTTGAGGGCAGAGCTGTGTCTTCCCTGAACTGTGCAGCTTTCTGTTGCTGGAGTAGTGAACTGGTCCAACCATTCTGGAGAACAACTAGGAACTCTGCCCAACGGGCTATACCACTACTAGGTCTGCATCCCAAAGAGATCAAAGAAAAAAGAAAAGGACCTAAATGTACAAATACAGCAGCTCTTTTTGGGGTGGCAAGGGATTAGAAACTGAAAGATGCCCATCAACTGGAGGATGGCTAAACAAGTTATGGTATATGATTGTGGTGGAATGCTATTGTGTCTTACAACAGAAATGACGAACGGGATGGTGTCAGAAACACCTGGGCTGACTCAAACGAACTGGAGCAGAACCACAACAATGCATACAGTAAACAGCAGTTGTGTAACGATGATCAGCTGTGAGAGACTTAGTAACTCTGGTCAATATAGAGACTGAGGCCTAGTGCAGTGACTCAGCCAAGGGGACACAGTGAGGGGCAGAGTTAGAGGACTACAACCTAGGTTTCTTACTTACCAGTCACCAAGAGCAGCAGCCAGAATTTACAAAGCACCTACTTACTATGTGCCAAGCACCGTGCTAAACACTTTACAATTATTATCTCATTTCATACTTGCAACAACTGTGGGAAGTAGATGTTATTATGTTATGATCCCCATTTTACAGATGAGAAAATCAAGACAGAGGTTAAGTGACTTATTCAAGGTGACACAGCTAGTGAGTATTGGAGGCTGGGCTTGAACTGACTCTTCATGGCTCCAGGCTCAGGGCTCTAACAACTGGGCCACAAAGCTACTATTCTCTTGCTGCCTAACTCTCTGACGCTCTTGTACATGTCAGTGTAACTGTCTTTTATCACAAGCTTCTATAAGACTAGAATATGCTTCCTCAGGGGACTGGAGGGAGTTAGTGGTTCTCTCCACAAGGCTTAGAAAAACCAGATTTTCCTTGCTGGTCTCTGTCCCCAGGCCCAGGAGCACTCTGTCAACTCAGTGGCAAGACACTTGAAAGTTGGCATCAATTCCTGAGATGGGATCCCAGCATGGACATATTAGCCGTGTGACCTTGGGCAAGCCCATTCCCTTATCTGAGCCTCAGTTTCTTCATCTAGAAATAGGAAGGAGACCCCCTTAGGAGTGTGGAGGGTAAAGAGCCACAGAAAAGTGAGGTCAGGGTTTTTTAGTCTTTAGATTTCCCACAAAGGTCATTACCTTAAAGATGCCCCCTTTCTGCCATGCAATCTTCTCAATAGTGTCACCCAGGATATTGACATGGTCTATGCCTAAAGATGATATCCCACAGACCACTGGCTTCCTGCGAAAAAGATCAGGGATAAGTGAGAAAGGTCAATGTTAGTCCCACATCCTTCTGTGGAACTCTCACAGGATCTGGGGAAGGTGCTTCTGCCTACCCACCTCCTTCATTAACCCCTCTCTACTCGATGTGGGCAACCAGAGGACCAGGATCTCTATCCCTCCACCCCTACTCCATTACCTGGGGTTAGAATCAGGGGCTTCTCACCTGACAATGTTGGTACAGTCATAAGCACCACCAATGCCCACCTCCACCACGGCTAGGTCCACCTGGAAATAGACAGCCAAAACATCAAATGTCAGTCTTGGAATGAGTTTGCCTAACATATGGACGCATTCCACATAGGTGGCCAAGATCACCTCCCCTCTCCTCCAACCCACCCACCCTGGCTGACACTCACAGGAACAGGCACAGACCATGGTACACTACAGTCCTAAGGCTGCCAGCCTTGGAGAAGGTAGTGGGCAATAGTGCCCAGGACATGCCAGAAGGGGGTGATTAGGCTGTGGGCCTAGGGAGGTAGAGGTTGGGATGATGGGTAGAGACAGACATCCTGGAGAACCATACCTTCTCTTGGAGGAACACGTGGAAGGCCATGATGGTAAGGAAACGGAAGTAAGGGGGCATGCTGACACAGCTACCATCCTGAGGGCAGAGAGGGAGGATGAGGAGAGGGAAAAAAAGCCAGGAGATAAGAGGCATCGTGGCATGGCAGAAAGAACTCTGGACTGAGAGTTAGGAGACCAGAGTTCTAATCCCACTTCTGTCACTAAATTGCTATGCTGACCGTGGGCAACCATAACCTCCTGGGTCTCAAGTTTTCCCATCTGCAAAATGAGGGGGTTGGATGATACGGTCTCTAAGTCCCTTTCAAGGATACAATTCCAGGGCCCAACCTTACCCCTGGATGATCCTAGATCTGGAGGCTGAGACCCAGAGAAGGCCAGGGCCCAACCTCTCCCTCCAATCCTGCTCTGAGTTTCCCCTACCTTAGTCTCCTCTAGTCGATTGTAGAGCCGCCAGAAGTATTTGGTGAAGAGCTCGGGGCTGATGGGTTCACCATTAATACGGATTCGCTCCCGAACCTGCACCAGGTGAGGAGAGCTAAGAAGACAAAGAGATCTTTGTGTGGCACTTTCCAGCACCTAGAGCCTTCTCTGTGTTCTAGGAAAAGCGGGGGTGTCTCCTCCTGCCTTGAACCTCCATACCTGTAGAATCCAGTTTTCAGGCCATAGCCACGGAGAATGCGTTCTGTAAAGGCACAAGTGGAGCCCTGGAGAGACACAGAGAAGGATGAGGGCTCAGACAGCCCCGAGCCTGGGCCACATGACATATAAAGACCACACCTCCTTGACCTTACCTTTCCTTTGGTTCCAGTCACATGGATGATCTTCAGCTGGTCTAAATCCTCTATCTGAAACCAAGAGATACTGGGCTCAGCGGGAGAGACAATGTGCTCCAGATTTCCCCCTCATCAGGGCTCTGGTTCTGGTTAATGACGGCACCTAGGATGGCATACTGGGGGGGCAGGGGACGTCTCCTATCTCTACTTACCTGTAGTCCGCTTCGGACTAAATAATGCTTCATGGCTTCTAGCTGCACCTGTGGGTCTCCCCGTTCTCGCTTGATCTGCTCTAGGAAGCCAGCGTTGGTCTGAAGGGTGTTGAGGGTCCGCACAGCATCCTAAGGACCGCAGAGGGTCAGAAGTGGACAGGCATAGGATATCAGAGGAAAAAATGTCAACAGCTTAGAAACTACCCTCCCTCTGTAGGCACCTCCTTTAACAGATAAGAAGACTGAGCCTGTCAGAAGTGAAATCAAAAGATCACAGATTTAGAGCTAAAGGATCTTACAGATCAGCTGATTCTACCCCCTCACCACACAGATGGGGACACTGAGGCTCAGAGGTTAAAGGTGACCTGCCCAATGTCACACAGGTAGTAAATATCAAAGGAGGGATTTGAGCCCAAATCCGGGCCATCTTTATGACTTAAGGTGATCAGAAGCAGAGCTAGGCCTAAGACCCCAGACTTTCTGAATCCCAGTACAAATCTTATTCTACTATGTTAGCTGACTTCAGGCTAACTAGTACCAACCACTGTTACCAACAGTTAATAATACTATCTTTAACCTCTCCAGATCACAGATGGATGACAGAATGAAGCCTGGGGCTCTCCAACTTGGTTCCACATGAAGACTCAGTGAGAAAAGAAAGGAATCAGTCTAGTTACAAGTGATCCCTCTAGCCATAACAAGGTCTTCTGAGTCACCAGCATACTCAAAAGCTCGGTCTCTGCCAGTATTTATATTTGCCCTACAACCAACCAGATTTAAAGGGGAAGAGGGAGCCTGTGCACTAAGGTCTCAGCTTGAGGAGACTGGTCCTACCACCTCACATACCCCCCCAGCACCCAGCCAATGGAACGTCCCTTTGTACTGGTGTTTAGGGGCAGAATGCCCAGGGCTCCAGAAAGAGTGAGAGATCATCTGATTAAATAATGCTTTTATTTCACAAACAAGGAAAGGAGGCAGAGAAGTCAGGTCTGGTAATTGGTTAGTGAAAGCTGGTTAAAGAGAAGAGAAGCTGTCCTCGGAGTTACTAATCTTGTCACTGCAGCTGTCAAAAGTAGCTGCCACTCCAGCATACTAAAAGTAAGTTTGCCTCAGCAGAAAGAAACATTAAATGTTTCACCAGAAAGTTATATTGTTTTTCCAAAGGGATGAGTTTTGTCTAAAATCACCTGAGGCCGAGGGAATGTGCATGTGCAGGAAGGAAGGCGGCTTTCTGAAAAGGCCCTGACCCTATGGTAGCTATTTATACTCCCCTCCCTTTCACCCCAAGATCCAATGTCTCTCCAAGGCATTCACAGGACTCCCCTGCTGCCAGCTATGTGGCCTGGCAGGTGTCAAGCAGAGTTTCCCCTCTGACAGGTACCAGGTGTTCTACCCTGGGCAGTCACAGGATCCTTGGCAAAGCCAATGGGTGCAAAGTCGGGGTCTGGGCACCCTGCTGCCCCTGGCAACCAAGCCAGAAAGAGCAGAGACAAAGGGGACCACCCAGAGAAGTTGGAAAAGTTCCTCCTCTCCAAGCCTATGGTGCCATCCTGGGCTGTAGGGTTCCTTACTCCAAAGCCTGGCCTCCTGAGTTGCCCACACTCCTCCATCCGCCAAACTCTTGGCCCCGCTAGAAACTTAGGAGCCCCCAATCCCTGCCCCCATCAGACTCCCGGGCGTTCCTAACCTCACTAAAGACCTGGGCGCCCCCAATCCCTGATTCCACCAGACACCAGGGAACCTATACTTCTTGAACCTACTTGACTCCAACCCGGGAACCCCACCCAGACTGCAGGGCCACCCCCCTCGCTCTTTGCAGCCCCGGGTATCCCGGAGTTGGTGGTGCTGCGTGGCCTCAGTCGCAGTTGCCCACGTGTCCGCCCGGCCTAACCCGGTCCACGTCGTCCGCCCCGGTACCTGGTACTCCATCCCGGGATCCTGCGGCTCCGGCCGTGCACTGAGCCCCCGCCTCGCCGGCCCGCTCCCGAGCGGGGGCCCAGCCGCGAGCCGCAGCGCCGCGTGCAGGGCTCGGCAACGGGCCCAAGACATCCCGCCAAGGAAGCCAAACCGAGGCTCCAGCTGCCGCCGCTCGTCTCCCCGGCCCCGCCTCTAACCCACGTGGGGCCTGCACCGCCCCTACGAGCACGCGCCCACGATGCCCACCAATCCTCGACTTGGAGGTCTTCTCTTTTCCACCAATGGTTGGAGAGGGCCCTCCGGTGGCCATCTTTGTACGGGGCGGAAACTAACGGGACTTGAGGGCACAGGGAGGCGGTGCGAGAAGCAAGTGACGCCATATCTGTAGGGCTCACAACTTTCTTCCGTTCCTGCTCAGACAGGAAGAGACACGGGCCCTTCTGTCCCTGCTGGGGAGACAGCATCCTCGTGTCTTTAGGGACCTGGCCGTGACCCTTGACCTCCCCCCTCGGAGGTTTCACCCCCTCCTCTAGGCTTCCGACAGTTCGCACTCTACCAGCGTGTGCACATCTTCAACTAACGAAGAGTGGTGCAAACCCCTTTTACAAATCTGGCGACTGTATAGCCAAGAGGACGGCAGTAAAGTTGCTCTGATCAGCAGATCTGGGTTCAAAACTCATCTCTGATATATCATGCTGAGCTCTTTGAAGGCAAGGACCTTTTTTTCCCCTTTGTGCACGGTGCCTGGCACTTAGTAGGTACTTATTTCCTGCAAAACCCGGAGCAAAACACTAAAATTCCCAGACCCCAGCCTCTCCCCGCTCCCCAATCCTCTTTTTAAAAAGGAGAAAGTGGGATTAAGTGGTCTGAGGTCCCTTTTATTTGCACCTCTGTGATCCTAAATTACTTCTTTAAGATTGCAAATGAGTTTGATGGAAGAGTTGGAAGTTAGAGAAGTAAAGACCAGAAGAGGATGAGTGGTGGTTACCTCCATTCTCTCCTGCCGGACTCCCTGCAGCCCTTCGTTCTGCCAACCCTGTAGGATGTACAAGGAGCACCAAACTGAACAGACCGCCACCTCCCTCCTCCTCTCGACTTCCTGGGTCCCCATTCCAGGATGCCTAACCCCTCCCCACCATCATTTCACCTCTTGCTGTCATTTTTGGATGAAGCGGTCAGGTCCGGCCCCTTTAGCGTCATCCCAGCCCCTTTCTAAGGCAGAAACACTGGCCAGAGATCAACTGAGCCTCAACTTGGAAGTGACCGTGACCCGGGTGCAGTGATCCATCCTCTAGTATCTCACAGTGACTGAAATACAATGAACTTGCACATCATGACCTCACCTCTCAGAAGTAATGGTCTTCTTGGAGAAGGAAGGACAGTGATTCTAATTGTACCTTTCTGCTGACCAGAGGAGATCTCATGACAAGAGAGAGAAACAGCTAGGTGGTCCTAAGCCATGTTCTGGTTATGCTATGCCTTGGGTCTACCCTAGTGTTTCAGCAAACATTAACCTCATTTAAACAAAGAGGGCTTAAATATTTATCAAAGCCTGAGAGTATTTTCAATATTTCAGGAAGGGGAGGACAGGGGAAAGGTTGTCCAGAGATCATTCATGACAATCGTTTAATGTCAATTTAATAACCTCAATAAGGGCCAGAGCCTGAACCAAACAACCAGGAGAAGAGCCTGGACCTAACAGCTTCTTTGTTCTCTGAACTCATAGAATTCTAAACTCATAGAATTCCTCTTCCTATGTCGCCAAGGCCAGATGGGGCTGACTTAAGAGCATTTCTTCCTCTGGCTATGGCCATTAAGGATGAGACCCTTAACCGGAGACACTATCTTGAATAATGAGACTTTTTCTTATCTTAATATTTTATGGACATACACTATTGTTATGGTATGTTAATGGTAAAGAAAATACAGATGTCCTGGATCATAATTTCAATTGATACTTTGTCAACTCTCTTACTGTATTTACAACCTATTCAATTAAGAAAAGTCCTTTTCTCATTAAACATATATGGAGATCTTAAATTTGAGTGACACAGACATGCTGCGTTGGGACTATTCTAAAATGTATTTAAGCCTTCTCGTTCTTTTGTTCAGATAGTCAGAACTTATGCTCTGACTCCTTGTATGAAGAAGTAAGCTAGCTTTGCTAGCTTTAAGGGAATAAACAATATGAATTTACATATCGCCTAACCAGTTTGCCTCCTTTAACCAAATTTTCAGGTCTACAATCACTGCTTAAGATTAGATGGACCATATACACATGCAAAGTTAAAGTTCCAGACTGTTCAGCCTTTTGAATCTCTTATTGGTGAACTTGGACTTCATTACTGTTGGCTTTTGTCTCCCCCGTTTTAAAATGAGGATCTTGGACTAAATCTCTAGGGTGTCTTCTGACTCAAAACCCTGTGAATGGGGGGAATTTACACATTGTCCATCTCTTTAAAATTCCTTTTATAGGTTGTGGCTATATTTTGGGCCCTGGCTCAGAGTGTATGTCTATGCTAACTGTTTCTCTTTTGACCAGCAACCCTGAGGGTCTTCCCCTCCCAGTTTGATTTTTTTTTTTATAATTAAAGGGGCCATCCCTTGACTCACTTCTTAAAGAGGCCTATTCACTGAATGGGCATTACCTCACTCAAAGTGAGAACCTGAAAAGCCCTTAGCCTAAAAAGGCCAGGGTCTCCCAATGCATCCTGGGCCATTTCCAGTCATCCTGATGAATATCAGGCCACTGGACCCAGATGGCTCTGGAGAAGAAAGTGAGGCCGGTGACCTTGCACAGCCCTCCCTCACTCAAAGTCAACTGCAAGTCATGTCATCATTTCCTTGATGTCATGTCATGGTCCTCTTCTAAAACAAAGGACAAACACAACAAAATTCCCTTTAAACTCAGTTCAAAGGGTACCTCTCTACATGAGATCCACCCTAATCATCCCCTCTATTACCAATGCCTCCCTTTACCCAAAATTACTATATATCTGTTTTGCATATGCATGTGTTCCATTTCTGCCTTTGTAATCCCAAGGCTTATATAGCACAGTCCTGACCTTATATTAGGAGATTTTTAAAAAATGTTTGTTGACTTAAGAAGCAAATATTTATGGGAGTGAGGAGAAAATAGTTAAACGTTAAGAAGCTCAGAGTATATCGAGGATTGAGATGAAAGGAAAGTAAGGCTTCAGCTTCTTCAGGAGGAACATGAATTAGATTTGAGGAACTGCTCCCTAATAGACACATCTGCCTGAGAGTAGGCAATCCCGCATGAAGATTGGGAGGGGCCAGTAGGAGAGAGATCTCCCCTGTCTCTCAGGTCAGGATGGAGGAAGCCAGAGCTGAGCCTTGAAGGAAGACAGATTCTGAGTAGAGATGAAACAGTACATTCCAGGAACTGGGGTTTATTTGCTAATGAAAATGCAGGAAATAGAATCTTTCAGGGGACAGACAAAAATCCAGTTTGGCTGGAGTCAAAAAGTCTATAAAGAGAACAATGTGGAATAAAGCCGGAAAGGTATATTGTAGGTTATAAATGCTGGCCAGTGGGTCTATATTTCATCCTGGAGGCAATAAGGAATTACTGAAGGTTTCTCAGTAGGAGAGTGGCATGCTCAGATAAGTGCCTTAGGAAGATTCCTTTGGCAGCCATGTGGAAAGTTAGGAGGAAAGAATCTGAAGTAGGGCTGGGGTGGGGCTGGGGAAGAAGGACTGGACCAGGAAGAGGTAGGGAATCTTTGGCCTCTAGAGGACCATATGTGACTGAGAGGGGGCAGGTTCCCTACTTCTCAGCTGGACTGACAGGCAGTTAGGCTATTTAAATGGTCTAGGTGGAAAATGGGGGCATAAATTAGTATGGTTGTACTGGGGAGAGGGGAGAGATGTTGTTGAGATATCTTTAAAATGCTTCAACATTCTATCCATTGTGAAAGGGATTATGATTTTCATATTAATCCATGTGATATGTGTAATGAATTTACTAACAGATCAGATTTTTCAGAATTGCCTCTTTTGGCCTGTGAGTCAGAAGCTTGCAATGCAGCTTGAAATAACCAGATTTTGACAACATTGCCAGGGTACCTAAAGTAAAGTGAATCAAAGATTGTAGAACCTGTTCCTGTCACAAAAATTCTGGTCCTGTGACCCACCAAGTAATGACCCCCAAAGACTTGAACAATGCTCTTCCCACAGAACTTCAGAACACCTGTATTTTAGTATTGTGGGATTTGTGGGCTGGTCATGGGAAACTACTCTGGCCCTAGAAAAGATTGTTTGTAATCCACCTTTCCCACTCCTTTCCCATTGTGATTTATGTATATAATCTCAGTCTTCACTTAAGGTAGAATTCAGATCTGAGAATTCCCAATTTGCAAATTGGTTCTCATAATGAAACTAATTAATTAAATAGCTACCTGATTACTGGCACTTGTCTCTGGACTGCTGTTTCGTTATCTCCTCATTCTCAGATTAAAGACTTGCTCAGTAAAAGCCTGTTAATGCCATCAATCATTTATTAAGCGTTCTACTGTGCCTAGAACTGAGGACACACACACACACACATATCCCCCTGCTCTCAAGGAGCTTATGGTATAACGAGGGAAACAACCTGGACACAGATAAGTCAATAAAAAACGTATATAGTGTAAACAGAGGGTGATTTGTTCAAGGCTAGAAGCCCCAGCAGCTAGGGAGACCAAAGGAGAAGGCCTCATGGCTGTGTGACCCTGGACAGGTCACACGATTCTCCCAAGGACCCCTTGACACTCCTAGAAATTACCCTAAATAACTTTTGTTTCTGTAGGTTATAGCTATTAACATTTACTGTATTCGAAATTAAAATGTCTTAGTATTATTACGAAAATAGTTTTTAACCTCTTCTTGTTCATTGTCCACATTGCTACCAAAGCGATTTCCCTAAGCACAGACTTGACTATGCCATTTGCCTATTCAATAAATTCCATTGGCGTCCTATTACCTCCAGAATTAAATGTAAACTCCTCTGTTTAGCTTCTAAAGTTGTCTTTCCCTCAGCAGTTCTGCTTCATTTGAACTCCACAGAACCTCACACCTCAGCCAGGATAAAATGATGACCAGAATTATCATGCCAATTACTCAGTTTAATATTCAACACCTTATCAGCCTCCCCATTCCTTTGATTGGAGGGGTGGAGGGCGGAGCACTCAGCTCCTCCCAAAGCCTTCCTAGCTTTCCTGTAACATGGCACTTTCCATCAGCAACTCTGCTGGGTTTGGTCCCTAAGACCCCTTGGTGGTCACCCCCCCCCCCCTTCAGCTTCCTTTTCTGTAGTCTTCCCCCATTAGATTGTAAGCTACTTGAAGATACAGGCTTTCTTTTTCTTATTTGTACCCCACTGCTTAGCACAGTGCCTGGCACATGTTGTAGTTCAGTTGTGTCTATCTCTTCATGACCCCATGGACCATATAGCATGCCAAGCCTTTCTGTCCTCCACTATCTCCCAAAGTCTGTCCAAGTTCATGTTTGTTGTTTCCATAATGCTATCTATCCATCTCACCCTCTGCCATCCCCTTCTCCTTTTGCCTTCAATCTTTCCCAACATCAAGGTCTTTTCTAATGAGTCCTGTCTTCTCATTATGTGACCAAAGTATTTAAGCTTCAGCATCACTATTTGACCTTCCAGTGAATAGGCTGAATTAATTTCTTTAAGTATTGACTGATTTGATTTTTTTTGCCATGCAAGGAACTTTCAAAAGTTTCCTTCAGCACCACAACCCAAAAGCATTGTTTCTGCAATGCCCAGTTTTCCTTATAGTCCAAGTCTCAGAGCCATATGTTACTACTGGGAAAACCACAGCATTGACTACACAGACCTCTGTCAGCAAGGGGATTTCTGGACTTTTTAGTATGCTGTTCAGATTTGCCATAGCTTTCCTTCTAAGAAGCAAGTGTCTTTTAATGTCATGGCTGCAGTCATTGTCTGCAGTGAGCTTTGAGCCTAAGAACATAAGGTAGGGAGTTGCAAGAGAATTTGATGAAATTTGTTGATTTGTCCTTCAAGAAATCAAAGTGATGTTTATGTAATACACAGAATCCAATAAATGGATGCCATGATACCTCTCATCTCCTGGCTTTTGGGGCTTTCTTTTCCTCTCCTGATTCTATGTCTCTGCCCTCAGGATGGTAGTTCTGTCAGCATGCCCCCTTACTTCCGCTTCCTTACCATCATGGCCTTCCACGTGTTCCTCCAAGAGAAGGTATGGTTCTCCAGGATATCCGTCTCTACCCATCATCCCAAACTCCACCTCTCTAGGCCCAGAACCTAATCACCCACTTCTGTGATGTCCTGGGCATTACTGCCCAATAGCTTCTCTAAGGCTGGCAGCCTTGGGTTTGCAATTCAGCCAGATTGGCCCCACTCTTCCTCACTCCCCAACAAGCCACCTCCAATATCCAGGATCTTTGCACTGGCCATCCCCAGTGCCTGGAATGCACTCCCTCCTCATTTCTTGCCTAGCAGAACCCCTCTCTTCCTTCAAGCTACAGCTTAAACACCAACTTCTAAGTGAAACCTTTCCTGACATCCTCAATTGCTTTCTCAAACTATTTTGAATTTATTCTCTGTATAATTATTATGAATATATTTAGATGTGAACTGGTTGTTTTCCCTTATGAGAATGTAAGCTCCTTGCATGGACAGATTACTTTAGTCATTGTGTTTGTATCCCCAGTGCCTAGCAACACTGCCCAGCACATAGTAGGCACTTAACAAATGTTCTTAATTGACTGATAACTGCTTCAGGTCTCTTTTGGCACCAGCTGGGAGAATTGCTTACTTATTTTCCCCCTGACCATCTAGACAGACTTCTCCAACTACGAGACCCCAGGTCGCCATTGCCCTCAGTCTCACCTCTCTAAAGTCTGTCTGGGATAAGGGATGGGAACAGGAGTCAAGCAAATGAGGGCACTCTCAACTTAGTGCACAAGATGATTTCAAGGAACCTTTCCACCCTAAAACTCTGCAGTTTCTATGACATGGAAATGAGGGACCAACAGTTGACTTAGGCTACGTAAAGGGCAACAGTAGTGTAGGCCACATGTCCCTCCTCAAGTTTCTGATTGAGGGCACAACGGACAAGGCTCAAAGCTGGGACCTTTCAAGGTAGGTTTGCATGTGATGAGGAGAGGGGAAAAGGGGAAAAAAGGGAGAGAGAGAGAGAGACAGAGAGACAGAGAGAGAGAGAGAGAAGCACACGGATTACTTTTGAGCCCTAGATTGCCTCATAGAGAATATTTTTTAAAAGAGAGATGGAAGATAGGGATATGAGGCAAGTTTTACATAAGATCTGTTTTTTAAAACCAGGATCTTAGTAACTCATATTACTATTTCCCATGGTTTCTATGATCATTTCAGAAAAGGCTACTTTTCTTTTTGGTCATTAGATCCTGTTTTGGTTTTACATTTTTTGCCTCTCTCAACTTAAGAAGTAAGCTGAGGAAGAGTTTCTGTCCCATGTAATAAAATGAGTTTAAAAAAATGATTAATTTTGTCTGTATAGAGAGATACTAAGGGGGCTCACTATTTAAACTTATTTACAAAAATTGAAGAATCTTGGGCTTAGACCAATATCTTACACTATATACCAAAATAAAGTCAAAATGGGTTCATGATTTAGGAATAAAGGCTGATACTACAAGCAATTTGGGAGAACAAGGAATAGTTTACCTATCAGATTTATGGAAAAGAAAAGAATTCATGACACAACAAGAGATAGAGAGCATTATAAAGTGCAAGATGGATAATTTTGATTATGTTAAATTGAAATGTTTTTGTATAAAAAAGGCCAATGCAACAAAGATTGGGAGGGAAGCAGAAAATTGGGAGAAAATCTTTACAACCAGTGTCTCTGATAAAGGCTTCATCTCTAAAATATACAGGGAACCGAGCCAAATTTATGGGAATACAAGTCATTCCCCAATTGAGAAATAGTCAAAGGATATGAACAGGCAGTTTTCAGAGGAAGAAATTAAAGATATCTATAGGCATATGAAAAAATGTTCAAAATCACTACTGATTCGAGAAATGCAAATCAAAATAACTCTTAGGTACCACATCTCTCCTGTCAGATTGGCTAAAATGACAAAATAGGAAAATGATAAATGCTGGAGAGGATGTGGGAAAATTGGAACATTGTTTCATTGCTGGTG
>CM053625.1:119750504-119772737 GCA_028646595.1 Phalanger gymnotis | reverse complement strand
CTTAGATCTTCAGCAGGCTCTTCACTCCTGCTCTTATCAGCCACTTAATTCCTCCCACCAGGTGGGCCTGGGGCCCAAAGCAACTGCAGCTGTAGTTCTGTAGCTGCCCCACCTCCGCTGCCCCTGGGGCAGTGGCTGAACCGAAAACTCTAGCCCAGTCCCCAGCAGCTTCTCCCACTAACCTACTCTGTTGTCCTTGGTGTTTGTGGGTTGAGAAGTCTGGTAACTGCCGCAGCTCACTGATTCAGGGCGCTAGGGCACGCTCCACCCAGATCCCAATTTGGTCGGTCCACGCTGCCCACACTGGGCTCTGCTCAGCTCTGCTCCCAGCTCCATGAGGGATAGACCTTACCCAGAGACCATCCAGGCTGTCCTGGGCTAGAGCCCTGCTTCTCTATGTTATTTTGCGGGTTTTGCAGTCCTAGAATTGGTTCAGAGCCATTTTTTATAGGTTTTTGGAGGGACTTGGCAGGGAGCTCATGCTAGTCCCTGCTTTCCAGCCACCATCTTGGCTCCGCCCCTCCATGGCTATTATCTTATTGTGGGTTAAAGTTGTATAAGCTTTCTTAGATGCCCTATCCCTCAGCCTACAGCTCATTAACAATACCCCCAACTCACATTTCTCTGGCAAACTATTATCT
Source organism: Phalanger gymnotis (assembly GCA_028646595.1). NCBI lineage: Eukaryota > Metazoa > Chordata > Mammalia > Diprotodontia > Phalangeridae > Phalanger > Phalanger gymnotis. The sequence continues at coordinate 119,772,096 of CM053625.1, read as the reverse complement.
AGCCATGCTTTTCTATCTTGCACTTATCACTTTTTTTTTTTTAAACTCGGGTCTAAGACTTTAATTTAGTCCTTTGAAATTTCATATTATTAGATTTTACTCTGTATCCAATTATTTTTAAATTCTAACTTATATCATCCTGCATGTGAGCTATCCCACCCAGCTTTGTGTAGCTTTATGTTTAATAATCATGCATTTATACCTTTATCAAGACATTAATAAAAATGTTTAACGCAGAATCAAGCAAATTCCTGGGACAGTCCATTGAGTTTCCTCCAACATGACATCAACCAATAAATGACTACCCTTTTTTGTCCAGCCATTCAATCACCCCTGTACCATTTTCTAGTCCACATCTTCAATGTTCCCATGATACCACAAGTGACTGCAAAAGCTTTGCTGGGACACTGGTATTATTCACACAGCTGAATCTGGCCCACACCCTTTCCCACCCTTCTCAAAAGTTTGCCATGACCTATTCTTAAAATTGTCCTGGCTGTTGTGATCATTGCCTCCTTTCATAAATCTTTAATTATATTTTCAAAGTTTCAGTAATTGAAGACAGGCTCACTGGCCTATCCACACTTTGGAGATCCTAATCTCTTCCTAGTTTTTGAAAATGAGCACCACATTTCTCTTCTCCAATCTACAGCCTTTCCTAGCTCCTTTGCTCTTCAAACATCAGCCACAGCACCTCAGTCATTCCGTTGTCCAGCTCTTTCAGTAACTACAACATAGTTCGTTGGGGTCAAGCGATGTGACTCAAAGGCAGTCGAGTCCTCTCTTGCCATCTCCTTTATCTTCATTACTGATTCTCCATTAGTGATAGTTCTAATTGCTATTGTAGTAATTGGTAATTGTTGTAAAGGACAGCCTTTACAAAGATCATTTTCCTGGGCAAATCCCACAGAAGCAAAATCAGAACAGCCCTGCCCTCTTCTCATGACGGGTTTTGCCAGATCAGTCATCTCCTTAAAGCATGGCTGCCACTCCTACTTTGATCTTTCCTCCAATGCAGTCAAGACCATTTTTGTTAGGCTTAGATGCAAAGCAGTCAACATTTTATAGATGAGGAAACCAAGGCAGAGAGGGGAAGTGAGTGGTCCAGGGCAGACAGGCGGGAGTGAATGCAGAGCTATTTCTACTACCTCGCCATGATGCCCTTAACATCACAAATAGGGCCTGCAAGCCTACTACGAGGTAGGAGAGTATGAAAGCTACAACTGTACCACAGAAATACAAACAGTCAGCCAGCTAAGAAAAGTCAACTTTTAATTATAACCAGTGTGCCAAGCAAAAATCAGAGGTTAACATAATTCTTCTAAAAAGAAAACCAAAATTGCTCTTCTGCCCTCCAAGCTACAGTGGGATCAAGGAGGGACCACATCCAACTCATCCTTTTGGATTCCCAGGAGTTCACTCCATGGAAGAGCATCAACCAGACTACATGGTGGGGGATGTTGAGAGGACCATGGGATTCAAAGAGTGCTGGAGTTCTGATCTTCCCATCAGTCAACAGGAACACTCTCCATAGGCAAGACTCAGAGAAGCTGTCAGGGATTTTTCTAATACCAGAGGCCCCAAGGCTATCCAAAATAATCTAACCCTCTGGCTAATAGAGGAAGGAAGAGATGCCTATTGTACTCCTGGGACAATCCAGAAATGAGACAGCCTGGAGATGCTCTGTGCCTGCTCCCCTCAGAAAAAGGAAATCTCTTCTGGAGAAGACAGTGCCAAATGTTATCCAGAAATGTGGGTCCTGGGGATAGAGTAGGCAGGTGTTGCAATGTCTTTCCATCAGTCTAGCTCCACCCTACTAGCTAGCTTGCCATTCCAGTCCAGGCTAAATGCTAGCTGGGATCCCTGATGCCTAGAGCAAAAGTTTAAAAAAATATATATGTGCAATGGGAAACAATTTAAAATGCCCCATAATCTCTCAGCAACATAATAGTCACATGTATATATACATATATATAAAAAAACAAAAACCCAAACCAAAAAAGGACCAATCTTGTGTGTGACCTTAGAATACTCGGTCAAACTCTGTCTGATTAGTGGCTGCTGGGTTTCGGCTCTGATTGGCTGGCTGCTGGGGCATGTGCCCACCACCTCTCCGTCGGGGTGGAGCCAGGTACTCAAACATGGAAGTGCTGTGAGTGGAGAGCATGTTCTTGAGGTCCGAGGGCATGGGGTCTGACCAGAAGAAGTCATGGTTGAGAGCATCATCACTGTCAATACGCTGGGTGGGGTCCAGTACCAGCAGTTTGTCAATCAGGTCCAGCGCATAAGGGTCCTTGACGTAGGCTTTGAGCCGCTCTTTTACCTTCCGTTTCTGTCCTTTAGGCAGGTCCAGTTTTTCATACAGCTCATATTTATCCACATTGGGCCACACCTACAAGGGAGAGAAGAGCCTTTATGTGGCCAGCTTGGGGGAAGGGGGCTGTTATGTGGCAATCCAGTTGAGTTAGTTAGCCCTGGCCAACAGGATAAATGTGCCAAAATCTAATATTTTAATCCAATTGTCTCCAACTAAACTATGAAGTCATTTTGTCATCTGTGTCCCTGCCTAAGGAGAAGGCTTGTCCTCTCAGTACTAACAAGGGCTATGGGCCTGAGGCCACGTACACAGCACAGAGGGCAAGCAAAAGCTCTAGGGGAGCTTCTCTGCCACCTGCAAGATCCCTTTCTTCTTACAGGACTCCTCATGGTCACCCATCGTAATGCTTTAGCACATGTTCTAAAAAGGTGGGTCTCTCTAATTTTCCACATCTATCACCTTGGAGAGAGCCATGTGTAATCAAGTCCTTAATATAATAGTTAAATGTGCTTGTTTTTAGCTATCACTGAAGACAACAAGCGTGGTGAAAATTTGGAAGACTGGCAAAATGTTTTTTGGCAGACCTGTTTTACTTCTAATTTATGTTCTAATTAAGTGGACTTCACCTACTAGTGGACCACTTGGGAATCAGGGGGTGAGATGGTTATCAGGTTTTATCCACATCCATTTTTACCCACAAAAGCTACTGAGACACAGAAGGTGTCCCAAGGGCTGCAGATGGGAGAACAGCTGTAACATCTGCATTTTTAGGTGACTGATGCTCTGGTACTTGGCAAGAAGGCAGCAGTCATCAGATTATAGTAGGTAAAACTGAAGGACTATGGAGTTGGTGAAAGAGAAACTGACCTCTGGGGTAATGGAGCCACAGAGCTGACTGATGAGAGTCAGCTGGTGCTGCTCCGTGTTACCCTGCATAATAGGGCTCCGGGTCCACATCTCGGCCATGATGCAGCCTCCACCCCAAAGGTCTATTGGGGGGCCGTAGTCACGCTCTCCTGTGAATAACAGCGAAAGAGACAATTGTAGTTATGGAGCTTATTCCACCTGGAATCCTTTAGCTCTCATGCAGACCTCCTGGGAAAAGAGAAAGACAGATGCACTGGGTCACTTTGCCAGTCTGTCTCTCCAATGCAGCCAGTCTTCTTGTTCCCCTCTACTGAGGCAACTAGGCAGCACAGTAGATTGTGCTGGAATTGTCGTCAGGAAGAACGGAGTTTAAATCCTGCCGTAGATGTTTACTAGAAATAGTAAATCACTTAACGCCAGGCTTCATTTTCCTCATCTGCAAAATGGAGGTAATAACACCTGCCTCACAGGAGTTGTGTGGGAGAAATGAGATGATGTCTACGAAGCACCAGAGCTGATTATTTCTGACTTCATTTTACAGAGGAGGAAACCTAGACAAGTGATTTGCTCAAGATCCTGGAGCTAGTTCAGGGACAGCCAGGACCAGAAGCAAGTCTTTAGATTCTCAGCGCTCTTCCCATTACACCACAGCTTCCAGGACTATGGGAAAGGTGCTCTCCAAGACCAATAGCCATACCATCTGCACCTCCCCCCACCCCATCCCCACGCATCTACACCCGACAGGGCCATACCAAGCAGCAGCTCTGGGGGCCGGTACCACAGTGTCACCACTCTGTTAGTGTAGCGGTTTGGCTGGCTGTTCTTGGCCAGACTGAAAGCCCGGGCCAAACCAAAGTCAGCCAACTTCAGGACCCCATCCCGGGTGATGAGCACATTAGCAGCTTTCATGTCTCGATGCAAAATCTGTTAAAAACACACAGAGAGATCAGTGCCCGAATGTGCCCTCTGAGACATGGACTCACACAGAAAGCAAAGTACAAGACCGAAGTCTTAGGAAGCCTCTGATCCATATTCTGCCAGCTGGGGCAGCACCTGTCCTGTTCTAGGCACACACGTTTGTTTTTCTCCAAGCTCCTAGTTGTCATTTGAATTCCATTCTTCTCCTCACCTCCTAAAAACCATATTCCCAGAAGAATGCCTGATCTTGTGGGGAAAAAAAAAAAACACAAAACAATGGACATTTTAATGAAAGGTGGTAGTAGTGAAAGGTTTCTGGGTCAAACCAATGGACTTCTTGAAACTAGAAACAGCAGGAACTCACAGGCAATTTGCTTATACAGTCATCACTCACTTAGAAAGCATTTCCCCTTCTATACAAGTTCTAACTATCCTTCAAGACCTGGATCATATCCAACCTCTTCTCTACTAGGTCTTCCCCAATTACCCCAGCCCACTGTGAAGCACTCTCCTTCCTTTAAACTCCTAGAGCACTTATGAGTGTATCACTCACTTGGATTTTCACTACAACCTAAGGCAATCTCTGCTATCCTCTTTGCCTTTATCACCATTCTTCTGGACTGTCCCAAAAGCCTCCTAATTGGTGTCCCTACTTCAAGTCTCTTTCCCTCTCAAATACGTCCTCCACATAGCTGCCAAAGTGACTTCACTTCTCTAAATAACAAGTCTGACAAGGTAATCCCACTAAACTCTTGTGTCTCCCTACTACCTCCAGGATCAAACGGAAATGCTTCAGGCTGGCACTTCAAGCTCTCCCAAGCCTGTCTCCTCCTACCCTTCTGGCTTTATTACATACTATTCCCTTCATGCATGACACTCCCTTCCATGGTGGCACCTCTGCACTGACTGTACCTTGTGCCTGGAGGCTTTCCCTCTTCATTCCTACCTCTTTAAATGTCTCCTTCTGCATAAAATCTTTCCTCATCCCGTTAGCTGCTAGCACCTTCCTTGCCAAAACCTCTGCATTCATTTAGCATATACTGTGAGAAAAGGGGATGATCTTTCTTGTGTTGCAGACCTCTGACAATCTGACATCTACAGATCCCTTCTCAGAATGTTTTTAAATGTATAAAACAAAACATATAACATTACAAAGGAAACCAACATAGACCTCAAGTTAAAGGACTCCTGCTAAGAGATGTATACATGCTGCTGTCTCCTTGGATAGAAGGGAAGCTCTTTGAAGGCAGGACTGCTTTGCTTTTGCTTTTATATTTCCAGGGCTTGGAACACAGGAATGAGCACGTGTGTCTATCTTGTTTCTCTAGGTGGGCTGTAAGCACTCCAGGGGCAAGCCCTGTATCCATCTCAGTCCACCCCTGCCCTCCACTTTCTAGCATTTAAGAATACCTCATAAACCGGGCCCTGTGGTTGGACTACTGCATCAGCCTCTCAACTGGTCTCTCCTGCTCCAAATCATCTTGCACACACTGACAGAATACTCTTCCTAAACCCTGCGTGTGACACCCTCCTTGACATTAAACAACCTCAACCTAACATTTAAGGATCTCCAAACAGTCTAGCTCTACCCAACCATGACAACCTTATCTCCTTTTATTTACCTCTACTTCCCTCTAAAGAAAGGCTCAAGGCAAAAAAGTGGTTTATTCCTTATCTCACCCCCATAGCACAGGTATCCTCGCCCTTAGCCTTTGCTCAGGCATCTCTTGCAGTGCCACGCCCCACCTGCTTCCCAATTCTTCCTGGCATTTTAAGGGCTGTTCGGCTCACCTTGTTCCGATGGATGTAGTAGAGGCCATTGAGCAGCATTTGCATCACTTTCTTGATCTCTGACAGAGTGAACTTGACGTGTGCATTGCTCAGCAGCCCAGCAAGGTCGTGTTCACAGAAATCAAACACCAGGTAGATGCTGCCTTTGCAGCGGTTGTAGGGAGAGGCTAAGATGGAATGAGAGAGAATGGTCAAAACCCAGAACCTTCTTACACTTATTTACACACACGGACAGTCCTAAGGTGAACTCTCAGGTAAATCCCTACCAACCCCAGCAGCAGTATGCAGAGGGTTGACCATGCTCTGTCTGGGGGCACCAGATACATATGTCCAATAAGAATTTAATACCACGGACACCCTTGGTGTAAGAGAAGCAAAATAAACGAATGAATAAAAATCAAGAGAAACATTATTTGGGAGAGGAAAAAGTCAGCACCCAAAGGAAGAAAAGTCCAGACCAGTACTCAGGAACAGAGTATCATCAGGATTTCATCATTTAGTTTCCTGAAATGGAGACAGACACAGAGATTGGAACAAACCTTAAACTACAAGAAGATAGAAAAACAAGTTACCTTTGGTCCTACAGATCTCAATGAGGTTAACCACATTCTCATGTTTGAGAAGCTGGAGAATCTTGATTTCCCTTAAGGCAGTGATGGGAAACTGGTCAAGAGAAGAGAAAGGCAAGAATGAAGGAACAAGGTAACATGACTTAGGGCAGCTGGATTTCAATCCATCCTCCATACAGCTGCCAAAATGACACATCTAAAAGTATCATCTCCTTACTTAAAAAGCTTTGGTGGCTCTATTGTCTCAAAGTTGTTCTATTCAGCATTTAAAGCCCTTCACCACCTGGCTCAAACCTGTATTTGGAGATTGATCTCACATTATTCCTTTTCCAGAAAAATTGGCTTCTTTATTTTTCCATCTATATAACATTCCATTTCCCACCTCCACATCTTCAGTTGGTACAAAGCTAGTCCTCCTCATGTATACCTCTTGGAATTGCAAGATTCTTTCAAGGCTCAGCTCAAGTACCACCTCCTACGTAAGTGGAAGCTGACTTTCCAAATGAATGAATGGGGAGAGGGGAGAGGAAAAAACACCCAAGATTTTCTCCCCTACCATCCAACTAGAATACAGGTCTAGTTTTTGGAAAGCTCCTCCAATCCCTACACAAAACTATTAGAAACCTAGGATGAATCTGAATTGGGGAAGAGGGCTTTAGAAGTCACCTGACATTTAGTACCATCTCTGTGTGACCTTGAGCAAGCCAATACTTCTTTTGGTCTCGCTTTCCTCATTTCTAAAATGATATTTCTAAGACCGTTCCCAGCAAATAAATGTTAAAATATTCTAGATCTGCGTTTCCAAAAGCTCAAAATCAGATATACATCTGGACTAAAATTGGAAAATTAATCCAGGGAATTACGGAATTCATAAATACTCTAATTTGGCCTCAAAGTGCCAGCCAAATATGACAAAGCACTTACAAGGCTCTGCTCTTTGACTCTGAACACTCTACCAAATGAAGCCAAATATCTCAAACTCAACCATTTCAATACCGATAAATTCAAACTTTTTCCTGATGTCCAACCTAACAAATATTCATTAACAGTCCACCCTGTGGTTAAGAATGCTGTGCTAAGTGTTGGCCAAGACAAAAAGTTTAGTTAAGACAATCTAATAGTTCACCGCTTCACCTTCCACCTTGTCTATTAAGAGGGCTAGAATAACTTCTTTGAGATTAAACAGATGATAAAGGTTTCTTGATAATAACTTCCTTCTGCATAGTGACAATACAAACACAGGTGCTCATCCTTCTATTTGTGAACTCATATGTAAGTAAAACCATATCAGCAAATCCTTGCTGATAAAAGCTCTGAATTACTCCTTCTTGGAATTGACAACCTAGTTTCTTGCTAGCCAAATTCAGTGAAATAGAGCTCTTCACAAGCTTTTTATGTAAATGTTAACAGACTAATAGGGTGAGAATAAAATTTTTCCTAGAAGGGCCAATATTCATTTGTCAGTATAATTAAGGCAACAGAATTCTTGCCCTACCTGCCACACTCTCACTCCAAACCTTTTCAAAGGGTGTGAGGTGGGGAGTTTCAACAACCACACTGATTGGTAGGCTTTGGTACAGATTGTTAGGACCAGAAAAGGTTAACAAGTATTTAATGGGATCAAGTGAACTTTAACGTATTAATCAGGACTAGAGGAACAGGTGTGAACATAGTAAGAAGGGACTAATGAAGTGAGCTTGCTGACCTCAGTCCTACAGTCTCAAAAACAACAAGTTAACACCTAGCAGCACTCCAGATATTAATCACAGACAACAGGCTTAACAAATCGAGAGGACAATGGGGCCAGGGCTTCACTCCCCCCCCCCCAGCTCAGGACCCAGATTCCACTCACTTACCCCCTCCTTTTCATTTTCCATCAGCACTTTCTTCAGGGCTACCTTCTTGCCAGTCTGTCGGTGCTTGGCCTTGAAGACTTCACTGCAAGCCAAAGGATGGCACATTTGCTTATCCAGGCTCCTTTTCTGCCCAGCTCCCTCCTCTCAGAACTTATCAGAAATGGCAATTACCTTTTAGCCCCAGTTTTTACAACAATCACTAGAGCTAGAAGAGGATTGGAAGTTATCTACTCTAAAAATCTCTCACTGTATAAAGGAAACTGAAGGGGGGGGGGAGTTCGTTGTGCCCGAGATCACATTATGAATGAGTGGCCTGAATCCCAGGCCCTTGCTCTTGCCACCAAACCATACCCTTACTTTAATTGAAGAATACAAACAAAACCAAACACTTGCCTGTAAAAAAACTTACCTTAGGAGCTACCCCTAACTCTTATTTTAAAACTCTCTTACTTTCCATCCCTTCCAGCGCCTCCTTTCTTTGTTCAGCTCCTCCCCTACCCGAAGCTCTCATTCCCGAAATGAAGCCCCTTCACCGTTCCTGGGAGTTTCCCCTACCCCGCCTCTTTTCTCTCGAACCCGAACCTCCTTTCCCTGCAAAGCGTTTCTCGCCAGGCTGCCCTTGTCTCCAGGGTCCCCGGCAGAACTCACCCCTGGGGCGGGACCTCAAGCCCTCCACCCTCCCTTTGTCGGACAGCCTCCGGGACCCAGTCCCAGCCCAAAGAGCACCGCCCCCCCCCCCAGCCTCGAGGTCCCCGTAAAAAGGACCCAGCCTCCAACACCAGTCTCTAGAGTCAGACTGTTAACTTTCCGGACTCGGCCTTCTTCCTAGCGGGCGGTCCCCCCTCTGCCTCCCGGCCTCGGACCCGCGGCTCAGCTTAGGCCTCGCCCCTACCCCTCCCTGGCGTCCCGCGGGCTGCCCCGCTCCGGCCACGGCCACGGCCCCAGCCCCGGCCCCCCGGAGGTCCCTTGTAGTCGGAGGCCTCAGGAGGCCCCGGCCCACCCTCCCACACCCCCGCCCTGTCCTGGCCTGTCCCAGCGCTCACCCGAAGGTGCCCTGGCCGATCTTGGCCAGCTTCTCGTACTTGGACACTTCGTCGCAGAAGGGGCATTCCACCGTGTCGTACTGCTTGGCCATGGCGGCCTCGCCCGTGCCTCCTGCCGCCCCACTGGCGGCCCCCGCTGCCCCCGGCCCGGGCCCAGCTGCAGCCGCCGCCGCCGCCGCCGCCGCTGCCGCCGCTACCGCCGCCGCCGCGCCCCCCACGCTCCAGCCCCCTCCTCGGCCCCGCCACTTCCGCCTCCCAGGCCACTTCCGGCCCCGAGGTGCCGGCCCCGCCTCTTCCGCCCTGCGGCCGCCGCCGGGACCCCTGGGACTTGTAGTTCCCGGGAGGACGGGGGCTGCTGGGGCTGTAGAGCCGCCACCGCCGCCAACACCGCCACTGCCGCCGCCAACACTACCAACACCTCCGGGGCCGGGAAGGCGGGGCCCCGGGATGGGGGCGGGGGCGCGGGGCGGCCCGTCCCGTTGCATTGGCCCGGCAGCTAGCCCGTGTTGCTGCTCCGGAGCGGATCCCGGGCGAGCCGCAGTCTCCTCCTCCTCCTTCTCGGCTCCGGCTTCTCCGACGACGCCGCCGCCGCCGCCGCCGCCGGGCTGGGGGCGGGGAGGGGAGGGCGGGGGGAGCCGCCCCCGGGAACCGGAGCCAGAGCCGGGCCCGGGGACGCTCGCTCCTCTCCTCCTCCTCTCCCAGGCCCAGGCTGGGGCAGGAAGAGAAGGAGAGGCTGAGACAGGAGGAGGAGAGGACACCGAGAGGGGGTGGGGGCGATGGGGGGAGCCTGGAGGGGAGGGGCTGGGGGCGCGTTATAAAGGGGGGTGGGGAGGTGCCGCCCGTCCTCGCCCGCCTACTCCGCGGGCGCACCTGCCGCGACTCCGCCCCGGACCCGGACCCGGGCCCGCCCGCTGGGGTTGGGGGGGTGGGAGTTCACGGTGCGTCACCAGCCCCGGCCGCGGCCCCTCCTCCCTGGAGGGGTCCCGTCCCCACCTCCCCTCGCCCCCGTAAGTGCCGGGGAGAGGAAAGGGAAGAGCGACGTCTGGGCCCAAGAGCCGGGACGCCTGGGAGTCTGGAATCGAGCCCTCGGTTCGCCGACGGGGAGCCGCCCAGGGCGTCCCGTCTGCCGCCCAGCCGTGCCTCAGTTTCCCTTTCTGCACTCCAGGCCGGGGCACCAGGGGCGCCCCCAGATCTTAGCCGTCGTGGAGACAGCGAGCAAGCAGAGCCCTTTCCTGCCCGCCCCCCACCCCCACCCCTCGGGTTCCAAGCTGGGAGAACGGCCGAGAGGCGCACAGAGGAGGCGCGGAGTGAGCAGGGGCAGAGCCGGGGGGCGGGAGCCGCCTTTCCCCCGCCGGCCCCCCGGGTTCCCTTGGTTGACATGGCAACCGATCACCGCCAGGGGGAGCTGCGAGACCAGAGGAGCGGAAGGAGGGCCGGGCCGGGGGTGGGAGGAATGGGCCTGGGAGGCCTCTGGGGTGCAGGTGGGCAGAGCCCTGGGGGCCTCTTTCCCACTTTCCCTTGGGACTTAAAGGCCCGGGAGGCCAGAGTGCTTAGGCTTCCCTCTGGCTTTCCTGGGTGGGTAGCGAGGAGAGAGAGAAATCCTCTTCTTTCTGCCTGCCTCAGTTTCCCCTAGGGCAGGGCGTTAACTTTGCAAACTCACCATGTCTAAAACTGACCTCCTCACTTTCCTTCCAAACGGGCTAGCCCTTCAGACTTCCCCCGCTCTGTCACATCCTTCGGGATGAAGACCTCTTCTGGCCCGGACCTAGCCAGGGAATCATTCATATGGACGACAATGATTGCAGTCTAGACCCGTGCTTTTTCCACGTGTGTGCTCGTATGGGGGGGGGGGTGGGGGGGGGCGCCTCCCGGTGTGAAAGCTCCCTCCACCAACAGATCAACAAGTAATCTGTAATTTATAGCATGGAAGGGTTGCTGGGTCACTAAACGGTTAAGCGACTTACTTGCCCATGGTCAAAGAGCCAGTACGTGTCCGGAGAAAGAGCTTGAACTGAAGAGGTCCTGGCTTCAAAACCTGCTGTCCATCGCTATGTCACAATACCTCAACCGCCACAACAAAAACGATAATATTTAAATCAATTCTTCCCTTTCATCGGACAATGTGTATGCCCCCCGCCAGCGAAGACCTTACTAATCCCTCACACTGTGTGCTTCTCCTTGGAGCCCTTCCATAAGTTCTCCTTAGTTATCCTCCTTACTGATAACTAATTACAACAAACGACAATAGCTCACGTTTGTATGGTAACGTACGGTGCTCTAAACAGGGTCTCACAACTCCATAAAGTCAGTAGTGCACGCGTTAAACCCCCACTTTATGGATGAGCAAAGATCTCAGAGAAGCAAAGAGACTTCCCTATATTCATGTACTTAGTGATGAAACCAAGGCTGGAAGCTAGGCATGTCTGGTCATCAAAGCATGCCTAGTCTTCCTTTGAAGTATCCTTTTAGTACCTCCTTCCCTCCCTAATCTCCGACGCCCCCGAGGGTTCAGTGGATTCCCTCTCTGCGCCCCAATCGGGAGCTGTCAGTCTGCTCTCCTGGCCTTTCAGAAAGAATCTAAGCGATTAGCAAGGGACTTAAGCTTCCTGATACTCAGACCCCTAGAGATCTTTGCTTTTCACCTAGATTATTGCAACAACCTCCTCCATGGCCTCCCTCCCCCAGTATTCTCACTCTATCCTGTTCTTACAAAGGCTATTAGATTAACCTCTTTGAAACTGTGTCATTTCCCTGTTGGAGAACACAAAATGGCTTCCAACTGCTTCCAGCATTAAATCCAGACTCCTTAGCCTAGCGCTCTCTGTGCTCTCCAGCCTTGCCTCCAATATTGCTTCGCCGTATCTCTCCAGCCCTCCACCGCCCTCCATGAACTCTCTGTGAAGACTGGGTTCCCCACTGTCCCTGGGGAAACACCCCTAGGACTTTCCTGTTTCTTTGCGCTTTTTTTTTCTTTTGGCAGCGTTTCCCCTACCTGGAGAGCAGAGCCTGGCACATCCTGCGTAGGCAATTAAATTCATTTCAACAAGCATTTATTGAGTACTTACTATGTTCCAGGCACTGGGAAAAGATAGAAGTGGGGACACATAAAAATGAAAGACACCCTCCAAGAACTTACACTTTTAGGGGGAGAGGAAAACAACATATAAATAGAAAATTAAATACAAAATAGATAACGAAATCATTCTTAGGTAAGGTGCACTAGCACCTGGGAGTGGGGGCTGGGGAGTGGGGTGGGAGGCTCAGAATGGGCTTCCTGTAGCAGGTGGCAGTTGAGCTGAGCTTTGAACGGAGCTAGGGATTCTATGGGGAATGGGTGAGGAGAGAGGGCATTCCAGGCATAGGGGACAACCTGGGCAGACACAGAAACAGGAGATGAAATATCGTGGATGGAAAACTGGAAGCAAATGAGTTTTGCTGGATGCTTCTGCGTGCGAAGGAGGGTGAGGTCTAATAAGCTTGGAAAGAAAGTCTGGAGCCAAACTGCAAAAGGTTTTAAAAGGTCAAGTAGAGGCATTTGTGTGTGTGTGTGTCTTATTTTAGGAGCCATGAGGATGTCTTGAGGAGGGGCATGACATGGTCAGACCTATGTTTTAATAATATCAATGTGGTAGTTTATGGGGGGTGGAATGGAGAGAAGAGAGGCTGGATTTGGAGAGAGGCTATTGCAATGGTCCCAGTGAAAAGTGGTAGAGGCTTATGGGAAGATGAAGGCAAATGTACGGAGAAAAGGGCATGGATTTGACAGATGTCGCAGAGGTGGAGTAGATAAGACTTGTGCTTTCATGTGGGGGGATGGAGGATAAGGAGGAGGAAAGAGTGGAAGATGATTGAAACGGAGAACCCAGGTAATGGAAGGAATGGTGGCACTCTCAACAAAAACAAAGTTAGGAAGAAGTGAGATTTTGGAGGAAAGATAGTTTTGTTTTGGATGTGTTGAGTTTGAGACGCCTTGCAGGACATCCAGTTGGAGGTGTGCATTGGGTAGCTGGTGATGTGGGGACTGGAGTAGATAAGGTCTGTAAATTGTACTCTGTGTCTTATTGTCCACCTTTCTACCTTCACTCTGATAAATGAGATTTAACTAGTCACAAAATAAATTGCTAAAAATCGTGGAATTAGAAGAGTAGAATTTTCTTCCATTAAAAATGTGTGTGGAACTCAAGCCACTGGGGAAGTGGGGCAGGGGGACGCTAGATACCTTGTGCTTGTTGTGTGTATGAATACACCAAAAATGGGTGTGTCAAACCTTGCCCTGGCAAGACTCATGGCAAAGTGTTAGTGTGTCCAGAACTATACATCCAGAGAAGATCTCTTGAGTGAGAGGAGAAAGATAACAGAGAAGGATCATAGATTTGGATCTGGAGGGAGCACTAGAGATCCTCTAGTACCACCCCTTCATTTGCTTTACAGAGGCTCAGGTGAAGTGATTGGCTCAAGGTCATACCCCTCCAGGTTGACAGAGTCAGAACTCAAACCTAGGTCCAGGGGATACTCCAGATTGACGACCCTTTCCACAAAACCTCATCACCATTTCCCCTGTGGAGCTTGGAAGAGCCTAAACAGGAAAGACAAATAAGATGGCAGAGAGGTGAGAAATCACAAGGAAACATAAGATAGGATTCATGAGGGTGGAGCAGACAGACCTTTCTGCTATCTTTTGGCTTTTTGCCTTACCCTGTTCAGAAGAAAGACCAGCTTGGAATAGGACAGGGCAGGTCCTTGAGGGAAGAGAAGCCTTGTGTCCTCTAAGCAACAAGAAAAGGCACCCCGGAGCAGAGGCATGTGGGAGTTGTGTGTGCTAGTCTGAAAGTGGTCTGAGGAAGCATCCTGAGAGTGACAACTCTCCCCACTCAAAAGATGGCCAAACGTGGGGCACTGATAGATCTCCTGCAGGACGTGGCAAATGCAGAAATGTGCTTGCCCATATGACCCAAGAGGGTGGTCCATGGGCAGTGTTTATGGACCCCAACATCCTGTGTAGGTGAGTTTGAATGCATTGTGTTATGTGTACCCTAAGCAGTATAATACTGAAATCTAGCCTGGCCTCAGAAGGGGGGGTTTCCCTTAGAGCATACCTTGTGGATAATTCTAGGTTCAAAAGTTCCCAAGGTTGAGAATTTACCTACATACCTAGGAGGAAGAAGAAGGCCATCACAAAGTTCCTGAGCACTTTCTACTTGGAGATCTGATGGGTCATTCATTGGCCCGGAACTGTGTTTGCCTTCAAGCCACAGAGTGATGCTGTGATTCTGGGAAAGACTTTGTATGACCCTCTGGGAAGGCCATGGGCCCTCCAGAAGGTTGAAAGGTGGCCCTGATGGAAACCCCAAGCTCCCTTCTGAGGGCCGCTGATGGGCTATGTGAATGCTTGATGTATGTCTCTGTTTGTGGGTTCCTATGAGGTCCTTGTGTTTTCTAGCATTTTCTGAGGTAAAACAAAGGCTGTTCTAGCCACCTATCAATCAAATGAGATAATATTTATAAAGTGCGCAGTATAATACCTAGTATATTGTAGGTACTATAAATGCTAGCTATCATTGCTATGCGTATGTATACATACATACAAATATGTATGTGTGTGTATATATATATCCATATGTATACACACACACACACACACACACACACACATATATATCTTAAGTGCCTGTACTAGAACTAGGACCCTATTATACACATATAGGGAAACCTAGACAGTAGCCAAAAATAAGCATATTTAGAGATTTTCTTGGAGTAACTCCAGGTGGAGCTAACAAACCAAAGAAAGAAATTGCCCTCTTCAATCAACCCCAAGATTCAAAAACCTTTTATGGAACCTACTCTTGAGGACTGGAGATGGGAAGGGGGTAGGGATGGGTCAGAGATGGGCCAAAGGTTATAAGAGTTCACATTTCTACAGTGGTCTAAGGAGATTGTAATGGATATTCTCTAAATTCTTTTTTAGCTCTGAATCTTGTGATCCAACATCTCCGTTTCCCTAATCTACCACTCTTTGTAGCCTTGTCCAAGGCATTCCTGAAGCAGAAGATATCCGAAAGGAGGGAGGTGCTCTTGAGGGTGAGAACTATAGACAGAACGAGGTTTTCTGATCCAATAAGGCAGAAGAGAATTGCATGGAGCCCATCTTTGGCAGCTAGGTGGCAGCATGGACTGAACTGGAGTGGCTAGGGCCTGGTGTCAGGAAGACTGAGTTCAAATCCAGCCTCTGACGGTTACTAGCTGTGTGACCCTAGTCAAGTCACTAAACCCTGTCTGCCTCAGTTTCCGCATCTGTACAATGAGCTGGAGGAGGAAATGGCAAACCAACCTAGTTCCTTTGCCAATAAAATCCCAAATGGGGTTAAAATAGTTGGCTACCACTGAAAATGACTAAACAACCATAACAATACCGTGACTGCTGCAAAGCGCACTGGAATCTTGAAGAAGCATTTGTTTAATTGAATTGGACACCGAGGGCCGAAACGTGAGCTGCTCATGGGAAGTCTTGCTGAGCTCAGAAGACTTAGAGGAACCATTTGCATCCCAAGGTAGACACTCTGCTAGAACCAGAGGAGCAGTGTTGAGATGCAACGCCCAGAGGCCTTCATGATGAAGTTGTCACCTAGTTAACGGTGACACACAAGATATACGATTGTTAAATGTTTCAGAGGTACTCAAATGCCTGTAATGGTTCTACAATAATTTCCATATACATCTTCCTGTCTCCATTCTTCCCCCCTCCCCCACCTCTAGTTTATTGTTCATCAGACTGTCAGAATAATATTTTTATGTATAGCTAAGATTGGATAAGAGAAGCATTAATTAACTGCTTATACAGTGTTTTCTGTAAGTGCCTGTGTACCAGGCACTGTGTACAGATCAGATCCTATCACTTCTACTCAAAAATATTCACTGGCTCCCTACTACCTACTAAGTAAGGTCTAACTACCCTTCCCTGGTATTTAATACACTCCCATAAAGCAGCTAGTCATGCCACAGTGCATAAAGCATTGGTCCTAGAGTGAGGAACTCATCTTCTTGAGTTCAAATCTGACCTCAGACACTTATTAGCTGTGTGAACCTGGGCAAATCACTTAAGCCTGTTTGCCTCAGTTTCCTCATCTGTAAAATGAGTTGGAGAAGGAAATGATAAACCACTTCAATATCTTTGCTAAGAAACCCCCAAATGGGGTCATGAAGAATCAGACATGACTGGACAGCAACCTGCCACCTTGCTGGCCTTATCTCATGTTACTTCAGCCAAACTGAGGATGCTGCCCCATACCCTGCAAACACCTGCCTGCCCTTCCATACGCTTGCTCAGGCTGATCCCTGTGCCTAACATGCCCTCCCTCCTCTTCTTCACTTTCTGAATTCCTACCTAAAATTCTTATGGTATAACCTATGCCCCATCCCTACCCCCTTCCTACCCCAGCCACTAAAACCCAACTCACAAATTCCTCCCGGAACTTCTTCACGTTACCCTTTGTCTTATAACTCACTAATGCTCTTACTGCATAGTTGAGTATTCCAGTCTCTGGGCAGGCTTGCTGTTGTTTGAGGGCACTGCATGTGGCATTTAAATATCTCATCTTCCCTCGGCACTCTGCACCAAAGAAGGGCTTTAGAAACATGTATCATATCACATTCCTCTGCCTCGTATTGTAGGTGAGAATGGATGGGGCTTGGGCATCTGGCCCACTCATCCACAGGTGCCGTTTTCAGTGAGATTTGTGCAATAAAGTTGCCTGTGATAGATGATGGCTAGTGTGCTTGCAAAGACAAAATTATGGTGTCCAATATAGAGGTGTTCCTGCGGTTACAGGTGGGGATTCAGAGCCTTAGAGCTAAGAAATACCACCCCCAACACACACACACACACACACACAGAAAGAAAGAGAGAGAGAGAGAGAGAGAGTCTAGGCCCTTTGTTCCAGGGGAATGCGAGGTTATAGGTTATACATGGTGGACTTGGAGCCCAGAAAACCTAGGGTTTAAATCTCTGACATTTATTAGCTATGTGACCATGGGGAAGTCACTTAATTTTTCTAAGCCTAGACTGAGTGGGAAGGAACCTTAAAGTTCATGGAGCCCAACTCCTTCATTTTACAGATGAGGAAACTGAGATGCCAAGACACTGAGCCGGCTTGTCCATCTGTAAAATGGAGATAGTAAGACCCAGAGCACCTACTTCACAGGGCTTTTGTGAGGCTCAAATGAGATACTCAGTGTTAAGATGTAAACTTGAAAGCCCTATAAAAATACCAGTTATTAAATGGTCCCTCGCCAGCCTGCCATTTTATAGCTCTCAAGCACCTGGCTCTAACTTATGTTTCTGGCCTTATTCTATATCGCTCCCCTTTATGTCTCAGCCAAACTAGACTAGTATCTCTTCCCCAAACTTGACCTCTCTCGTCTTGGACTGCAAGATTCAAAGCTAAAGGAGAATTTAGAGAATATCCATCACAATCTCCTTATACCACTGTAGAAATATAAACTCTTATAACATAACTTTTGCCCCATCCCTGACCCATTCCTACCCCATTCCCACCCTCAGCCCCCAAGATTAGGCTCCATAGAAAGTTCTTGATTCTTGGGGTTGATTCAAGAGGGTAATATCTTTCTTCTCATCCAGATCACCATGCCTGAAACATGCTCTTCTTCTTAACTCCAGTCTTTCTTCAAATATTCGTTTAGAAGAAGATTTCTTCTAGGACGCCTTCCCTGGCCACCTCAAATGTAAGTATTTCTCCTTCCTCAATTTACCTTGCATTTACTTATTTGTGTATGTGTTGTATTCTATCTCCCCATCCCCCAGCAGATAATAAACTCCATGAAGGAGCATAGGAAATCTTTCAGTATTTCTTATTGAATAGATGTTAATAAATATTTATTGAACTGGCTTGAAAATTATACTTTTCTTTAGTTGTTTTTCAGGTGTGTCTGACTTTTCACGACCCCATTTGGGGTTTTCTTGGCAAAGATATTGGACTGGTTTGCCATTTCCTTCTCCAGCTCATTTTACAGATGAGGAAACTGAAGCAAACAGGGTTAAGTGACTTGCCCAGGGTCACACAGCTAGGAAGTGTCTGAGATTGTATCTGAACTTAGGTCTTTCTGATTCTAAGCCCAGCACTCTAGCCACTGCACCACCTAGCAGTCCTCGTAAATATATATATAAAATATACATAAATATACTCTCAATCTAGATAATACTCTTTCTATTAATCTACCATTTACTACAGGACATTGTTCTGCATTGTAGTTTTCCATATATACGACTTATTTTTACTATGAGACTAGGAGAATGAGAGCAAGAACCTGGAGGTGCATTCGCCTCTGAATGGCTCCTAGCCCTTAGCATAGAACCTTGTACAGATCTCTGGTAGGCACTCAGTTAAAATCTGTTGGTTTGTGGATTGTTCTGCCATCAGACCTGAATCCTGCGTTCTCCTTCGGGGTGTCTCTGGCCGGGCCATCAGCTACCATCTCTGGGTAGATGGTGCTTTGTGATCTGTAGGGCTCAATCCTCCGGTCCTGCCTTAGAGTGGGATGGAGGCCAACAGGAGGGGAGCAGCTAGCTGACCTCAAGAAGTAGCCAAGTGTTCATTATAGAGCCATTAAGCACTAAGAGCTGGGAGGAGCCTTAAAACAGGGAATGTTTGAGGCAGAAGGGGCCTAAGAACAGAATGTTGGCATCAGGATGGACCTTAGACTAAAGAATGTTAGTGCTAGGAGGAACTTGAGAGCATGTTAGAATGTTAGAACTGGAACAGACCTTAGCTGTCATCTAGTTTTTATCTCACAGGGGAGTCTTGGGTGCTAGTCCCACTTTGGACACTAAGCTTATAACCGTGGCAAGGTCACAAGGACTTCATTCATCTTGATGGGCTTCATATTCCTTATCACCACTGTACCATCCCAGAAGTGATTGTGCTTTGAGTGGCTTAGAGGTCAGAACCCAGCTAGGTTTATTACGGGTGTGACTTGAGGGGCACAGGAAATGCCCCACTGCCCAAATTCTCTTCCCTTCTAGGTGCCACGGGCCTGAAATCCTACTGTTATAGACAGTTGTTTCAGTTAAAAATTTACCTACTTCCTGCAGATCCTCTTTTTAAAAAGCTAACTCCCTGGGAGGAGTAGCTGATTAAGTCACTAATTCTTCAGACCCCTGGAGGGGGGAGTCACCACCTTCCAGTTTCTTTCAGGGTCCTGGTGTGTGGATTTCCACTTATTCTATGCTGGTTTCAAAGCCAGTTTCCCCCATCTCACACTCACTGCAAAGGGAAAGGATGAGGAAACCAAGACCTTCTAAGGGGAAATGACTTATGACACCTCCTGAGGGTGGGTGGGAGGGAGGTGGCGGACCGTCCCTGGTGGAGAATGACAAAACAAGATGACTATGGCCCAACAGGATATGACTCAGGAAGTGGACTCCAGCAGGGGGAAGGGAAGGAAAGAGAAGGCTGGAGATGGGCCTAGAGAACGCTGGGCTCCACTGAGAATTTGGCCGTCACAGGCATCCATAAAGCCTGGGGATTTCCACTCCTTGAGAGCTGGAAACAAAAGCTTAAATATTTCAAGTTTGTCTTTGGTGTTGTTTTCTGCTCCTCTCTTCCCTTCTTTTAGAAATATGTGATCTCTTACCCATAACAGAAAGCATTAATTGGACATTAGAGCTGAAAGCAATCTTGGAGGTCATCGGTACAATCCCCTGGTTTTACCAGTGAGGAAACTGAGGTCCCTCCTGGAAAGAGACTTTAACCTAAAGTGACATAGCAAGTTAACAACTTCCTTTTTCTGCTCTCTGTCCAAACAAAAGTCAAGATGAGGCAGTAGACATCCCCCCAGAGGACCTGGCTTTGAATCTCGGTCTGTATCATTGAAGCTCTCTGGGCCTCGGTTTCTTCATCTGTCAAAATGAAGGGATTGGACTAGATGACCTCTGAGGTCCCTTTAAGCTCTAAAAATATGATCTTATGGTGCATACACACATGCACACATACATACAAGCACACATACACGTGCTGATAAATGTTTAACAGCCGGCTCTCCAAAAAGGCACAATACACCTTTAAATTTAATTGACAATGTTAACATTAACATTTCCTCTGTTACTTTCTTAAATTTAGGTAATCAACAAAGCAATAAATCAAGCCTTGGTTGATTTTGTTGCTGTTGTTCAGTTATTTCAGTTGTGTCCAATTCTTTGTGACCCAATTTGGGACTTTCTTGGTAAACTACTGGAGTGGTTTACTATTTCCATCATTGTCAGATGAGGAACTGAGGCAAACAGGGTTAAGTGACTTGCCCAGGGTCACACAGCTAGTGAGTATGTGAGGCTGGATTTGAATTCAGGTCTTCCTTATTCTGGGTTTTGTGCTCTATCCACTGTGCCACCCAGCTGCCCTGATTGATAGTATATGCCAATTTCTCACACTGAAAATTTAACAGTCGACTCTTGAAAGCCAGTGCAAGTTGGTTCCAGCATACTGCTAAGTGTGTGTGTGTGTGTGCTTATAGCTATACATATATATGTATGTATATATATATATGTGCTTATATATGTATGTGTGTGTTGATATATGCATATATATATGCATATGGGCCGAGATGTATATACGTGCATATATATACATATACATATATACATGTCTTTATGAAGAAGGGGGAGACAGAGGAAGGAGGATACTGGGCCTATATGAAAACACATTTAAACAAACAAAAAGGGAGCTCGAGTATAGTCAATATGATCAGTCGATTGACAAGCATTTACTATGGTCAAGGCCCTTTACTAGTCACAGGTTAAAGGGCATATAAAGATATATGACATCATCCATGCTCCCCAGAATAATCACCAGTAGCTACCACATCTAGAGATTTGAGTTTTGCAATGTTCTGTACATGCATGATCTCACTTGATACATACAACAACCCTGTGTGGTAAGTACTTGGGGTATTGGTGTCCCCCTTTTACATATAACCCATATTACTCTGGCCCTCACTGCCTTCAGGCCAAGTATGTTAGATTTTAGCTCTCCCTTCCAGGGCTCTCTAAAGGGATTGGGGAGGGGTGTTCTAGGTTCTCTGCTAATGGTTCCAGCCCCCATCAATGGTATTCCCCAACTTTAGGGAGGGGGTCTGCTGTACCCTAGTTCTGTTAGCCACAAATAGTCAGATTAGCTTTTACACAGAAATATTTACTTCCAATCACAACTATACAAACTTATT
>CM053625.1:119649599-119750004 GCA_028646595.1 Phalanger gymnotis | reverse complement strand
AGTCAGCATGCAAGCAATATGGATAAACAACATGTATAAACCAGTGAGACTTTAGCTGACACCTCTAGGAAGCCAGGGAACAGAGGAGGGGGGAAAGAGTTCTAAGAATGGGCAGCAGCTGGTACAAATGCCAGAGTCAGGAGCTGGAGTCCCATTGTCACTGAATAGTGGAGAGTAGACTATAAGACTGGAAAGATAGGAAGAGGCTCAAGGTCGTGAAAAAATCTTTAAGAGCCAAACACTGCACCCCCTACCCCTCCACCCCCACCCCCATGGCCTCTGCCTGCCTGCGGTGCATACACAAGCCTGGCTCCAGTAACCACCAGCCGGCTGTTGGAGGCAAGGCTGCTGCCGGCCTGCTCCCAACAGGTACACTCATTGAGCCTCGCCAACGGCCACTTGAGCCCAAACAATGAAGGCTCTGAGTGCAGCCACCTCCCCAGTTCTGAGACTTCATTCATCCTTCAAGAGCTCCAGACAGCTGTGGAGGCGCCTGCCAGGAGCTGAGGGACCAGGAGCTCAGGCTCAGCTGTTTCTTCTTCAACATCGAGGGGCCCTTTGGGGCTAGGGATATCAGGGACCCCCATGTCTTCAGTTAGAAGTTAGAAGTGAGGCTGTGCCCTTCTCGGGGATTGATGCAGAGGGAATTTTGAATTACAGACCAATTCAAATGATGAGAATAAAAGTAAAAAATCTGAGCTTATCAGGGCCCAGCAGAGCTGGAATAATAAAAATAGCTCGCATTTATATAGTGTTTTAAGGTTTCTAAAATACTTTATGTATATTATTGTCTCATTTGAGCCTTACAATAGCCTGTGAGGCAGGTTTTATAATTATCCCTGTTTTACAGTTGAAGAAACTGAGACTTATACAGGTCAAAATATCTATGATCATGCCTAATAAAAATTTTTGGGGGGGGTGGCAAGGCAATCAGGATTAAGTGATTTGCCCAGGGTCACACAACTAGAAAGTGCCAAATGTCTGAGGTCAGATTTGAGCTCAGGTCCTCCTGACTCTAAGACCAGTGTTCTATCCACTGTACCACAAAGCTGCCCCCCATACCTATTAAATTTCTGAGGCAGAGTTTGAACTCAATTCTTTATTCCAAGTTCAGTCTGCTGTCTACTGAACGATGAAACTTGGAGAACATTGAAGAATATAAGTTGTAGTGGAAATAGTCCTAGATTCACAGTCATAATCTCACCTCTACTATTTTCTAACCTGTGTGATTTGGGGTAAAGTGATTTAATCTCTCTGGGCCTCAATTTCCTCACCTCTTAAGGGAGGTTCCTTCTAGAGCTAAGTTTTTTGATCCTGCCCAAGCCACTTCTATATCACAGACCTGAGGATGTAGAAAGACTTGGGGTCACACCTGAGCTCCAGTCACCTGGTTCCTTCCAGGGTTTCTTCCTTTCACCCCTTTGCCAACCACCCTCCTACTGGCAGTGCCCATTCCCCTGCCCCTGACCTCCAAAATGCCACTTTAGAAATTTAATTTAATTTATCAAATACTTATTAAGAGCCTGCTATGTCTCAGTGCTCAGTGCTAGGCACTGAGAATACACAGATAAAAATAAAATTGTCCCTGCCCTCTGATGGTTTATGTTTTGCTGGGAATATGGCATATGCCCTGATAAGTAAATACAAGATAATTTAAAGAGAGGCAGAACACTAATAAGTGAAGACTTCAATATATTTACACAAAGGAAATGATGCTTAAGCTGGACGCTGGAGGAAACTAGGGTTTTTAAAAAATTAATTTCTATTGATTTTTTCTTTTGCTTTTGAATCATCTACATTTCCCAAAGCATCTCTCCCTTCTCCCCATCCTAGAGAGCCAACCCTTACAATGCACAACAAAAAGGACAATTTTGAAAAATCATCAAAATTAGCAAACTCATCAAAAAAATTTCACATTATTTATGATGTGGTCCACACCTATATATTTGCCCATCTCTGCAAAAGGGGAGAGCGCTGCCTCTTCAAACATCTTCTTTGGGGCAGTTTGTTTGTTATAATTTCATAGCATTCAGCTTTGACTTTTTGCTGTTAGTCTTTCCACTTTATGTGGCTGTGATCATTGTGTATGTCATCTCCCTGGTTCTTCTTAGTTCACTTTGGATCAGTTTGTATAAGTTTTCTTAGGCTTCTCTGTATTCATCATTTTTATCAGTTCTTACAGTGTAGTAATAGTCTATCACATTCACATACTATAATTTGTTTAGTCATCACCCAGGCATCTACTTTATTTCTTGTTCTCTGATACTTCAAAAAAGTGCTGCCGTAAATATTTTTGGTGTCTCTGGGGCCTATCTTTTTGCCATTGACCTCCTTGGGGTATATGTCTGGAGGCAGGATTTCTAGGTCAAAGGGAATGGATATTTTAGTCACCTTTTTAACATAATTCCAAATTGAAAGCAAAGAATTTCTAAGAGTCTGAAGTGAAGAGGGAATGCATTCCAATCAAGGGGCACAGCTTGCATACATGCATGGAGATGAGAGATTGGGAGTCAAGATCAGGGATCTCTAGGTCAAAGGGAATGAATATTTTAGTCACTTTCTTAACATAATTCCAAATTAAAAGCTAGGAATTTTTAAGAGTCTGCAGTAAAGAGGGAATGCATTCCAGGCAGGGGGCACAGCTTGTGGAAATGCATCGAGATGAGAGATTAGAAGTCAAGATCAGGGAACAGTAGCAAGACTAGGTTACTTGGAATGTCAAGTGTAAGAGGGGGAGTGATGTCAAATAAGTCTGAAAAAATAAGTAAATGGGAGTCAGATTGTGCAGTGTCAGCCTAAGCAGGTTGTATTTTCAGTAGCCATTGAAGATTTTTAAGTAAGGAAGTAAAATGGTCAGCTCTTTGTTTTAAGAAAATTTTGGCAGTGGTGTAGAGGAAAGATTAGGGAGCATCGAGCTGGAAGCAGACAAATCAATTAGTAAAGCCATTTACCAAAAGCGCCAGGCTGAGAGTCAAAACTCCTGAATTCTATGCTTCAATGTGCTTGTGGTGTGTCGTTTTACCTCTTTATGGGACTCAGGTACTTACGCCCCATGCCTAGACTACCCCACCCATTCCCTGTCAAGACAACAATAACTACCCTTGCTCTGTCCTTAATCCCACCCCAAAACCCAACCTCCTAAGCTGGAACCTTGGGAAAGCCATAGTGTCAAAAGCAAAAACTAGCATCATAAAAGAAGAACTCGGTCAGGGTTCAGAGGACCTGGGTTCAAAATCCGGTCCTCCCTCTTTATATTGTCCTTTGGTAGGTCCCTTCCTTCCTGGTGACATTAGGATCTGATTGGTAGGTGATTGGAAGGTTCAGGTTCTCTCCTCAGATGTTTTTTCCAGGCTTAGGTTTTAGTTTCTGCTAAGCTGTTTGCAATCCAGGTGCAAGCAGGTGATTTTGAGAAGCAAATGGTGCAGTTTTCACTTCTTCATTTCTGCCCTGTCAAAGGCCTTAAGTTCCACTCTGGATGGGGAAGAAAGCTTCTTAGCATGATGGGACCACAAGGCCAGGCCACCGGGCTAGAAGTAATCTTCCCTCTTTAGGCCTCGGTTTCCTTATTTATAAAAATGAACGACTTAAACTAAATGGTTTGTAAAGTTTCTTCCAGCTTGATGACCTGGCATAGGGGAAAGGTGATTGGATTCAGAGTTAAGACCACGTGGGTTTGGAGCCTGCCTCTCAGTACATACTACCTATGTGATCTTGGGCAAATCGTTTCAGTTTCTCTGGGCCTTGGTGGCCTCCTCTGTAGAAGTTGGGGGTTTGAACAAAGGATCTCAAAGATTCCTTCCAGATCTTAAATCTATGATCCTATAATTACTAAGGAGCTTTAGTTCAGGGAGTCTTAACCTTTTTTACATCATGGACCCTTTGGCAGTCTGGTGAAGCCTGTGGACCCCTTCTCAAACTAATGTTTTTAAATGCATAAAATAAAATAAAATACAATACATAAGATTACCAAGGAAATCAATGATGTTGAAAATAAAGATGTCTTTTATTTCTCCAAGTTCACAGACCTGCTCCCCCACCCCAAAATCTAACCACAGATCCCATGGACCCTAGGTTAAGAACGCCTGATCTAGTGTGTGTTACTTCCCAGGAGGGGAACCCAAGTTAACTTTGAGAATAGGGGCCGGGAAGGCAGAACACCTGGGTTTTCATGCCATTTTAGTTAATTCTGAGAAAAAGAAACTATTAGCTTCCTCTCTTTGGGCTTCAGATTTCTTCCCAGTCAGATGAAACTGCCGATCCAAGATTCTGGCCGTCTGGTCTTTTCCCATGAATTCCCATGAGTATCAGTGGGGCATCTGAGGAGCCCCCTCCTCCTCTTCCCAGGGGTTGGACACTCCACCCCCTGACCCCACCCCCAAGAGCAGGACCAGGCGAGCTAAGGATGCCAAAGCCAGGTTCCCAGACCCTGTGGTTACTCCTGGGTCCTTTCCAGGCCCTGAGGATGCTGCGGTCTCTTCTATTCCCTCCCCTTCTGCTGGCCCAAGCCGAGGAGGCTGCCCGGGGGAGGCGGACAGGGGCCAGGGGCTGGAGGAAAGGTCTAACTCCCCTCCCCCCCTTCGCCTGCTGAGAGGGTGAGGAGGGTGGAGCTGTGGGAGTTTCACTCTGTTTAAAAATACACAGAGGAAGCGAGCCGAGAAAGTGAGAGAGCCGGAGAGGGGACAGGATAAAAAAGGGGAAGGGGCTGGCCAGAGGGGGCAGGGGGAGGCTCCCACGACCTGATGTGAAGACATTCAAGAGAGGCTTCTTCTCATCTCTTCGGCTCTTCTCGGCCTTCCAAAATGACTGAGGCTCCCAAGAAGACGGGGAAAAAATTCAGTGAGTGTTGGGGTCTTTCTCCTTCCCCACTTTTGGTGTTCAGGGAGGGGGAGTTTGAATGTGTTCATTCAGTTCCAAACACTACCATGGGTTTCCCCCATAGTTGTTTGCATGAGGCCTGCCTCCCTCCCTCCTGGAAGAGACAGAGGTGGCTGTCTCACCAGCTGCCTCATGGCCCAGGTCACAGGAGCCTAGGACTAGACCTGGAAGCGATCCCAGAGATCATCTGATCTAATTTCCTCATTTTACAGTTAAAGAAACTCAGGTTAAGTGACTTATCCAAGCTCACACTGATAATAACTGGTAGAACCTGAACCCAGGTCCTTTAGCTAACAAGCTATTTTCCTTTGGATTGTGCCATGCAGGGACAGCAGAGTCAGGGACTACAGAGGCAGAATGGAGAGGCAGTGGATGGCTCATGGAGCCAGATTTGGGGAGAATTCTGTTGTAAGCTTTTCAGCTTGACTCTATAAACTCCTTGAGGGCAAGGATGCAGTCTGTATCTTCTCTGCATCTCAAGGGGCCCTAAAATAATGTCTTGCTAGCAGTAAGTACTTGCTCAGTAAATAGATTGAACTTCAGTTCAGTTCACTTTACTAGCCATACTCTGAGTGTCTACTCTGTCCCTAGCACTGTGCTAAGTTTTGTCAGGGATATACAGATTATTAAGACTTGGTCCCTGCTCTCATGGGAGGTAGGACATATCCTCAAATAACCAACTACAACCTGGCAGATGCCACGAAAGGTAACAACAGCAACCACCACCACCAAAATGACAGTGATAACAGTAAAGTCCATGCCTCCCAAAGCAAATGGGCTTGGAGAGCTTAGAGGAGGAAGCACCCTGATTCTGCTGGGAGTGCTGGGGAAAGTTTCAGAGAGAAAGTAGCCTTTGACCTTGACCTCATAAAATGTGTAGGAGATAGGGGCTGGGGGTACAGGATTACAGAGACAGAGGATCTCCTCTCCCTTCTAAGGCTATAGTGGCCTTATTGTAAGGTAGTGGAGGGCTCTCTCTCTCCAAGCCCTAGTCCCCTCCCTGCCCAGGACTAGGTTCCTGGCCTCCTTAGCTTCCATCAAGTCCCAATTAAAATCATACCTTCTTCAAGAAGCTCCAGTTCCACTTAATTTTAAGCCAGTGCCTTCCCTCTGTTGACTATTTCCAACTTATCCTGTATGCATCATTTGTACGTAATTGTTTGTGCGTTATCTCCCCCATGAGACTGTGGGTTTTGGTTTTTGCCTTTCTTTGTAACCCCAAAGCTCCGTATAGCCTGGCACACAGTAGGCACTTAAATGCTTGCTGACTGATTGATGGATCCCAGGTAGCAAGTGCCCTCCCAACATTCCCATTCCTTCCCCCTCGGTGGATGACCTCTCCCATCCCTGAGCTTGTGTGTTGTAAGTCTCCAAAAGGTCATGGATACCTAGCTCCCCCTGTGATAGACAGGGCCATCAGGCTCACAGGGCCAGCCTCCCCGCAGGGTCTGGCTGGAAAAGATAACAGCAACGGAATCTTCAGCCTGGCAGTAATCTGATTGAAGTGTGTGTGTGTGTGTGTGTGTGTGTGTGTGTGTGTTTGTGGCCAGGTAGGGGGGCGGTGTTAGAAACCCCTCTTCCCACTTCCCTGTAGTCTTATTGGGAGAGTTTGGCCTCCATTGGGTTAATTACCCCTCCCCTACTTTGCTTCTCCCCTGCAAATCACCCTTCACCTCCTCCTCACAGAGCCCTTTACTCCCTCAATGCTCTTATAAACACTGTCTTCCTTCAAGGTCCCCATGGTCTTCCACTTCCTCTGAGAAGCCTTTCTTGATTCTCTCCAGCTATTAGCACTCTTTCCACCCTGAAATAACTTTATATTTATTTATCTCTATTGCCTGTCTTATCCTCTCAGCAGAAAGTAAGCTCTGGCAGGGCAAGGAGTGTCTCTTTTTCTTTGTGTCTCCCCAGCACCTAGCATATAGTCTCATGTGCAGATAAATGTTTGACAGAGTAAATTGAATGAATCTGCACAATAACTTGGTGAAGGAGGCAGGACAGACCTATTTTACAGATGGGGGATATTGAGATCCAGAGAGAAGTGACTTCCTGAAGGTCAAATAGGGATCTTCTTAGTCAAGGGCTTTTTATTTCTTCCCAATCCTCGAATGCCTGAGGAGCTGGGTTGGCTTGGTGTGGATTGAGATGATTGTATGCGTGTGTGTGTGTGTGTGTGTGTGTGTGTGTGTGTGTTTAGTTTATGATGGTTCTTGGACTCAGGGTGTGGTCTGGCCAGTGTCATTCCTGCTGAACACTTGGAAGGCCAGATCTGGGGATGTGGAGGCCTGTGAGAACCGGTCAGCTTGGGTCATTCTTGGCGCTCTAGGGAGGGAAAGGAAGCAGAAAATGAGGAGCTCGCCTCTGGCCTAGATTTAGTGATGTGGTTGTGAAAAGGGACAGCCTGGGAGCCAGAAGTCTGTACTCACATACCCCAGGATGTGGGGAGATGTTATCACCCCAAAGCAGGGGTTGCTGGGTGTTAGTGGCCTGGGCGGAGCCTGAGGGGCCCCCAATAGCAGGAAAAGGAGAAGGGCAACCTTCATGTTCATGAGTGGATGAACATTTAGGCACGCCCACGCAAACCCTCAAAACCTTCTTACCCATAACCAGGTATACAGTCTCCCACGCACAGACACTAGGAACACTCCCACCAACACAATACACTTCCGAGCAGCGCACCCACGCACGCACACACACACACACATAGAGGTTTTTCACCTACACCCATGGTTCTCCCCTCTTTTCCCCCAGTGAACATTTCCTAGAATGGGGATGGGACCTTCAGTAACCAAGGCTGTATGCTGACATTCTCATCATGACTTGATGTTGAGATAGGTGGCATTGTGGATAAAGTATGGGACCGGAAGTCAGGAAGATCTGAGTTCAAATCCTGCCTCGGATACTTTCTTAGCTATGTGATACTGGGCACTCAACAGCTATCAGCCTCCATTTCCTCCTCTGTCAAACATGGACAGTAACAGTAACTACCTCACAGAGTCGTTGTCAGGATCAAACGAGACAGTGCTTATAAAGTGCTTTGCAAACTCTGAAACTATATAATAGCTAAAGTTTCACAAATATTATCTCAGCCCTGGGAAGCAGGCACTAGTACCAGGCTCCTTTGTGTTATAAAGCCAGCAGGAATCAAATTTAAGGTAGAGTGTTAGAGCAAGCTGGAAGAGGTGCTGCTATTAGACCTATTTTCTAGATAAGGAGACTGAATCAGGCAGAAGTTGAGAAACTTGCCTGGGCTCACACAGCCAGGAAGTGTCTGGGGCAGATTTTGAGCCTCCGTCCTCCATCTTCTCAGCACTGTACACTCAGTACTCTCGAGACACATCTACAGGCTAGCTATTATCATAGACGCCTACGTTTCAGATACTGAAACCTCTTTCGTTTATTCACTTCAACCAGAGTTCTTCAAGTTTAAGGCCTTCGGAAGCCTTTCTAACCTTCCCCGGACGTTTACCCTCCGTCGTTCCTCGGCACCAGTTAATAACCAGCCCCGCCTGCAGCCAGATGCCTTTGAGAACACACAAGATGATATGGGCGCTGTACCCAAGAGCCCCGGGGCCTACGCCCGGTCCAGTGACATGTATAGCCACATGGGTACCATGCCTCGGCCCGGCTTTAAGAAAGGCAATAGTCGGCGGCAGGAACGGCAGCCTCCCAAGGAAGAGGGCTCCTCCGGTCCTAGTCTGATGTCCCGGGAGCTGCCCAAAGTCCCAGCTCCCAGCCCCATCCTGGAGTACCGGGATTTGCCTGATATCCCAGCCCCATCCTCTCCAACAGAAGAGGAAGCAGGTACTACTGAGCGAAATGTTGCCCTCTGTCCCCCAGGGCCCTTGGAGGGCTCCCCAGGAACACAGTACATGGGCACCGGATTAAAGGTTGGACAGCCAGTAGGAGAAGCTCCCCAAGAGAAAGCCCTTATGGATATTCCATTGGAAAGGTAGGTGCCCGTCCAGAGAAAGGGCAGGCATGAGAAAGGTGGATCTACCCCTAGAGATGCCCTTGTTCGACCTGTGAGGGACAGCTTGGTGTAGTGGGTAGAAGACTTGCCTTAACCTTGGAGACGAAAGACCGAGTCCACAGACCTGTCTGTTCCTTAAGGGGATTTGTTCTGTGAGGTTTGGATTCAGTCAAAGGGCTGCACTTGAGGACCTAGAGGGCCACATGTGGCCTCGAGGCCAAAGGCTCCCCACTCCTGATAGGAGCAGGCCAGGCAGAAGGAATTCTGGGAACTCTATTCATTCACTAAATATTCTTTGTGCATTGTTGTGGGGGGTGGGAGGGCTCAGGATGGTAAGTAAGAAGTGGTTCCTTCCCTCGTGGAGCTCACAGTCTAGTAGGAGCAGGAAAACCAGCAGGGCCAGCCATGTCTGCTAAGGGTCAGTGAGTGTTACTGTTTGGGCTTAGAGAGTTCAGGTGACGGCACTTCATTCACTTATTTGGTCGTCAGTCAACAAACATTTATTAAATATTTACTATGTGCCAGGCACTGTCCTGGGGGTATGAAGAAAGTTTAAGAACAACCAAACAATGGTTCCTGCTTTCAACGAGTGTACTTTCTAATGGGGAAAGCAACATGTATGTACAAAAGATGATGCAGAGTATAGGGAGGTAATCAGGGTGGGCTTCACTGAGGAGGTGGGCTTACATAGAAAGTGAGAAATGGGAAGGGCCTTAGCAGCCATCACATAGGGCCTCCTTCTTTGAGAGAGGATGAAATTGGAAAAGGGACCAACCAGGGTCCCGTAACCCCTGAGCCCAACGTCCTGGGCTTTCTCCATTACTCTGTGATTGCTGCCCTAATCCCCTCAGACCTGGGGGATGGGAGTAGGGGATGAGGGTCTGAGGGGGCTGACTGTTTCCTTCTCTTCTCAGGCTTTAGCAGTCAAAAGCCAACATCCCAGTGTTCCAGGAGCAGGGAGGAGGTGAGGGGGAGGAAGTGTGGGCAGGCCAGCTGGAGGGGAGGGCTTCCTAGCTCCAGCCCAGCCTCCAGAGTTCAGCCCAGCTGCTCAGTCGCCTGGGAGAGAGGGACTTGAGCAGAGGGGCTAGAAGGTTTCTCTGGCTGTTGCTGAAGAGCCAGGAACCCACAGAGCCAGATGACGGAGGTGGGCAGGTGGTACCACACTATGGGCCACAGAGGGTGAGTAAGCTGGACAACCCCGGGAGTGAGAGGGAAAGGGGCAGCAGGAGAGAACCAACTCCTCTGTATGACAAAATCGGCAGGACTCAGATTTTAGGTAGGATGCTGGGGGGAGCTGGAAGGGACACTTGGGATCAAATGGACCAACCTGATCGTTTTAGAGATGGGGAAACTGAGGCCCAGAAAGGAGAAGTAGTTTCCCCAAGGTCACCCTGGAGGAAGAAAATAGCGAGGGGGACAACCTGGGCAGAGAAATCTGAGAAGTAGGTAAAGACGGACAAGAGAAGCGGGCATCCAGACATGCCCACATCTGCCCCAAGAGTCCAGATGTACCAGACACCTCTCCTTTTAAGAGGTGACAGCCCGCTGCTAGCTTGAAGGGTCTCGGGTA
The DNA here is from genome assembly GCA_028646595.1 of Phalanger gymnotis. Lineage (NCBI taxonomy): Eukaryota > Metazoa > Chordata > Mammalia > Diprotodontia > Phalangeridae > Phalanger > Phalanger gymnotis. Next base: position 119,739,586 of record CM053625.1, on the reverse strand, counting down.
TTCACCCTGGAACAGGAGAGTCTCCTAAATAATTTGGAGCACCCGTTCTTCTGGCAGCAAGGGTTTGTAGTGAGAGACTGGAGGGCTTCCTTGCAGGACTGGCAGGGTCTTGAGCCCCCAGGGTGTCCTGTTCTCAGGCTCCGGCCCAGGTCCTCATTTCCTCCTCTACTTCCCAGCCCTCCCCCAAGATCTTATTCGTCCCAAGAGTGTTGAAAATAGCAAACTCACTTTAGTTTCCTGTTGGTGAAGTTGGGGAAACCTGCACAGTACAGAAAGCTGGAGACCAAGGCCTTAGGATAAGATCCAAGGTCCATGGTCTCTAGAGTCCCGGCTTTAGGAGGCACCCTGGGCTCTCTGACATTTCTGATAGCATCCGTCCTCCCCCAGCCCCACCCCCACCACGTAATAGAAAGAGGCAGGGCACTGCTAACATCAATGTGTGATCTTGGATAAGTCACTTCCCTTAACTTCTTCTTCCGTAAAAGGAGGGGTTTAGATTAGATGATTCTTGGGTCTCTTCAAGCTTTAAAATCCAGTGAGTCTCACCCAGAGTAGATATCCTTGTTCTGAGACCCTCAGGGCACAGTCTCAGACTCCGGTGTGGTGGGAGGGACCCCGGGAATCGGACCCAAGTATTTGCCCTGGTCCAGTGAGTCAGATCGTGCCTGGCCCAGTGAGTCAGATCGTGCCTGGCCTCGGAGTCAAGGTCCCCAGTGCGGATCATAGGGTTTAGACCTTAGAACTCAAGACCAAGTGGCTATGAGAAGGGAAAACTGAGGCGCAGAAAAGGGAAGGAACCGGGCCAAGGTCAAACAGAGAGTTTAGTCAGAGGCTGTACCTACTCTCTGTCTCTAAATCCAATACTCTTTCCATTTTATGTCAGCCTTCTCCATCCTGGGCTTATCCCCCTGCATTCTTCTCCTCCTCCCCCCCCCTCCCCCTCCTCCCTGAGGCTGAGCAGCACCTGGTTGGGAAGGAAGGAAGGTGAAGAGGTGAGGGCTTCAGAAGTTCCTCCCTATCCCTCTCCATGAGTGTCCCGACGGAACTCGCTGCTGAGGTCACCCAATGAGGAGGGGGCAGGGTACAAGGGAGGGAAGCCTCCAAATGGAAGTAGGCTCTGGTTCGTCCCTTTAAGGAATCACCAAAGCCGAGGATGCCCAGGAGAAGAGAGGGCAACAGGAACAGGTACTGGGTATCCTTTAAAAAGAACATTTAGATTTTAGAATGCCATAGTTGGAAGATTGCTCCCATACAGATAGGCCCAGAGAGGGGCAGTGACTCACCCAAGGTCACACAGCAAATCACTGATAGAAATTGGACTTGAACCTTTGACTTGTGACCCTTATCCAGTGATCATTCTATTATACTACAGATCTCAAAGTATAGTCTGGAGTCTAAACTTAATTTAAAAAAGGATTTGTTCTATGAAGTTTAGATTCAGTCAAAGGGCTGCACTTGAGGACCTAGAGGGCCATGTGTGGCTTTGAGACTCCAGGTTCCCCACCCCTGGTCTATACTAGGAGTCCTTAACCTGGGATCCACAGATAGAGTTCAGGAGTCTATGAACTTGGATCAGAAAAAAAAATGACATCTTTATTTCAATATAATTTATTTTCTTTGTAATCTTATAACATTCATTCTATGCATTTAAAAATAATATTCAGAGAAGGAGTCCATGGGCTTCACCAAAGGTGCCCATGGCATAATTTACTCCCTACAATCCCTCTGAGACTGGGAACCAGGATAGGATAGGTGACCTACTTGAACTAAAAGTGAGATTAGGGATCTATAGAAAGCAGAGCCATGCTCAGGGTCATCCGTAGTGTGGGGAAAGTGAATGGGACCTGGGTATTCCTCATTCCCTGGTCTATTGTGTCAGACCCTAGCGGGCCCCTAAGAAGAGGTCCAGCACCCGAGTTACAGCTCCCACCTCAGGAGGATGGAGGGGTGGGGGTGGGGAGAGTTCTGATTCCCCCCTCCCTCATCACTATTTGGAATGTTGACTCCTGTCCAAGAATTCCCCAGCCCCCTGGAGTCCCACGGTCCGACCCTCTTGGTCTCTTGGGATGACGTCAGTAACAGGGCATCTGTTAGCGATTACCGGTGGGGGGGGGGACTGAAGAGGAGGGTATATTTCCAGCCATCCTGTCCCCAGGCTGTGAGTGTTGGGAGTAGAGGGGAGTGATATTGCAGAAGGCGGCCGGCAGCCCTTTTTGCCTCAACCCCCAGGGCTCAGGGGCGTGACGGCTGGGGCCTGTCAACTGGAAGGCCACCCCTCCTTCCCCACCTCCCCAGCCAGCTGCCCTCCTGCTCCCAGCATCCTGCCTCAGCTCCCTCCTCAGCTTTCTCACAATCCCTGAGACCCTCAGACAAATCTGACTGTGGGAATCTTCGGAGCTGGGGCTGGGGGGGGTGGGGAGGAGTTGTCTTGCTTGGAGAACTCTGGAGTCAGATTCCTTGGCATTCAGGCTTCCCATATCCCTGTCTCCACTTAGAACCACTTAAGCGGGTGACACGGATCCCAGCCTCAGGGGACCCAGTCTTGGTCAGCTTTCTCCTGATTCCTAGTAGGGCAGATACCCTACAATCTGCACTTCTCCCCCACACACACATCTTCAAAACACACAGACACATACTTACACTGCTTTGGCTGCTGCTACATCCAGACCCATCTCCCCTCTCCCATGGGATTTAGAGTTGATATGGGCTCCAGGAGATTGGTCCTGCCTGAAATCTTAATCCATTGCATAAAGTGAAGGAGCATTGACCTGACAGGAGAACAGTGTAGGGTAGTGATAGGAATGAGGGTTAGGTTTGGAGTCAAGAAGATCTGGGTTCAAGTCCTACCTCCAAACCTTACCAGCTATTTAACTCCTGGCAAGCCTCACTATCCCCATCTGCAAAACAGGGATATAATACCATATAGCAGTGGTATCAAATTCAAATAGAAAGAGGAACCACTAATCCATACATAAAGATCTTTGAAGGCACACATTGACTTGGTTTTAAAATGTAATATTATCTGTATCCTGTTGTATTTTTATTTATTTTGTTAATTATTTCCAAATTACATTTTTAATCTGGTTCAGGTTCACTGGAAAAGTGTTGCGGGTCATATGTAGCCTGTGGGTGCATGTTTGATCTTCCCAGGGTCATTGGGAGGCTTAAATGTGATCGTCTATGTAGAGTGCTTTGCAGACTTGAAAGCATGAAATAAATGCCAGTTACTATTATTTGATCCTCAGTTCTGCCACTTATGTGTACTTGGGAACATTACTTCAGATCTCTGAGCCTTACTTTTCCCATCTTTAAAACGGGTGGGTAACCTCTTTTGAGCACCAACATTTACATGTCAGCCCCTAATGGAAAACCAGGGTAATATGAAGGAAGGACATTCCTGCCTATGCAGAGGCTGCCTTCCATCTCTACCATTCTACAGTCATTAGTCCTTCATGTCCGTGCCATCTCTCAAATCCCATCTGGCCCGGCTCCAAGAGCTTTAAAAATGCAGTTGGTACCTCTTTGGGCCTCACTGTCCACATCTATTATGTGGCAAGAGTAACACTTGCTCTGTTGACCTCCAGGGATCTTTGTGAGGGTCAAATGAAATAATGGATACCAAAGTGCTTGGCGAATTTCAGAGTGCTAGGCAGACTAAGGCATTTATTATTGATATTCTCTCCTGGTCTCCTGCGGTGCTGGAAGACTGGGATCTGTATGGATAGCAACTAGAACTTCATCCATTGGGAGTGGTCGCTGTTGTCTGAGTTCTGTTCTCTAAGGGTCATGGTAGTGACAAAAAGGCTAGGTGGGGCTGAGCAAGGAACACAAGGAGCTGCAACTCTGTGTTTCTCTGACCTCACAGGGGAGCCAGCCACCTGTGAGGAAACTGAGCTCTCTCTCGCTGGCTCTCTCTCTCTCTCTCTCTCTCTCTCTCTCTCTCTCTCTCTCTCCTCTCTCTCTCCTCTCCCTCTCTCTCTCTCTCTCCTCTCTCTCCTCCCTCTCTCTTTCTCTCTCTCTCTCTCCTAATCAACATCATTGATTAAGTATCTGCTATGTGCCAGGTACTAGGTAGGGCAGTCACAAAGACCAAACAAGAACAGCAATAATTCCTCTTCTTGAGGAATTTAGATTCCCTTGGCCTGTGATGAGTTCAGCATCTGGTCTCCCTGGTGATGGTCACACTGAACTTCTCAGCTGTCAATCCTCCAAACTACAAAGGTCCCTTATAAACCCCTAAATACAAAGGTCTCACAACTTTTGATACAGACAGACCAGAGAGAATGAGGAAGAGCTGAGGGGCTATGCCAGACCCAGTTGTGTCCGACCTTGATACACTCTCTATGGCCAAGCCCTCAGTTCCCAGTGTAGTTGGGAACAGGGATTATCCCGCAGACACACACTTACACAGCACAGAACCCCCCCCCCCCTCCAGCATAACACAGAGATGCAGAAGAAGTCACCCTGATTGCCAGGGCCACACTAGTCTGTCTCAGAAATGTTCCCCTTGCTGTCTTTGTCTTGGGGTTCTCCTATGGATAACTGGTGAGTAGCCCAGTAAAGGGAGTGGCCTGTGTGATAAACACCAGCCCAGAAGCTTCTTGAACATTGAAGTGGCACATACTCTATGGCGCTCAGATGAATGAATACAAGAATGAATGAATGAGGCATCAGATTTTCCAAGAGAAAATTTCCCTTCTGGCTTTTCTTTCTGGAAAAATATTTGATAACCATTTCAAAATATTGGCCACCACCACCCAGAATCTGGCGGATAGGCACTAGGAGAAACCTGGAGTTTGGGGGATTCTTTGTTTCACCAAAAGGAAGATCTCATCTTGCTGTTCCCAGAAGGCTCTGGTCTATCCCCTTCACTAATTTGTTGAGATGTCCTCCCTGAGTCTTAAGAACTTAATAAATATTCTAGTGACCCTTTTCCTCAAAGACTAGGGGCAAGAACAGGAAGTGGCCAGTCCTTGCCACCCTTTGGCATAAGTCCAGATGGGACAAGGACAGGAAGATCCTCTCTTTTCATTGTCTCCCTCTTCCCCAGTCAGCAGCTCATTCGCTGAAGGAATTGAGGTTGGTTCCTTCTCCCTTTCAGGCCTCAATTTTTCCCTTCTCATCCATGTAGAGAGCCATCTCACTCTAGAAGCTGACGGAGGAACATCAGATCGAAAAGTGCCGTGAACTCTCTGAAAAAAGGGGAAATAGGTTATTAAAACTATTTATTAGCATAATTATTTAAGCTAATGAAGGAATTAACAAATATTAATAATAAAAATAGATTGGCTTCTGTGATCAATTAATGTAATTAATGCTGATTAATCAAATAATTAATTGAACAGTTTTATCTCAATCTTTATTATCGAATAATTGAGCACCTTGTGAGTCTACAAAATAAAAATATAAAAATAGATGAATGGAGCCAGCTATTTTAAATAATTGCTATGCTTAATCAATGGAGCTGATTTAAAAAAAACCATGAGTTTTTATTATTACTGGATTTGATAATGCTGGAGAAAAATCGGGTGAAAATACGGCAACTGAATTAATCTGCATAGATCATAGTATTTGAGCAAAAGGAGGCCTTGGGGTTATCTAGTTCTATCATTCTCTTTTTAAAGAGAAGAAACTGAGGCCTAGTGAGAGAAAGGGACTTACTCATCATCTCAAGGCCAGTGAGTAACCAAGCTGAGCTTAGAAGCAGGTTTCCTTGCAGGATGCAGCCTGGTGTTGGTGCTTCTGGACTTTCTGCCTGCCTCATACTCATTCTACAGCCTCATGCCTCACCAGGCCTTGGCCCTCATGAGACAACTGTTTCTTGGCCCTGTCTGCCCTTCTGCCTTCTTGAACTCCCCAGGGCTTTGCCCTAGAACCACCAGGCCCTAGGTGGGAGGAACCTAGGCAGGAAAAGCAAGAGGAAACACTTGTGCGATCTCAATGTCCCAGGCCCTCCCTGTTCCCAGAAGTGGAAGGATATCCGGACCTGAATGGCCGGAAACTGTCGGATGAACCACCTCACCCGGGAAAAACAGGGTGGGGTTGGGAGTGATGGTAGAGGAATGCATCATTCTATCTCCCTGCCATATACCCTCGACAGGGGATTTGGAACCATGCAGGGCATTCCTCTATCTACCTTGGATGGCTGTCTGTGGCTAAACTGTAGGATGAAGAATTGGGGTCAAAGGTTAGGAAGGACTTCTGCTGCTGCTCACGGTGGGTAGTGGTAACTTGAATCATAAAATGATAGAGCAGAGAGGGAATGTAGCTATGAACCAGGACAGCTCCCTCAGTTTGTAGATGGGGAAGGGGGACTAAGCGAGTACAGAAAAGGACGGAGGCTTGCCCAAGGTCACGTAGCATGTGAACAGAATCATGAGATTCTAGAGTCATCACAAAGGCAGGACTAACACCCAGGCGTCTTGACACCCAGCTTGGTGACATTACACCCCTGTTTCAGGAGAGCTTACTGAGAAAGGTTCGGCATGTATCTATTCGGTATCTTCTAGCTCAGATCTAGTCCTGACCACAGAGGGAGGTATCTTAGCCCTTACCTTCTTTAGCCCCTCTCCTTGCCTTCAGTCAATTAATAAACATGTATTAAGTGCCTGCTGTGTACCAAGCACTATGCTCCAGGGGGGTCTTCCAACTGGGACAGCTCAGCGGGGTCTGGGTGGATGCACAAGTGGTGAAGTTTGGGAGCACTCACTTTCCTCTGTTCTTTGCAGTGTCCATAGTGGCCTGGAGTCAGGAGGGGACTATGTGAAGGTGAGTACTCCTTTGTCTTTCTTTCTACTTTCCCATCAACTGAAAGGTAGGGTGGGGCTTGAGGAAGTTGTGTAGGTCTTAAAGTAGTGGGTTACCCCTTTCCAACATGGTGCCTCAAAGAACGCTGGAGGAAACATAGAACGCCAGCCCTAGAGTCCAATCCAGCCTCTGAGATTCCCTGTGTGACTTTAAGCTCCCTGGGCCCCACCTCTCAGTGAGGGATGTTAGAGGAGATGATCTCTGAGGTCCCTTCTGGCTGGCCTTCTAGTGAAATCTCAGAACTGAGAATTAGAACCCAGATCTCTTGACTTCTGGCCCCGTCAGCTCCTTTTACTACCTGCCAATTGTTCCTTATACTTAAGATGAATTGAGGGAGGAGGGATGACAGGACGGTGAAGAGTCTGGAAGACTTATCATATGAGCAATAGGCTGGAAGAGAGAGATGGTTTCATCACATGAGAGAGAAAACAGAGGGCAGGATGAACAAAAACCACGGCAGAAGTGACAGGGAGGCAGACTTCATTCAGCTCAGCAGAGGGAAGGAGAATTAGAGCTGTCCAGCAGTGGAAATGGGCCACCTCACTGGACATTACTGGAGGTAATGGGATCATGGGTCTGGAGCTGGAAGTGACTTTAGAGGTCATCTAGTCAAACCGCATCATTTTTGCAGATGAGGAAACTGAGGCCTAAAGGACGGCAAATGACTTGCCTAATGTCACATGGGCAGTGACATGGCAGGAAACGAAATTTGGATCCTTTGACTGAGTTCCTTAAAAGCAGGGGCCATCTTTTCTTTTCTCCCCCTCCTCCTCTCCTCCTCCTCCTTCTTCTTCTCCTTCTCCTTTTTCTTCGTCTTCTTCATCTTTGTCTTGGTCTTCTTCGTCTTCTTTTGGTATCCTAGCACTTACCATAGTACCTAGAATATAGTAGGTGCTTAATAAATGTTTATTGACTGACAGACTAACTCCAAATCCAACATTCTTTCCACTGTAACCTCTGTTGAACGTCATTTGTCATTGAAGGGCTGCCGAGCTGAGAGGAAGCTCAAATAAAATTATTAATATTAATAATAATAATGATAATAAAAATCACAGTAAAAGGGAGGTTTATTAAGTGACCTCTACTTAGTTCTGGAATTCTAAAATTCTTTGCATATAATATTCTAAAATTCTGTTGAAAAGGCCTATTGCGAGTCCCTTTGTAAGGCAAAGAGTTCCTTAATTTATTCTTTTAATGCAAATAGGATTTTTTTTATTCATTACGTTTGATTTTGAACTCACTCCTTCCATAAGATGTTCAGGGCCAGAAGTATGTTTATGTAGGGGAATCTTTAGCGCCGCCCCATCCCCCCAACACAGAGCACGAAATGCCCTTAGCCCGTTCTCCCCCCAGGACCCCACTATAAAGTTCTCTCTGGGGGTTCTCTCGTCAGCTCTCCCAGAACCCTCCCCACGTGGTAATTCCTACTAGGGGCATGACCCTTTCTTTCTCAGACCTTCCTACTGCAGAGCCTAGGAGACCCGGGATGGAGCTGGCCAGCACTCCGGGAAGGAGAAAAAGGAAGGGGGATGTAAGAGAGGGAGGGAGGAGGGGGCGAGTCTGGAGGCAGGCTGAGGGAGGAACAATAGCCCCCTCCCCTCTCCCTGGCTGGCTAGGGGGGTGGGGTCTCCCCGCCCCTCCCTCCCTCCCCCCACCTCCCTGCTCCTCCCCTAACAAGGAGATGAGGTAATTGGGGAAGAGGCACAGACCCAAGCTGAGCGGCTGCTGGTGGCCCCAGCCCTGGTCCCAGCCCAGCTCAGCCCCTCTCAGTGAGCCAGCCCCCTACCACCTTGCTAACCCCAAGCGAGTCCTTGGGCTCCTGCTGCCCCCGGGCCCAGAGCCCAGAGCCCAGAGCCCAGAGCGGCCAGCGATGACGGAGCGCTGCAGCCTGTGGAGTGCCCTGTCAGCAGCGGCATGCTGCTTCTACCGGGGCTCCTTCGTGCAGGTGAGGGGCTAGGCTCTGGTGGGAGGGAGGCAAGAGGATACCCTTTGCCTCAGGGCTGCAGGGGGTCAACTGGAGTAATATCCTGGGCCAGGGGCCAGTTGTCTAGGAACCCAGGCAGCTGGGAACACCTCAGGGTTGTTCTTACAAGGGGACAGTGGCGGTAAGCAGGGGACCATGTCAGTCTTAGTCTGTGTTGTGGGGCTTGTGGCTGGTAAGGGACCCCTCTTGCCTATTGGCTTCATGTTTGGGGTCAGAAGAGACAAATGGGTGCTGCCCACTTGGAGTGTAAGGGGGTGGATGGGTGAACCTACTGCGGGGCTGACTGGTCTGCCGCAAGGTGAGGGAAAGGGGGAACCTGTCCCCACCCTGAAAGGAGAGGGTGCTGCTCTCTCACTGAGCCCACCACCAAGGTCAATGTCCTTGTCACTTCTGAGTGACAGGGGGAACACCCTCCATTCCTTCTGCCTCCCCTCACCCCCTTCCCCTGTGGATGGAGGATCTGGAGGGAGCAGCCGCATCTCCAATTCTGGTTTCAGGAAACTGTTCTGTGCCTCCCCCGGTGCCAGCTCATCCTGCAGAACTAGAGCTCTGTGGGTCAGAGGGAGGCAATGGGGTCACTGTCTCCTGCCAAGTGGATCTTGATGCCCAGAAGGAGTTCCCCTCTGTCCCAACCCCGTCCCCTCCATTGCCAATCTGGAGCTCTGAGCCCCTTCAAACTTGGGGAAAGGTAGTACAGTAGGCAGGAAGGGGGTTGTTCTCATTGTATCCAGGAGACTCTGATCTCTGATCTCTGATTTCTGTTCTGTGGCCGTGCTGGGGGCAGGAGAGTTGGTGAGGAAAAGCCGTGGGGTGGTGGTTAAGTGCAAACCACTTACCTGCGCTTTGGAGAATTGCCTGAGGTCAGAGTAGGGCTTGGGTTTGGACTGTTTCCCCAGTGGGCATTGTCACATTTGAGGCAGGGATCTCTGAACCCAGCTTGGCAAGTGCAGGTATGGGACTAGATTCTGGCATTGAAAGAGTTAACCAAGAGCCAAGGAGGCAGGGGAGGGGGAGGACCTCAGCCTCTCTGGATGAGCATCAATCTTGGATATGTTGAGCTTCCATAGGGTTGGGAAACTGAGGCACAAGAAGGGTTAAAAGAGAAACCAAGTAGAAGTGGGGGGGCTAGACAGGAGGAGACTAGTCACACACCCCCAGTCATTGCTTTGCCATCTTCTCTTCACTTTGCCATTTAGGCTCCAGCCTCTTTCAGGGAGACAGAGAGCTGATCATTTCTCCCTTTTCCTCTTTCCCCCTCTCTCTCACACACGCTCATCCCTGAGCCCTGCATGAATGACTGGCCCCCATCCAGCTGACAACAGCATCCCTGTGGCCTTAGCCAATCACACACCAGCAAGCTGGGAAGCAGTGAGATCATCTCTGGCCAATGACAGGGCAGAGAGCGGATGCAGCACCGGGGACTGTCCTCTATCCATCCAGTCAGGCCTCCAGCATCCCCTCCTCCCCTAGACCCTAGGGGCATAAACCCTCTGGGTTTAATGTAAAGACCCTTAAGGACAAGGAAGTGATAAGGACTCAGGTGTCCTCTACCCTAAGCTTTAGGGGGATCTTTTCAATTGTAGTCTGCATGGGCTGAGTCTGTTAACCCCCTTCAAAGTCTTCACTCAGAATGTCAGAGCTGGGACAAGCTAAGGTTCAGAGTAGAGCTGTGACATAAGGTGATACAGCCCATCAATAGAATAGACGCTGTCAGGGGCTCATTTCCACTGAAACACATTGTCTCCCTTAACTCTCTGGGTCTTGAATTTTGGAATGGAGTTGCTTAAAGCAATGACCAAGGTAGGGGCTAGAGAGGGGAAGATTTCAAAGCACAGCTTTCTCTTGCGTCCCTTCAAACTAAGTCAGAGCAGCTGCTTTTCTTCCTGCCCTATCCTGATAAGGGAAACAGCAAGCCCTCATCTCCCTCCCTCCTGGTGCTATTCTCTCAGGCCCTGGATCTCTCCAGGATTCCCTCAGCCTCCTGCCCACTGGGAATGGAAGAGCCAAGAATAACCTGTCGGGTTCACACCTGTGGCAGAAAAAGAGAGAGGAGGGAGGATGGGGCATCAGGTGTCCAATCATAATGACAGGAGAGAAGGATGAGGCATCTAGGTGTAGTGGGAAGAGGCTTGGCTTGTGGTCAGGAGCTCTGGGTTTGGAAAATCCTGGCTCTTCCACTAACTCTCCACGTGACCTTGGGAAATCCCTTTCTTCCTCTGGGCCTCTGCTTTATCATCTGTTAAATGTGACTCCTCATTTCTGCCCCACCTATATCACAGGGTGACATTCTGGATGGGAAAGCTCTGTCCAGAGACAAGCAAGGGATTCTCCTTGTTGGGGAAATCACCTTCCAGACATTGGGCCTCTGTGCCTCCAGGGATGGGGGAAGCCATTTGCCAAAGGCTCAGATAGGAGGATGTGAGGAATTCCCAATCTGTGGCTAACACCCCCTGTCTTCCTTTTCCCAGTTCTCAAAGGAAAAGTACATATTGGACTCTTCCCCAGAGAAACTTCACAAGGAACTGGAGGAGGAGCTCAAACTGAGTAGCACTGACCTCCGAAGCCACGCCTGGTACCATGGCCGCATTCCCCGAGAGGTGAGTGGGGATCCACATGCCTGGGGCCTGGCTGCAGCTCTCAGTGCCCTGTGTCCAAATGAGCCCAGCTTCTGGGGGTTCAAAAATGATTCTTGCCTCTGAATCTGACTGGATACAGGGGAAGAGATGAAAGTCTGAGTGTGGTGATTTTCAAGGCTGTGTGGAAGGGATCTCAGAGGCCGCTCAACCTCCTTATTTTAAAGATGAGGAACAGAGGCCCAAAGAGCAAAAATGACCATGATCGCATGGGTAATAAGTGCCACCCTCGAGTGAGGTCTTTCCACTCTGGAGCAGGTGGGATAGATGGTGCATTTGGTCTCTTCACCATGTACCACCCCTGGGAAGGACTCTAGTTTTGTTCTCCAAAGACAGAGCCAGACAGATCCCCAAACCCAGGGGTCAAAAACTGTGTCATCTGGGCCAGGAGGTTTTATTTGTGACTTGGGTATTATTGGCTTTCTAGATGGTGGTTAGAGGCAGAAAGGGCCTTAGTAATCCAGTATTCCAAAGGCTTAAGAATCTCTGGAAACGGCTAGGCTTTCTGTAACTGATGTTCCTACTTCCGAGCCTTCTGCTCCAGCCCTGGTCCCAGCCCACTATATTTATCACACTCACAAGACAGAACTTACCTCTGTACTCAAAAAATATAATTCAATAGTATAATTGGTATAGACTTCCTAGACTAGGAAGAAAACTTCCATGTAGGCAGAAGTGAGGTTTGTGTGAGCAGGAATCAAACAGTTGCTTCATACAAAGTACCCCAAAGAATGCTCTCTCTGGGGAAGTGTTTGGATACTGTTTGGTAGTGGTGATGGTCATTGGTGAAGATGTCGGTGATTACGATGTTGGCAGTAATAGCAGCATAATAATTGGGTTGGACAGTAGCTGGTGATGATGGGGATGGGGATAACAATAGTGATGGTCATACTTATGGAGGTAATGACAAGCAGCCTGACGATGGAGGCGTGATGAGGTGGTGAAGCAGCTGCTAGCAATGATAATGAGGATGGTGGCAATGGGAGTGATTTAGTGATGCTGTTGAGATAGGAACAGTGATGGTGATGATGGTGCTGGCAGTGGTGACAATAATGTTGATTATGACGAGGTAACTATGGACATGATTGACTTTCTCCCTTCTCCCCCCAGACACTTAGATCTGAATGTGAACTTGCTTGGCCCCTTGTACAGTGGGTCTGATATCGACGTGCCCCTGCCCTTCTCCCCTCTCTTCCGTTTTCTCAAATGCCCAGTTCTGAATACATTTCTCCATAGGTCTCGGAGAGCCTGGTTCAACGGAATGGTGACTTCCTCATCCGCGACTCACTAACTAGCCTAGGTGACTATGTCCTCACCTGTCGCTGGCACAACCAGCCCCTGCACTTCAAGGTCAACAAGGTTATGGTGAAGGCCAGTGAGAACTATACCCATATCCAATACCTCTTTGAACAAGAGAGCTTTGACCATGTGCCTGCCTTGGTCCGCTATTATGTGGGAAGCCGCAAGGCTGTGTCTGAGCAGAGTGGAGCCATTATTTACTGTCCCATAAACCGCACCTTCCCCCTACGTTACCTGGAGGCCAGCTATGGGCTTGGTCACGGCAAGTCTGGGGGCCCTGCCAGCCCCTCCAGTCAGAAGGGAGGCCACATGAAAAGGAGGAGCGTCACCATGACCGACGGACTGACAGCAGACAAGATAACCAGGGGCGAGGGCTGCCCCACCAGGTAGGGCGCCTGCGGCAAATCTCTTTTTTCTGTTTCTCCCTCTGTAAAATGTAGCAGTTGAGCCTGGTGATATCTGAGGATCCTTCCAGCCTCAGCATTCCATGTTCAGTGGCTCTATGCTGCCTACCAGGGTGCCTACTCTTTTGAGGGGAAGAGGAGAGGTTCCTTGTCTGCCTAGAGTCTAGGCCTTACTAAGCTAAGATGAAATTCTCCTTGATCTCTCAATACCCGATATCAGGGCTGTCCAACCTTAGGTTTTTATTGAAACAGTAGACAATATATTTTGATTTGCCATTTTAGTGAGAGCTCTGCGATAGCTTGGCTTTGTTTACTAAAGCATTTGTGTAAATTACCATACTTGTAGGTGGGCCGTGGGCCACATTTTGGACAGCCCTGCCCTATGTCACCTGGTGGCAAAGCTAGGAGGAGGAAGTAGGGTCTTCACCGTGAGTCTGTGCACACTCTCGTTTTCCCCAAGGAAGGGACTAACAATGCCCAGGACATTGGCCATGGACATAACTTTATCCTAGAAGACTCTTGTTGTGGATAGGACCCAGGCACCTGGCTCCTAGGACCTCCTTCTTCCCTGATATATTTTTTTTTGATCTCTTCTCAAAGACCTTGCTATAGTTTATCAAAGAACCCCAGAATCCTTACCCCATGGGGACTCATCCCACGGCATGGATGAGAGAAAGCCGCTGCTGGGTCATTTCCTCTCTGTGCTCCCTGGGCAAGGAGGTACCTCTTTTCATCCTTGCCTGAGAATGCTGGAAAGGGCCTGGTGCTGCTTGAGCCTGGATCAATCCTGGGTGGGCATCAGCAGAAATGCTTGTAGCCTGGAATCAAAGGCTGAGGCTTGTGCCAAGAACCACAATGCATGCAATGAAGCCAGGTGCCAGAGAGCATGGAGGCCCTGATGGGCTCAGGGAGCCACCTCCCTGTAGCTTCCTCATCATCCCTGCCAGCCTATCTGGCTTCTCCATTCCAAAGGAATGGAGTGAGGTCTTTCCACCCTGAAGCAGGTGGGATAGATTGTGCATTTGGTCTCTTCACCATGTACCTCCCCTGAGAAGGACTCTGGTTTTGCTCTCCATAGACAGAGCCAGACAGATACCCCAAACCCAGGGGCAGAAAACTGGGTTATCTGGGCCAGTTTCAAAGAGAGAGGTTCTGTGGGTGAGGGGTTAAGTAAAGGGAAGAAAGGGAGGGATAAAGGGATTATGTCAATTGGGATTCACTCTGAGGAGTAGAAACTCAGGCACATGATCAGGGAGAAACCTTGCAGCCCGATCCTAGAAAGGGGTTCCCCGCTGGGAAGGAGAGAATCGGTTGCAGACATGCTTCTTGTTTCGCTGGTCCCTGAATGAACCAGCCTCCTGATCTCAAACCTCCAGTGTTCAGAATGATGGGTCTAGACTTTATAAGGATAGAGGAAGAGGATGTGGGGAAGGGAAGACGTCCTAGGGTTAGGTAACCTGGACTAGAAGGATGGGGAACAGATGAGGGCAGGGTAGGGAAGGTCGGGTTGAGTAATGGAGAGGCCCAGGACAGGGGGACAAGAAGTGGGGATAACCAATAGTGGAAGACATCCAGCTGAGGGGATGTGCTCTGCTTTTCTCTGGTCTACAGTGTGTCTCTGCCCCCTCACCGAGATGCCATCCGCAACTGTGCCCTCAGCATGGACCAGATCCCAGACCTGCACTCCCCCATGTCTCCCATCTCTGAGAGCCCTGGATCACCAGCCTATAGCACTGGTATGGCCCTGCAGGAAGGGGCAGGGGAAGGGAGGGCAGGCTGCCAATACCTTCTCTGGGCATCTGACTGTGTGTGTGTGTATGTCTGTATATCTGTGTATGTGTGTATGTATGCATGTGTGTGTGCGTGTGTGTGTGTGTGTGCGAGCGCGCATTATTGCCTCAGTCCCATCTGAATCTTTTGGTCAGAGGTTAGATGGGTCTGTCTCTAGACCTGCCTCTCACATAAGGTAACCTTCCTTAAAATAGTTGATGTAACAAAACGACCTATTCTTCAAGCTCTCTTAGGACTCTAGAATGTATGCACCGACCAAATCAACAAACTTCTAGTGGGAAATAATTTAAATCAATAAATAAGATGCCCACAGGAAATGGAGAGGTGTTCAAAAAAGAAAGTTCTTAGAGGTATACATGTTGGGGTAGATAGCAGGCCAGGCCTGGAGTCAGGAAGACCTGAGTTCAAATCTGGCCTCGGACACTTACTAGCTGTGTGACTCTAGGCTAGTCACTTGACCTGTTTGCCTCTGTTTCCTCAATTGTAAAATGGGAATAGCAGTAGCACCCACCTCCCAAGATTGTTGTGAGGGTCAGATGAGGTGATATTTGTAAATCCCTTAGTGCGGTGCCTGGCACATAGTAGGCACCATATCAATGCTAGCTATTATCACTTCCAATGCATTACACACAATCAGGCCTTCATTGTGCCATTTTTTTTCAGGCTATGTGGCAAGCCTGTTCACTTTTATTGGCCATAACTGTCTGTGACTCAGGATGCACTAAATGGGACCCTGCTCCTTGAAACATGGTCCCTAGGCAAAGGGGTTCCTGTGAGTAATTTTTGATGCAGAAAAGTTTGGGTTTCAAAAATGCACTCTTTCCTTGTTGAAGTCTCTAGAGGATTGTTTGCCTTCAGAGACCAGCAAAGAGAGGCAAAGTGCTAGGGGGAGAATGTACCTGGGGAACAAGGGTCTAAGGAGGCAGCCTGTTTTTGGACAAAATCTTTGGTTTAATCAGTGTTTGCAGCTCCTGGTGAGGAATTCCCTCTACCGATGCATGTTGGAACCTTCTTGTCTTAGGGAGTTAATTGACTAGAGCAGGGGTGGGGAACCTGAGGCCTCAAACGAGGCCACATTCGGCCCTCTATGTCCTCAAGTCCTCAACTTTAAGTTGGATTCAGTCAGAATGTTCCACTTGAGGACCTAGAGGGCCATGTGTGGTCCTGAAGCCACAGGTTCCCCACCCCTGGACTAGAGCAAGGAAAGGGTAGTTGATTGAGACAGAGCTACACAGACATGCTGGGTCAGAGGCAGCAGCTAAACACAGATCTTCCTGATTCCCAGGGGCAGCCTTCTGGCTACCCACCCACTCCCGTTTTTGTTTTTAAAACCTTATTACCTAACTTTGTTGTAGATGATTACACTGTGCCTTTTGCAAAGCAGACAAACTTTCCTTTTGAAAAACCCTCATATGTGAAAGTTTATTTATCCAGACTTGAGATTTCATTGCTATAGGGAATTACCAGTAGGAAAACTCCCACCACTATCTGTAACTTAGAGCCTTCAAAGGGTTAGTTGCCTGGGGAGCTAGAAGGTCATGTGATTTCCCCATGACCACACATCTAGTTATGTTTCAGGATCAAGTCTTGAACTCAGGTCTTCCTAACTCTTAAGTCAGCCACACTAAGATCTCTCCACTAAACCTGTCTCTCAAAGCCTCTCTTAAAGATTACATGACTCAACAAATAATGTTGACTATTTTTAAACAAGCCTCCAAAAATAATCATTGGTATTTTAAATACCAAACAACACAAAGCTGCTGAGTGGTCTTCAGTCCTGCCGCGGCTCCCGGGGGCACCATCAGTAACTCATAGGTTATATATTCTGAACGTCTAGGTTTCAGGGCATAATGCCAGGCTTGGTCTCAGTCACTTGGATCAGTATCTCCCTCTTCTGTATTGGAGACCTTGGCCACACCCATGGAGGCAGATTCACCAGGGGATGAACCAAAGTCAGCTTAACGAGGGTGAGGGGAAGGGCACTGAGTACCAGTGTCTGTACCTATGGTTCTCAGCCTTAGTAAGTAATGTAAAGGAAAGAACGCTAATTTGGAGTCAGAGGACCAGGGTTCAAATCTTGATTTACTGCTTATTTCCTATGTGAAGCATTTTCCTAATCTGTAAAATAAGATTAGGCTAATTGACCTCTAAGATACCTCCCAGCCCCAAACCCTCTGATTCTATGAGTTTTTCCTTTATCTCCCTACAGTGACCCGTGTAAATGTACCAGGCATTCCATCCTCTGGCACAACGCCTGCTTCCCCTGTCATCCGCCGTTCCAGCGAGCCCCAGCTGTGCCCAGGAAATGGCACCAAACCACCTAGCGAGCCAAGCAACGGTGTCCACCCCACCCCTTGTCATAACTACCGCCAGGCCTCCCCATCCCCATCCCTCAACAGCTACAGTGACCCGGACTCTGGACACTACTGCCAGCTTCAGCCACCCATAAAGGGCAGTCGAGAACGTGTGGCACCTGAACCCCCAACCCGACTTGGTGGGGTCAAGAGCTATGTAGAACGGCTGAAAGTGGAAGAAGGACAGCACTTAATGGGTGGGCGGGCACCGGAGAATGGACCCCATGAAGGGGACCAGGGCGGAGGTTTCGTACTACCCGTCATAGAAGTGACTTCTTCCTTCAACCCCACCACCTTCCAGTCAATATTGATTCCCAAGGACAACAAACCCTTGGAGATGAGCATCCTTAAGAAAGTGAAAGAGCTGCTTGCTGATGTGGACGCCAAGACGTTAGCCCGGCATGTCACCAAAGTCGACTGTCTGGTACGGGCTTCAAATGAGACAGGAAAGGGGCACAGCCTGCCCTACAGGCTACACCCTGCTATCCCCTGGGGGGCTGCTCAGAGAGGTGGTTTATTCCACTTGCCCTCCTGCCTCCCCAGGTTCTGCTACTTACAACCTGTGTAACCCTAGGCAAGTCACTTAACCATTTGGGACCTTAGCTTATTCATATATAAAATGAGGGGGTTGGATTGAACAACCCCTGAGATCCTTCTAGTTTAAAATCCTATAACCCTATGATTGAACAGGGACACCCCAGCTCTGCCACTAACTAGCTGTGGGACCTTGGCAAAGTCTTTTCACTATATCACCAGTAACTTATTTGTGAAATGAGGGCTGTGGACTAGATGACCTTCCAGCTTCCATATTTTAGAATTCTATGATTCCTCTTCCCCTGACCCCTTGCTTCTGGCCCCTTCCCCAATGAGAGGAGATTAATCAGCTCTCTGGGCATCCCGGCAGGTTGCTAGGATACTGGGCGTTACCAAGGAGATGCAAGGGCTCATGGGAGTCCGCTCGGGCATGGAGCTGCTAACACTCCCCCACGGTCGGCAGCTCCGACTGGACCTGCTGGAACGGTGAGAAGGGGCCTCAGAGGCTGGTGGGGAAAGGAGAGGTTGGGCACACATGGGAAGTCCCTGGATTTGGTATCCCCAAGATCATTTACATGGAGGTTCCCCAAGATACAGATGGACCTTTGAGACTATTCACATCCCAGAGTATTTTCGGGAATAGGTCACTTTTGTCCATGGTATAGTGTTCAGAGCAGTGGCTTTGAATTCCAGCCCTGCTTCTTACCATTTAGGTGACCTTGGGCCAATCAGGAAACCCCTCTAGTTTTCACTTCATCTGTAAATGATTGGTTTGAATTGTATTAGCTGTAAGGTCCTTTTCCAGAGTTTCTCATTTCCCTAGTCCCACCCCTTGTGCTCAGTTAACCAATCTCAGTTATTCCCAACTCAGTCCTGGCTTCCAAGCCTCCCTTCCTAGCCCTCTCCATCCCTCCCTAGTCCGCCCCTCCCTCTTCTCTGAGCCACCCCCTCTCATTCTCTGACAGGTTCCACACCATGTCCATCATGCTGGCTGTGGACATCCTGGGCTGCACAGGCTCTACAGAGGAGCGGGCGGCCCTGCTGCACAAGACCATCCAGCTGGCGGCAGAGCTCCGAGGAACTATGGGCAACATGTTCAGCTTTGCTGCAGTCATGAGTGCCTTGGACATGGCCCAGGTAGAAGGATCCTCCTCCCTCCCTACCCCACAGTAGGCTGGATCACTGTGTGAGGGACTCACTTAGGTCAGGGCACTCTAGGGTCCTCAGTCTGCCTTGAGCAGGAGCAACTGAGTGGCTGCATTGCCTAAGAGAAGCACACAGATAGCCAGGAATCTCAGTGTAGGTTGGGGGGCAGACCAATTCATCTGCACCATCTGTAAATCAAATGAGACCAGTACAGAGCAGATGAAAGAACAATTGATGTGGAATTAGAGGAGCTCAGCCATTCTAGCTCTAAAGCCCATTTTAAAGCAACAACGTTTTAAATGCAGGGAAAGGTGCTTTAGAGATGCAGCCTGGTATAGTGAACAGAGTCAGGTTCAAGTGTTACTATTTGACAGTGGGCAAGTCCTATTCTTGGACAAGTCACATAACCTCTCAATGCCTCAGGCAGTTCCTCCAAGAGTATAAAACAAAGAGCAGAATGCAAAGAGCAGATTGGTAAAGGGGGTTAGTTCTCTATCTCAAAGAATTTACCCCACAGACAAGTCTTATTGTTTTAAGGAAATTTGAATGGGCATCTTCTTGTCAAAATGAAAAATGCTTTTGTAACATAAGTAATGAGTAGCCTTCCCTCCCTTTCCCCACTCATCCCCACCCTTCTCCTGCCAAATTCATCAGTTTTATAAATTTGGATTTCATAATATTAAGGGCATGAGAGACATAGCTGGATAAGGGTGCTGGCCTCGGAATCAGGAAGACCTGAGTTTGAGTCTAGCTTCTAAAATATGCAGGCTGGGTGATGTGGAGAAGCTATACAACCTGTCAGTGCCCTAAGTACTCCTCTAGAACAGTGGCATCAAATTCAAGTAGAAACAGAGGCCACTAAACCATACATAAGGATCCCTGTGGGCCACATATTGACTTAGAAAACCACATGTTAACATTATCGATGTCAATGTATTTTTATTTATTTTGTTAAATATTCCCCAGTTACATTTTAACCTAGTTCAGGCCCAGGGTTCCTGCTCTAGATTATAAGGTACAGGGTAGTTGTGGCCCTGTATCATGAAAGAACTGCCCTCCACTGGTGGAACCACAAATATGGACCCAAAGTAGTGGCAGGTACTCAGTGAGAGTTCATTGTATTAAAAAAAAATCACGGTAAAATACTGAGGGCTTCCTATGTTAGGTTTTCTGAAAGCAAAAATCTACCTACAACTGGCAGCTGCCAACAAAGACCCTTATCCCTTCCCTCTCCTCTGACTCATCTACCATTCCTTGTATCTTGTGTCCGCTCCCCCCTTCTCCTACACCCAGATCTCACGACTAGAGCAGACCTGGATGACTCTGCGGCAGCGGCACACGGAAGGGGCCATCCTGTATGAGAAGAAGTTGAAGCCCTTCCTGAAAAGCCTCAATGAGGGCAAAGGTAGGCTGCTTCTGGGTACCTCCCCACTCCCACTCCAATGGGCCTGAGCTGTCACACGGTTACAGGCATAGAACCACTCAGGCCTCAGAGAAGGGCCAGCATAGACCAGGGTCAGACAGGGCCCAAGTCAAGGGGTCCCAGGAAATGGAGTAGCTTTTGGCTTTCCCTCTTCTCTAGCCTGTGGTACCCACGGCCTATTTAGGTACAGATAATTAATAATAATCATGAACATTTATATGATGCTTACTATGTGCCAAGCATTGTGCTAAATGCTTTACAATCATTATCTCATTTGATCAAGGTTTGTAGGGTATAGGGAAGGAAGCTCTCACATTACTCCCATCTAGTGCAGTGTAGTTATAGACTTGGGATTTAAGAGATCTGAGTTTTTAATCTCAGCTTTGCCATGAACCAGCTATGTGATCTGGGGGCAAGTTATTCCACTGGTTTGGGTCTGTTTCTTTGACTGTAGATGACCTCTAAGGTCCCTTTCTTTTGTTTTTTGGCAGAGCAATTGGGGTTAAGTGACTTGCCCAAGGTCACACAGCTAGTACATGTGTCAAGTGTCTGAGGCCGGATTTGAACTCAGGTCCTCCTGACTCCAGGGACAGTGCTCTAAGGTCCCTTTCTGACTGTAACATTTCATGTTCTAAGGTCTCTTCCAGCTCTCACCCTCTGTGATTCTTTCTGAGCCTCTCTTTAGTTCAATTGATCCAAAATGAAGAAGAAGACAGGGGTATTTATGTACCAGGGATGGAGGCTGAGGGACCCTTAGGAGCACAGATACAAAACGGCGCTGACATTCCTCTCCCCCACCCTCATATATATCTAATGCACTAGGAGGTTGTTGTGGATGGAAGCCTGAGTTGCCTCTCTGTTTATTCTCTGCTACAGACAGCCCCCCACTGAGCAACACAACCTTCCCTCATGTGCTACCCCTCATCACCCTTCTGGAGTGTGACACTGCTCCTGCAGAGGGCCCGGAGCCCTGGGAAAGCACAGAGCATGGTGTGGAAGTCGTCCTTGCACACCTGGAGGCTGCCCGCACCGTAGCCCATCACGGGGGCCTGTACCACACCAATGCTGAGGTCAAGCTTCAAGGTAAGGCACCGTGAAGCCTGAAGATGGAATACCAGGGAGTAGGCAGACCCAGGCCAGTTCCCCAGAGCACAGGGGATCCTTGAACACTGGGGATGCTCAGCCTGTCTCAAGGCTGATAGCCAAGAAGAGCTCTTTGGGGTGGCTGACACTTGTGGGCCATATTCTTTTCTGTCTCCCACTGGGTCTTGCTCTTTTCCTTTCTCCTATTTTCCCCACCTTTCTTCTGTTCTCTCTCTCTCTCTCTCTCTCTCTCTCTCTCTCTCTCTCTCTCTCTCTCTCTCTCCCTCTCTATCTCTCTTTCTCTTTCTCTTTTCTCTCTCCTTTTCCATTTCCTCACCCCCTTTTCTTCATTTAATTTAACATAGCCCATGTAGAGCTTAGTACTCATCTCTTTATAAGATATACCAGTTGAATTCCCCTGCCCATTCTTTAAGGCACAACTGAAATATCACCACCTCTAAGAAGTCTTCTCTGATCCCTCTAGACAGTAATGACCTCACTTGAGCCTCCCAGAGCACTTGCCTTTGTATTTCTTTCTCCCACTTAACATGTCATATTATGTTATTGTGGTTACATGCGTTTGTATCTTATACTCCCATTAGACTATAAGCTTCCCTAAGGGAGGGACTGTCTTAACTAGATTTTATAACCCCCCAGCACCTAGAGTGCTCTGCATGGGGTAGGTGCTCAATGGATTTAAAAAAATAAATAAGATAAAATCCCTATCTTCGGGAAGCTTATAGCATAGTTGGGGAGAGATATGCACGGATGTGAAATATTTAAGAAATAAACATAATCTCCATTGCTTTGCACATAGTATGGTGCTTAATAAATGCTTTTTCATTCATTCTTTCAAAGATAGTAATACAAATGGTGTGCCCAGGGTAGGGAAGAGTCAATGACACAGGTGTCCAAAGGTGGGTGCTGTCTCTAGGTGCTAGAATGACCATAGAAGGCATTGTAACAGAAGGCTGAGCCCTGAAGGATAAATAAAATGTAGCTAAGCAGAATAGGAAGGCAGACACCCAGGCTTCCAGGCTGTGAGTAAAAGGTTTGGGTTTTGGGGATGGGAGGAGATCCTGGGGACTGGACTTCACCTGACTTTTCTCCCCACAGGATTCCAAGCCCTCCCAGAGCTTCTGGAAGTGTTCAGCACAGAATTCCAGATGCGCCTTCTCTGGGGCAGCCAGGGAGCAGCCAGCAGCCAGGCCCTTCGCTATGAGAAGTTTGACAAGGTCCTCACTGCCCTCTCCCACAAACTGGAGCCCGCCATCCGTTCCAGTGAGCTGTAGCCTTCCCGTGCTCTCCATCACCCCAATACTCCCCACCCTCATGGCTGCAGGCAGCATTTGGGGAAGGGGAAAAGGGGAGAGACAGATATCCCCTGCAGGCCTGGGGCTGAACACAAACCAAAACCCTTGCAATACAGAAAGCAGCCAGACTGTCCAAATACACACTGGAGGCGTCCATTTGAGGGCCATAGGGTTGTTAGAGCCTTTGGGACTTGGAAAGGGCCATGTAGTGCCCAGGACAGGCCCCCACTTCAGCCCTTATTCCCTCCCTAGTACCCCTGACCGACACTGTTCAAGGAATACCTCCTAAGCCTCTCCTCTGGTGTCTTCCCCAGCTTCCCTGAGCACCTGTGATGGTCCTCGACATTGCTCCCAACCTACCCCTCTATCTTTTCCCTTACGCGTTTAGTGGACCTCCTGAGAAGAAGGCCCCAGAGCCCCTCCCTCTCACTCCTTCCCTTACTTCTCCTTCAATTCCTCCCTACTCCCTGGTCCCCTATACTCCAATTGGAGTCCCTTTTATTCCTGATTCTGGGTCTCCATTTCCCTCCCTCTCTTCTTCCTCTCCCAGGAAGAGCTTCAGTTTTGCTGTAAATAAGTCCAGTTCATTCTGTAAATAGATGTACAGATGTCATGTTCTTTCTTTCATACAATAAACCTTTCTGGATCTTCTTCGCCTTTCCTTGGGGGCTGGGAAAAGGGGTGGGGGAAGGGAAGCTACTCCCTTGGATGGTGGTCAAGAAACTCAGCCTCCTCTGACCTGGAGCCTCTGGGGCAGCGAGGTCTGCTGGCACCCGAGAGGTTGCTTATAGTCATCCAATCCTCCCAATACATTTGGTTCAGGTGCACTAAGTGCCTACCGATTATTGATTCGGTCTTGGATCCAATAATTCCTTGGGCCTAGGGCCAAGAAGGCCCTGGGAAAGGTGGAACTCATTTTGATCTCTAAAGGAGGATGTTGTAATGCCCATATTTTACAAGTTGGGAGAAATCCATGGCACAGCAGAAAATACATTGGATTTGAAGTCATAGGACTTTGTTTCATTTCCCAGTTCACCCGCTTGCTACCTGCACAAACTTGGGGAAGTTATAACCTCTCTGGGCCTTGGTCTCATCTGCCAAATGAAGAGCTTTGACTGGACAGCCTCTGAGGTCCCTTTCAGCTCTAAATCTGTGCTCTTATGATCCTAAAGTCAATGAAGGTACCAGGCAGTGGTAGAGACAGCAAGAATCTGTTCCTGGGGCCCTTCTACTTGAGGACCCTGGATGCAAGAGTCTCTCTTCATAGAAAAGGGATGCTTTATGATCCCTACTCTATAATCTGTTCTTATTGATTCTATTTTTCTTTCTAATAAACTTCCTGCCCTTAATTACTTTAAACCCATTTCTTTTTTATTTAATATTTTATTTTTCCCCAATTGCATGTAAAAATAATTTTAAATATTCATTTAAACCCATTTCTGTAGAAGGAATATGTATATTATAGAATTTAGCTGTGTAAATAACTTCATATAGCTAAATTCCATATTATAGATGTCATATAATATTTAGATATAAAATGTTTATATCCAGAATTTGGAGTTAAAGAAAACTTTTAGAGGTGACCGTCTCCTGTAGTAGGAGACCATCTAATCTCATTTTGCTGTCGGGGAAACTGAGCCCCAAAGGAAGGGAATTGATCTGTCTGAAGTCACATAAGCAGTAAGTAGTGGTCAGAATTCAAACACAGGTATTCTGCCCCTGAACTCAGTGCTTTTTTTTTTTTAGGACACCATGATGCTTTTGACTTGTTTTCTATTTGTTAGTTACTTGACATTTTCTAATTGAAATTTCATTCTGGTCAAGCAGCAGCTTGGATCACTTTTCTGGTCCCCTCAGAACAACATATGCTGTGTTTCATTGTACGAAGTCCTGAGGGTCTTGAGAGGGAAGATGCTCAGGTACCTGGAACAAGAGTCACCAAGGGACTGAGAAACACCCAAGAGGCCTATGGGCAGGCCTACAACCTAAACAGAGGAGGAGGCAAAATGGAGAAAATGAAGTGGGTGGAGATCACCTAAGTACAAGACACTCATTTCACAGATGAGGAAACCAACCAATCGACAAACAACAAACGTGAAGCACTAAGTGCTAGGCACTATGCTGAGTGCTGGGAATACAGACACAAAAGTGACATGTTCCCTGACCTCAAGGAGCTTACATTCCTTTTTTGTTTGTTTAGTGGGGGGGAAGCAAGGTAACTGGGGTTAAGTGACTTGCCCAAGGTCACATGGCTAGTGTCTGAGGCCAGATCTGGAGCTTACATTCTAATAGGAAGAGACAACACAGACAGATAAGCATGTGTAAGACACACACAAAGCAGATACAAAGTAACCTTGGATGAGAAAGTACTAGCAGCTGGGGCACAAGGAATAATGGCCTTTTGCAGAAGGGGCCACTTGGGCCCATTCTTGAAGGAAAGCAGGAATTCCAAGAGGTGCAGGTAAGGAGAGCATCCCAGGCATGGGGAATAGTGTCAAGGCAGAGATAAGAGACAAGCCTTGTGTGTGAGGAGCACAAGTAGGCCAGAAGGCTGGATATGGACGGTAGTGATGTGTAAAAAAGATTTGGAAAGGGCCATCTTGGGAAGAGGTTGGAATGTCCCAAGGGAGGAGTTTACACTTAATTCTAGGCCTACTAGGGAGGTGCTGGAATTCAGCAGGTTAGGGTTGAGTGTGGCAAGGTTGGGGCTTTAGGAAAATCACCTTGGCAGATGTGTGGAGGATGAATTGGGGTTGGAGAGAGATTTGAGGCCAGGAGACCTCAAACAGGAGGATCTAGCAATAGCAGTCCAAGTGGAAAGTGACTAGGGACTGAACTAGTTAGGCAGGGACTTGTGAGTAGAAAGTAAAACCAAGCCTTAAACTGAATTAACTCTGGAGCTCTGAGATTCGATCTCTGCCCTCCTAGCACAGAGTGAACGTAAATACTAAATAGTAACTGCTTCTCTTTTGGCCAGGAACCCTAAGAGTCTTCCCCTCCCAGTTTGATTTTTTTTTTTGAGTTTTGATTAGAGGGGCCATATCTTGATTAACTTCTTAGAGGCCTATTCACTCAATGGGTGTTACCTCACTTAAAGTGAGAACCTGAAAAGACCTTAGCCTGAAAACGCCAGAGTCTCCCATTCTGGGCCATCTCCAATTGCCCTGATGAATATCAGGCCACTGGAGCCAGATGGCTTTGGAGGAGAAAGTGAGGTTGGTGACCTAGCACAGCCCTCCCTCATTCAAATCAAAGTCAACTGCAAGTCATGTCATCATTTCCCTGATGTCGAGGACAAAGGACAAACACAACAACACATGCAATAGATGTGGAGTTAGAAACAAGATTTCGCCATTGATTAGATACAGGTAAGGGAGAGTGAGGAGTCAAGAACGACTCTGAGGTTGTGAACATGGGATGGGAGTGCCCTTGAAATAGGGAAATGTAGAAGAGGGATGGGCTGGTGTAGAAAGATGACGAGCTCTGCTTTCGATACATGGAGCTCGCAGTGCCTACAGGAAGTCCCGTCTGAAATGTCCAATAGGCAATCAGTGATGCAGGGCTGGACCTCAGGGGAGACTGAGGCTGGACATGTAGATTTACTAATCATCTGCAAAAAGATGATCATTAAATCCATGGGATCTGATAAGGCTACCCAGAAAAGAGTGTATCAAGAAGAGAGAAAAAGGCCCAGGGTAGAGTCTTGAGGAAGCTGAGTGACTGAGTCTTACAGATCCAAAGTAATAGAAATATGATTTGAATTCGGTATCCTTTCCTCTTCTCCGTTTTGTATCTATTCATGGTGATCTGTTAGGGCTCTTTGAATCCTAGAATTCAACATACGGCTAAAGAGGTAGGTAGAGATTAAGAGTCTATGGAGAGCATTCAATGCCAGTCTGAACAGGAGGGCTGATCCTGGGGGAGAGGTTGGGACTGACCAGTCCCCAGAGGTCTGTGGCTACTTCCGGATTGATATTCTTGACCTTGGTTCAATCTAGAAGATACAAACCATAATCGCAGAATCTTAGCCTTGGAAGGAACCTCAGCAGCCATCAAATCTAACCCATGGTGGAAAGGAATTCTCGGTGTAATACCAGAGGAATGGCTATTCAACAACCTCCCGGAAGACCTCTAACAGGCAGGAGGCCTACTACCTTCTGAGGCAGCCCATTTGACTTTGGGATAGTTCTGACAACTACAAAGTCTTTCCTGACATCGTCTTATTTCGCATCTTTGCAACTTTCACAGATTGCTTCTGGCTCTGGGTCCCAGAGGACAAATCTTATTCCTCTTCCCCATGGCTTCTCAAGTATTTAAAGACAATTGGAATGTCCTTCCCCACCAAGCTTCACATAGCCAGGCTCATGGTGGTTCTCGAAGCTCTACCCTCTGTTAGACGCTAGACGTTCCCCAGTTTGTCACTGCCATTCTTAACCTACAGTCTCCAGAACTGAATACAATTCCAATTTTCCAGATGTTGGGGATAGGTGGGAATAAGGGGAAGTGAACAAGGATTTTTTTTTTGAGATCATCCCAATATCATTGAATCAAACTCATGCCCTCTGTCTATGTAGATTCCTTTCAAGTACCCTAGTAATCATAAAATTCTTAGGAGTTACATGTATCATTTTCCCATAGAGGAATGTAAACAATTTAACCTTCTTTAGTCCCTTGCAATTTCTGTCTTTTTTCTTTTACCTTTTTATGCTTCTCTTGAATTTTGTGAAAGAATGCCAAATTTTCTATACAGCTCTGGTCTTTTCATCAGGAATGCTGGAAAATCCTCTATTTCATTAAATATCCATTTTTCACTCTGAAGGATTGTACTCAGTTTTGCTGAGTGGGTGATTATTGCTTGTAATCCTAACTCCTTTGCCTTCTGGAATATCATATTCCAAGCCCTCTGCTCCTCTAAGGAGGAAGTTGCTACATCTTGTGTGATCCTGACTGTGGCTCCAAGCTATTTGAATTGCTACTTTCTGGCTCCTGGAAAAAAGTATTTTTTAAAACAACTATACAAATATTAAATAACTCATTTGATTCTCCCAACAACCCTTGGAAGTAAGTACTCGTACTATCCCCATTTTACATTTGAGGAAACTGAGATACGTTGAGGTTGAGGGATTTGCCCAGGAAGCCTCTGAGGCAGGATTTGAAGCAGGTCTTCCTGCCTCCAGAACGAGTGCCCTTATCCTCCAGGCCACCTAGCCGCCGAGATGCACACCGAGCTACTATTAGTTTTTTGGCTGCCATTCACACTTCTGACCCTTATTGACAGTTTGCCCTTTATCCTAGGGAGAAAGGAGGCTCTCCTCCAACCCCACCCGGGCAGGTTGGGCAGTGAAACAGCTCCCCCTGGTGGCCGCTTCAAGGCTCTGCCTGCCTGGCCTGCTCCGGGCCTGTTTCCTCATGTGGCACTCAGAAGATCCCTAATCCCTGCATTCACCCCAGGACTCTCTTCCCGGGGTGGGCCCTGGTTTCTGTCCTGCCCCTAGGAGAAAGAGGAGCAGGGGGCGGGCCCGATCCTGGACCCAGGTGAGAGACAGCCCCGCCCCTCCTCTCCCCGAGGTGCACTCTGGGAACTGTAGTACAAGGAGTAGAAGGACTGGCGGGGAGGTCTGGGTCGTTGGTGGACGGGGCGGGGCGGAGCCGCCGCGGCCCTGGCTGGAGCTGTTGCGGGTCGGGGATGGCGGCGGGAGTCGGCCCGGCCTGGGCTCGACTGCTCAGGTTCCTCGGGCTGCTGGGGCTGGTGTCCGCCGCGGCCGCCGCCTGGGACCTGGGCTCGCTGAGCTGCAGTTTCCGCGCCTTCTGCGAGTGTGACTTCCGACCTGACCTCCGGGGTAAGAGCGGGGCCGGCGGCTGCGGGGCAGGGCTGAAGGGCGGGCGGCTGCGGGGCTGGGCCCCGGGTGCAGGGTTGCCAGGAGGGCGGCTGCGGGGCAGGGCTCCGAGGCAGGGCTACGGGGTGGGCGGCAGGGGCCAAGGGCCCGGAAGCCAGGGGGTCGGGGGCTTGGGGTCCGGCTCTGCGGGGCTGGGGCCGCTGGACCCGGATCCGAGGCTTGGGGGCTGCGGGGCCGGGCGCTCGGGGCTGGAGAACGTGCGGGCTAGGCGGGACCAAAGGGACAAGGACTGGGACAGGGGACTCAGGGAAAGGGCGTCAGCTAGGAGCAAGAGGTTGGAGACCGGATGTGGGATCGGTGTTGGGGAGGCTTTAGGACCAGCTGAGAAGAGGCTGGATTTGGGGTTCCCGGAGGTGGATTCGAGTTCTGGTTTGGCTAACGATGCCCTATGTAACTTTCGGCAAATCACATCCACGCTGTGGAACCGATGTCCATTGGAATCGATGTTCTCCAGGAGCCTTTCTAATTGTGAGCCCTGTGACTTGGGGCCCCGGAAGAGGTTGGGGTAACTCACTAGCAAGGGTAGACCAGGAGTCTTAGGCCAGAGGGAGAGACAGGCTCCTCCTCTTCTCCCATAACCATCAATTAAGGAGTGTTGTGGATTCCTCCTCTACATCTCCTGCATCCATGCCTTCTCTCTCACATGGCCACTACCACTTTAATTCTGGCCTACTTCACCTCTAGCCTAGGCTACTCCACCAGCCTCCTAATTGGACTCCCAGCTTGTAGGCATTCTCTCCATCCCTCTCCATCCATTCTCCACATAGCTACTTCGTAAAGCACAAGGTGATCCATGTTACTACCCTGTTCAAGAAGTTCCAGGGCTCCTTCTTGTCTAGGAAAAAATATGGACCCCATAGTGTGACATTTAAAGGGCTCAACCTGGCTCCCATCCACCTTTCCACGTTTATTGCATGCTACTCTCTCCTTATGCACTTTAAAGGCAAACTGGCCATACAAACAGAAGCGTTTCCTCATCTCCAAACCTAGAATCCCGAGGATCCCTAGCTTCCTTCATGGCTCAGTCCCTGTGCCATCCCAAATCCTATGATTTGTTAGAACACTCTCCCTCCTCAAATTATCCTATATATATTTATCTATTTATGTTTTAGCTGCCAGCCCCCTCCCCCCTCCAGTAGAATTTAAGCTCCTTGACCAGGGACCATTTCTTGTCCCCCAAGCTCCTAGTGGTGTCCCGAATAGAGTACGTGATGAATTAATGCTTATTGGATTATGTTCGATTGGTTGAGATTAGGGCTAAAGCTGGGGAAATAGACCCTTGGACTGGAAAAGAGAGAGACTTGATTGGAGTCAGTGATTGGAGGTTTTGGACTAGTGAGAAGGACTGAGGATTGGTGAGTAGGAAAGGTTGTAGTGAGGGGTGCCTGAATTGGGAATTGGAGACCTTAGGGACCAGCAGAATGGAAATAGACAGGGAGAGTAGGAGATGGGACTGGACACAAGGACTAGAATGAGGCAAGACCAGGGCTGTAATGCTCCTGGGAGTGGAGATGCAGTTAACAAGGAACTATAAAGAGGTAGCATATCATAGGGCAGCTAGGTTGGTACAGTGCACAGAGCACCATTCCTGGGATTTCAAATCCAACCTCAGACGCTAGCTGTATGACCCTGGGCAAGTCACTTAACCCTGTTTGCCTCAGCTCCTCGCTTGTAAAATGAGCTGGAAAAGGAAATGGTGAACCACTCCAGTATCTTTGCCAAGAAAATCCCAAATGGGGTTACAAAGTCAGACAAGACTTAAAAAAAAAAAAACCACATCATAGTGGATAAAGACTGGGACTGAGGGCCTTGAATTCTACTCCTGCCTCTAATAGCCACATAACCCAGGGCAAGTCATATAACTTCTCTGAATTTGTTTTCTCATCACAAAATGCAGATTTTACAGTGCCCCAGAAAACTCTCTAAGATAAGTTGTAGAGCATTGCTGATCTGTGTTGGTAGGAGCCTATTCATTGATGAGCTCCTATGCTGATAAAATCATAGATCCAGATGCTCTCCCCTCCATCCCACCCAAAACCCCCAAAAAATGACTAACGGTAGCATCTACTTCAAAGTGTTGTTATAAAGATCAAAGGAGATCATGACAAGTGTTCTGCAAATGTTAAAGCGCTATGCGAGATTTCTTCAGATTTCGGATTGATTGGGAAATCGGGATTGAGTCACAGAAATTAGGAGGACTAGAGAGGCCCCCTCTAGCTGGTGTTGAGAGTCCCTGTTAGTTTAGCTAATCTGCTAGTTTCTGGCAGGAGACTTTGAGGGAAGGGGGTCTTTGAGTTTGGATGGGGATACTAGGCCTCTGAGAACAAGGCACTGTAAAGGTGGTAATAAACATCGAGTTTAGGACCTAGTATAGACAAAACATACCGGCCAGTTGGTTAATTGTTGACAAGCTAGTATCTGATGACCTATGGAAGGCTCTGTTTTCTTTAACATGCTTATCAGTGGCTCATATGTAAATACAGACAGCTATCAAATTTGTGTATAACACGAAGATGGGAGGGATAGCCAACATGCTGGATGACAGAATCAGGATCTTAAAAGGAGCATGGGCTAAAACCAATAAAATGAAATTTTACACAGAAAATGCAAAGTCTTGCATTTGGTTCCAAAGAGCAAATTATCAAGTACAGAATAGGGGATTTGACTTAGCAGCAGTTCAAAAGAAGATTTTGGGGAGAAAGTGGATGTTAATTGACCACAAGTTCAGGGAGACTGAGATATATTATCCAAGGGGCTTTGTTTTTATGTAGATGGAAGAGCCAGCAAGACCAGGGGGTCCCTGTGGGGATGGAGGAGCCAGGTCATTAGATCCTCTTTCTGGGATTGAGATCCCTCCCTTAATCAGAGATCCCCATGGGGACCAAGTGAGTGTTCCCCTGCCAGCCTACCTAGAGCCTCTTCTTCCTCTTCTCCAGGCCTAGAGTGTGATTTGGCCCAGCACTTGGCCGGGCAGCATCTGGTAAGACAACTGGTAATGAAGGGGCTGAAGGCTTTTGTGGAGAATCCCGCACCAGCCAAACCCCTAGTGATGTCCTTCCACGGCTGGACTGGGACAGGAAAATCCTATGTCAGCTCCATGCTGGTCCAGTACCTGTTCCGAAACGGGATGGCCAGTCCTCACGTGCATCATTTTTCTCCCATCATCCACTTCCCCCATGCAGACCAGATAGAGCGCTACAAGGTAAGCCGTTCAGCAGCCCAGCCTTCCTTCCACCAGGAGCAGGCTGAGTGTCCGGGGCCCAAAGCACAGAATGGGAAATCAGCTGGCTTATGGCCACAGAGCAAGTTGGGAGTTTGGTAAGACTGGATAGCAGCTGGGTCTCCTTCCTCTCTGCCTCTAAATTAGCCAGCCCTTCTCCCATCTAACTTCAATCTGGGTGACAATACTAACTGGCATTTTTGAATACTTATTAAACACTCCCAGGGTGTGGTATTGAGTGGGTCTATAGTATAATAGAAAACTGAATTTGGCATCAAAGGACCTGGGTTTGAATCCCAGCCCAACTACTCACTCCCTGTATGACCTTGAGTAACTCATCTTTCCCAGGCTTCAGCTTCTATACATATGAAGAGAGGGGCTGGACCCCCTCTGACCCTTCTTGCTCTGAAGCTGCGATCTCATCTGTGGCCTGTTCCTCTAGGACACAGTGCCTGTGAGTTCAAGGACAGACATTTGGGCTGTAGGTTTTGCTCTTAAGCACAGCTTGCACTGCTACCCCTGGCCAGCTCTCTCGTTCATGTGGCCAAGTGACCCTTCTTCCTCAGTTTCATCATCTATAAAATGGGGAGGCCTGCCCATTTGTCCAGAGAGTCAAGGGTGAGGATGAGCTTTGAGAAGTAAAAATCATTATTAAAAAGTAGTAAGAGGTCGTAGTATAATTAGTGAAAAAGTGTGAGTCAATACAAGACCCCCACCAGCCATGGGACATCATTGACAAGGGCACGTGCCAGTGAAGGCAGCTCTTCTCTGGTGGGTCTGAGGTTCCTGCCCTGGGGAGCTTCTGTCCTCTGAGTGCAGGGCATGCTTCAGCCTCACACTAGATGGACTCAAGGGTCTCCTCTCTCTGGCTTTTTCTTGCCCTGCCCCCTCCTCTTCCTTTTACAGAGTGACCTAAAGCAGTGGGTCTTGGGGAACCTCACAGCTTGTGGCCGTTCCCTCTTCCTTTTCGATGAGGTGGACAAGATGCACCCAGGGCTGTTGGGGGTACTCCGTCCCTTCCTGGGACCTTCCTGGGTGGTCTATGGTACCAACTACCGAAAAGCCATCTTCATCTTCCTCAGGTAGGTAAGGGACTTCTTGGGGTAGAGCTGGAAGGGTTGGGTTCTGTTCTCCCAGCTGTCAGTGCTAGTCTCTAACAGCTGTCCCACCAGTCTGAATGAGGCTTCCCCTCAGAACCAATTACACGTTGCCCATAGAAATGGCAGGGCAACTCCTCAGGGTCCTTGAACCCTGGTTATAGACACATCTTTATACACAGTGATGTGTTTATCCTTTGAAGATCTCCAAGCACCATATTAGCCTAATCTGTTTCATCCTCATGGCACTGGTAAATGAGAGAGCAGGTAAGAATCCTCTTTTATAGAAGGCACCACTGAAGACCTGGGTTCTGGTACCAGGACTGGCTCTTATCACCGCTAATAGCCTCAGTTTCCTCACCTGAAAAATGGCAATCATGCACCCGTCCCCGTGCCCTGCCTTCTTCACAAGGTTGTTGTGAGGATCAAATGAGACAAGGAGTGAAGTCAGCTCTAAAGGACTATTTGGACACATTTGGTAATTATTACCCTAAGGCAAAAGACAAGTTCTAAGGTGAGAAGATGCTTCCCTCAAACGTTTCACAGAGTCTGGGGAAGAGCTAGCTTCCAGACCTGTGTCCATGTACTGTGAGATGAGAGCCTGCCTCCCTCCCCCCCACCCATCTGATCTGTGGCCTGCCTTTCCTGCTTTGGGGTTCCAGCAATGCTGGTGGGGAGCAAATCAATCAGCTAGCACTGGATGCCTGGCGTGCCCGGAGAGACCGAGAGGAACTCCAGCTTGGGGATCTAGAACCCGCCATCTCTAAGGCCATCGTGAACAACCCCCAGCGTGAGTCCTCTGCCTATCTATCCACTTGCCCCACTTCCCTGAGGCCCCATTCAGAACAGGAGTCAGAGCTTAGAACTGGAACAGCTCCAACCACTCAGGCCTCAGATCTCATATCCTCATCTTGTATCCTTGAAGGAGAACTCAGGACCTAAAGCCCCCCCCCCCCAAAGTGGCCCAACTCAGCCCTCCATTAACTTTGGCTCAAAGCCAAGAGTACATCACCCTGTTCGGTCATAGTTCCCTTCCTGTGGGTTGTTCTAGGCCTGTACCCTCAGCTGATGACTTCTCTCCTGACCCCCCTCTTTTTGCTTCTCCCTCACCCCCAGATGGTTTCTGGCAGTCGGGAATTATAGAAGACCAGCTCTTGGACTTGCTGGTCCCCTTCCTGCCCCTCCAGAGCCACCATGTCCGGCACTGTGTGACCAATGAACTGGCCCAGCTTGGCCTGGCCCAGCAGCAGGAGGAAGAGGTGATCCAGGCTGTGCTGGATGGAACTGCCTTCTTCCCTGAAGAGGAACAGCTTTTTTCTTCCAACGGTTGCAAGACTGTTGCTTCTCGAATCACCCTCTTCCTATGAGTGGGCAGGAGCAACTCCTTTTCCTCTGCTCCCCCCCCCATCCCATGTATTATCAAAGAACTGCCTGGGAGCTTTGGTCCAGACTTGCTGCTGGCAGAATGACCTTTGTCTCAGGCCTTCTGGAGAGTGTAAACAGGGCAGGCCTGGCAGCCCAGGGAGCAGAGGGCTATGGACAGGCAGGCAGTTCTAGCTTTTGCCATTTTGGGTACCTTCCAGACTGATAGGACAGGGAGAGTTGGATGTTGCTCTGCTGGTTTGAGAACATCTTGGCCTCACTTGCCTTCTTGTCCTTTCCCAAACTCCACTTACCCCACACCCCCATGCCCAAAGCTCCCGGACAAAATACAGCTTCATCTGAGCCAAGTCCAATTCCCTTTCTCCCAACCCAAATCTGAGCCTTATTTTAAACTGATGCTGTGATTTGGTGACTCAGGGACCACATATGTCAGTCATCTTCCCCACCCCTAGTAGAGGCTTGCAGGACCCCCCTGGGAGGTTCATGTTCTCCTCTCCAGTCTCATGAAGAGGTCGGCTTCCCCCTCACAGAGATAACCTTTGTCTCTTCCCCTATTCCAATTTCCCCATTGTCTGGGGGAACACCAGGAAGCCAGGAAACTAAGACCCAAACATTTTCCCAGCTTCCCACCCCAGCAGCCACAAAAATGGAGATTCTGGGGCTACAAACTTTGCTCTTTAACAGAGCCTGCTTTAAATGTTTTTAATTTTGTAATGAAGAAAAGGAGGATACAAAATAAACTTATTTAAGGGACCAGGGAAAGTGTATCTAGGTGTTTATTGCCTTGGCTGGAGAAATCTTGGCTCTATTTAGAAAGGAGGCCAGGGGCAAGAAATGATGTGTATGAAGATAGGCTGGAGGCCCAGGGCAGGTGGAAAAGAAGCTGAGGGATTTCCTTCAGTGTCAAGAGGTCTATCTCATAGACCTCCCTTTTATCCCCAAAAATGCAAGGGTGGATATAGACAGTGCCCACCTGTTAGGGTTGGGGAAAGAGAAGCCAGGGCCATCAACATCCTGGTTCAGAGAAAGGCCATTGTGCTTTTGCCTTCACTTTGGTCTATGTAGCAGCAGTCTTGGCCTCCAAGGAGGGTGTCTGCCCTATGAAGACATTAAAGTATGTGAAAGAGGGCTGCCTCCTTGCAGATGGTGGTCAGGTTAGTTCCTAAGACGGAGATATTTGTTTGATCCTAAGGCCTCATCAGGCCTTAGCCTCAGGAAAAGCCAAATCCTCTGGTGTCCTTCGGGCCTTGAGCTTGATTTTCCTTGCCTGACCAAAAGAGTCGATTTCCAGGAATTCCCATCATAAGTTGAGAAAAGGGCTGGGAGGAAGACCCAGGAGTCCTCACTGCCAGCTCAGAATACAGATACTGTACCAGTTCCAGAGAGTGCTGATGCAGGACTATGGAAATGGTAGCTCTAGGAAGGCCCTGAGTCAGGTCCAGCCTCCCTGTTTTACCACATGGCTGAGCACAAAGGGCACTTACTGGCTTTGGAGTCAGGAGGCTGGCTGGGTTCAAATTCTCGTTGACACTTCCTAGCACTTACTCTGAGTCTGTTTCCACGTTTGTCAAGCGAAGACAATGCTTGCACCACTTACCTTAGAGGATTGTAGATTTTAAGAGTTGGAAGAGATCTCAGATGCCATCTAGTCCTGTGGCCTCATTTTATAGATGAGGAAACTGAGGTTAAGATATCTGTCCAAGGTTTCACTATTAGTGTCCTCTGAGTCCAGGTGTGCACCCTCCACACTGCAGCGTGCCCTTTCTTGTGAGGCAATGCAGCAGAGTGGAGAGGGCACTGGACCTGGGGTATCTCCCTTCTCTGGGCCTAAATTTCTGCATCTGCAGAATGGGGAAAGGATCCCTGCCTTGCACAGTTATTGTAAGGATCAAATGAGACAGCACACGTCAAAAAGCTTTGTCACTGAAGGACACCATGCAGATGTGTTCTATTAGTGTCTTCCATTTCACTGCACCATTGTGGTCTGGGAGTGCCCTTGGGGACTTGTGCTAAGGGCCCACTGACCACATGCTTTGGCAGGTCAGATACAAGTCTGGTGGCAAATGGTACTCCTGAGGACCAGCCTGGCTACAGGCAGAAAGGCCTGTGGTGATAGAAGGGCTCCATCCACCTCACAGCACTATCATTATATATATGAGCGTGGTCATTGCAAATAGGGAAACTGAGGCCTGGAGATGGGAAGTGGCATATGCAAGGTGACTGAAAGGCTAGAAATTTGTTAAGCCTCTGTCTGCAGGAGGAAAGGAGCCCAGAGCTCATTCTCCTCCACCTAGTGAGGAAGACCCAGGTTCAGAACTTACCAGGAGAAGCTTGGCCCATTAGGGGGCTTCCAGGCTGTTCCTCTTGACTCGCTGCTTCCTCTGTGTTGTCCTTGATCAGAGTCTGATCCTTAAGGAACCACAGAATCTCAGGGTTGGAAGGGACCTTGGAGACCAGTTAGTCCCAACAACCCTCTTCCCCCAGGCAGGAAGCATTTCACCCTTTGCCAGAGGCCACTCCCTCATTTTCCATGGCTGGATAGCTCCATTAATTTGGAAGCTTCCTTATGTCTAGCTTGGTCTCCTTATAACTTTCAAACATGGATCCCAGAGTAAGCTGTATCCTCCCATGTGACAGCCCCTCACATATTTAAGGTCCTACCACCAAGTCCCCAGCTAAGTCTTCTCTAGGCCAAACAGCCTTTTCTTTTTCAATCAATCCTATATAGCATTTTTTTTTTGAGGCCTTTCCTATCCTAGCCACCATCCTTTGAATGCACCTGTCAAGGATCTCTGACTCTGCAAGTGTTTCTGCTTAAACTTGGCCCTTGCAGGTGGAGTTTAAACTGTTTAAAACTGTGACTTAGTAATAAACTGTGATTTAGTAGATGCAGTGCTTTGAGAATGCCATATAGGCTAGCTGGTGGTTAAGTCATTCCAAACTTAACTAGACCAGTCCCTGGATGACAGGCAGGCAAGGCTGCTGCTGGGTCTATATTTGAAGTCTTTCCAGCTTGGCAGATCCTGCCAGCAACAGCCCCAGAGAGCCCGGTGTCACTCCACACCATGAGCCGGTAAGAGCCGGACGTTGGTGGAGTCTATCAACATCCCTCTTAAGATGAGGCCAGAGCCCTGAAGCCTTAACGGTGTGGCCCTACCAATCCAATCCTAGTAGGATGTTAGAGCTGGGAAACAAAGGTTATCTTCCCTCCAGGGGTCTGAAATCTATAAGGTGTGAGGTCCCAGGGAGCAAAGCCATCCACCTCCCTTCCCTTGCCTGGATCCCTGTCGTAGGAACCACAGGAATGTTGTCGGGGAGCCCTGTCTCTCCAGAGTAAGGGGCCTGCTCTGGAGTGGGTATGGTGTCTGGCTTCTCATTCACATCTTTCTCTGTGGAAGCACCCTTGTTCAAGAGTCTGCAGAAAGGGAAAGGTCAGTGATATGAAAAGTTTAGTGGACTTCTCTTCCCCACTCACAATCAGCCTGGGTGTTTGAACCAAATTTCACCTGGATCAACATTGAGTGCGGTGCGATTAGCCCAGCGACTCAAGTCTATATATATATCCCAGAGATGCCTAACCATGAGCTCAGGACCCGGTTTTCTTCATCAGGAAAGCTAATTCCCCCCTTCCTCCACTTTTACACCACCACCTTCCCATATAGCATTGCCCTCTGGGTAAGTCCCCTGAGAGGAATCTGACCCCAGGATATTCTGGGGGCACTGGAGAAGCTGGTTCTTCATCGCCCTCTCCAGGAGGGTTTTAACCATCACCATTGTCTTGCTGTTCAGCACGGACTTTGTGGACTGGCCAGGAAAGAGGTTTGCCATCATAGGAACCAGCTGTGAGGAAGAGAGGGAAGGTGAACCAAGAGATCCAGATTTGGGATCCCCAAGTCTAGCCTTGGGAAACTGGACTCTTCCTGCATAACCTGTGAAATTAAAAGAACAATCCTTCATAATCAGGTGTTACTAGAACAGCCAAGGTGCTGTGGCCATGGATAACATCTAAAATCTATAGGAAATGCAAAATCATTCTAGTTACTAGTCTCCATCTTTGTTCTCCCCCTAATCAAAATTGGTATGAAGGAGTGAAATGTTGTTTTCCCCCTCAAATTTTCACAAGACGCCTTTCCTGCATCTTTTCTTTTCCTTATTACTCATACACTTACTTAGATGTAGGTCATGTCCCCCACTTAAAGTGTAAGCACCTTATGGATGGGAATTATATAATTTTTGAAAAACCTTTGTATCCCCACGGCCAAGTACAATGCCTTATGACTTGTTTGATGAAGACCACTGAATTGGGCCAGGTTGAAGGAAGGCATGTGTGCACAGCCCACCTGGGGGTGTTTGGGGTTGAGAAGCAGCAGAGCAGCCACATCTTGCCGAGCCCCAAAGATATCCTGCAGCATTAGGCGGCTCCTGGCACGGAAGAGGTACAAGTTTGCTCTCTCTGGATTGTACTCAATGGCTGAAGAGAAGTGTTTTTCGGCCTTGTGGTATTGTCTACAAATAGTAGTAAGAATCAACCTTTGTGGGAGCCAGTGGAACCATGTCTGAACCCAAGAATGAAAACTAATCTTAGTCCACATGCTTTGGGCCTAAAAGAGGTCTGGTGTGACTAGGAAATTGTTTTAGGCCTAGCAGGCAGCTCCTTCCTTCCTGGCCCTCAATCCAAAAACCACCATCAGTAGCAGCATCACTGAACAGGTAGCAGAAAAATTCATTTCATCCTCTCTTTTTATATTTTGTTAATATATGTTCTCAGAGATATGGTTTTTCCTCTGAGAAATGCTTTAGCTGCATCCCAGAAATTGTGGTATATAATCTCATTATTATTCCTTTTCACATCATTATAAACTATTCTATGACTTGTTCTTTTACACACTTATTAATTAGTATGTCATTATTTAGGATGTCATTTTTGGTTTGTGTTCTCTATATTGATTATTATTTTTATTGTGCTATAATCTGTAAAGGATATGCTTAGCATTTCTTAAATTTCTTTATAAATCTTTTCTGCCCTTAGTACATGGTCTATTTTGGTAAAAGTTCCATGTGGTACTGAGATTATGTATATTCTTTAATATTCCCATTCAGGAAACACTTTAAATCTTACAGCTCTAATTTCTCAAACAGTTTGTTTAGTTTCATATTTTCCCTTTTTGTTTATCTTTCTGTTAGGTCTGTGCACAGCTCTGAAAGAGGAACATTAAAACAGCAGCACAGAAAATACATTTTCAGACTTGGTCAATGTATTGATCAATATGCTGATCTATTTTGCTTGACTGTACTTATCTGTTATAAGGAAGGACTCTATTGGTCAGGGAGGAAACATGAAGGATTGACAGTAATATGAAGAAATTTTAAAAAATTAGAACATGTTAAAAGGAGAAAAAAAGAAAATGCATGGGATTGAGAGCTGGGAGACCTGGATTCTACTCATGGTTCTGCCCATAATTCTGAGCAAATCTCTTCCCTTCATTTAGCCTATTTCCTCTTTGAAATGAATCGGTTGGATGGGATAATCTCTAGGGTTGCTTTCAACTCAATGGTCCCTAAGTTTTTTTTAGCACTTTCTGCCACAAGAGTTCGGAAACATTTCTCATATATTTTCTCTCTTTTAATCTCACATTGACTTTAGTGGGAGGGGAAAGAGTCAATGAGTACTGATCCAATTTGTGTATTTGTTTTATTCCCCCTATTAATTCAATTCAAAAACAAATATTAAAAATTTTGCCTACCATAAGCAAAGCACTGTGCTGGACAGTGAAGACATAAAGACAGAAATGACGCAGACTCCACACATGAGAAATTTGGAATCCAGTGATGGTAGTGGTGAGGGGGGCAGGGAAAATAAGTACATACACATAAACTATACTATAGAGAGTTCATGAAATACTTGGCAAAGGAGAAATTCAGATAGAGTACCAAGAGAAATTTTAGGGGAGTTTCAATGAAAACTTCATGGAAGACACTTTGAAGAAAAGGAGAAACTTCAACAGACGGAGATTTGGGAGGGGGGTAAGGAAAACAAGAAGCCATTCTGCACATGAACAAATAGATTATAAACTCCTTGAGGGCAGGGATTTTGTGATTTCTCATCTTTTGTCTTCCCAGCTTCCAGCAGAAGGCTTTGTACTTTGCTTAATTAGA
The DNA here is from genome assembly GCA_028646595.1 of Phalanger gymnotis. NCBI lineage: Eukaryota > Metazoa > Chordata > Mammalia > Diprotodontia > Phalangeridae > Phalanger > Phalanger gymnotis. The sequence goes on along the minus strand of CM053625.1, from coordinate 119,699,062 downwards.
CCACGGATTTAGAGCTGAAAGGCACCTTAGAGGCCATCAAGTCCGGCCCTCTCATTTTAGAGATGAGGAACCTGAGGCTTAGAATGGGTAAATGCCTTGTCCATATTCATCCACTAATAAGTCTAAGAGGAGGGATCTGAACCCAAGTCTTTCTCATGCCAAGTCCTACATGCTATCCAAATTAACTGAACTAGAAAGCTGAAGCTTAGGGTTTCCCAAGTAGGTATTGAGCACCTTTGCTGGTGGGGGCGTAGGATGAGAAGGGGACATAGGACTCTGCAGAAGGCAAGCTCTGGGACTGCCATGTCTTAAGAAGCAGTAATTGGAAGCAACTAGGAGGCACTCTACCGGGAAGTTGGCAGGTGGAGGCAATGGCTCAGGCCCCCTGCAAGGTCTACCCAGGTATTTGCCTGGCTAGTCTAGTGCCAGGCTGAATCACCCTGGAGAAAGGGCTTGTGAAGACCCTTTGGCCAGTGGCTCTTCCTTGAGAATCATCATTACAGGTGCCCCCACACACCTCAGCTGATGGTTGCGAAGCCCCAGCTTCTCCTGAAGCATTCCCATGCGGTACCGAGCACCCTGGTCCCCAGGGGACAGGGCCAGTGCCTCCAGGTAATCGGCCTCAGCAAAGACCAGCTCTCCAAGCTTGAAGAAACAATCTAGGAGGGAAGACAGAGAGGAGAAAGGGGGAAACCATGTGGCTTCTTTGTCTGACCCAAGCCCCACCACTTTCCTCCTCATTGTGATTTCATTGTCTGGGCCATCTCCACAGATGCAAATTGCAGCCTCTCTGTGACTTAGTGAATAGAGTCTTTGAGAGAGGCCACCTTGGGGTGGCCACCCTGGTCAGAAGCCTCTCCAAAGCTTAGCAAGTCTGGTGCCCAGAGGATAGGCATGGCCTTGGAGCCCCAGGAGAGTAGGGAGAGGGCACAATCTATCAGTTAAATCCCCAGCAGTGTGACATTAAGTACTATAATTCTGAGGAGAGGGGAAACCAGAAGTTACTTGGGGAGGTTTTCCCTAGATGAAGCAGAATATGAGCTGAACCTTGTAGAACTGGTAGGATTTGGAGAAGCAGAAGGGAGAGGGAAGGGCATTCCAGCAGAGGAGGAAGTCATAGGCAAAGACAGAGGTAAGGATGAACTCCAGACGTGAGACATGAGGGGATGGGCCTGGCTAGAAAGGACAGGGATGTGTGTGGGGGGGGACAGCTAGTTACTGGAATCCAAGAGTTCAGTCAGCAGCACACAAGATACTTGGACCTGGGGCTAGAGGACCTGCATCTGGAGCCCCACTCTGCTGCTGCTATACCTAAGCTGCAGAATGAGGAGAGGGGACCCAAGGACCCCTCAGGTCCCTTCCAACTCTCCACCCTCTGAAGCCCTTCACATGCCCCTGTATACAAGATGGGGTACCTCCCCTGGCCCTGGCCCCATCCCACCCCCACCCCCCAGAAGGATCATCAGGACCTACTCACCCCCTCTGTTGATGTAGATGCCCTTCTCTCTTTTTTCACCCCGTAGGGCCTTGTTGAGGAGCAACACGCCTTCTTCATAGGCACCCTTGGCATAGCAGAAGACTGCAAAGTCATTGTAGGTGAGCAGCAATTGGCGCTGGGCCTGCCTGGAGATCTTGTTATCCTCATCATCCGGGCTTAACTCCAGGGCCTTGAGAAAGTCTTCAATGGCTGCATCAAAGTCTCTAAGCCTCCGAAACAGAGTGCCCCTGGGAGGAGAGGAGGCAGGAGGTCTGGCTCACCTCAGCCAACAGGCGGCAGGGATACCAACCCTAACAGGCCCTGGACTTAAGAGTCAGGAAGATTCCAGCCTTCGAAACAGACCAGCTCAGGGATCCTGGGCAAATGACTGAACTGTGCTCAGCCTCGCTTTCCTCATCCATAAAACGAATAGCAGCATCACCCTCAGGGCCTTGTTGTGAAACTACATAAACTTGGCAATGAGACCCAGCAGCACATTTAAGTCAACCAGTCAACAAGCAGTTATTTTGCCAGTGCCTACTAGATTACAGACACTGCGCTGGCCACTGGGAATACAAAGAAACAATCGGCGCCCTCGAGATGCTTATATTCTGTGGAGGGTGTGTATGTGTGTGTGTGTGTGTATAAGACCAGGGGAAAATAACATGTTCACATGTAAGTAAATGCAAAGCATATGTAAGGTAAATGCAAAGTAATTAGGAAAGACTTCATAAAGCACCAGATAAATCTAGATAAATGCCAACAAATGTTATTGGCAGTTAGGTGGCAGAATGGATAAAGAGTGAGACCTGGAGTCTGGAAGACCTGAATTCATATCCTACTTACTAGCCATGTATAGTCCCCCTGACCACTGTCTGCCTCGGTTTCTTCATCTGTGAAATGGGAATAATACCTATCTCACAGGGTTATTATGAAGATAAATTGAAATAATATTTGTAAAAGACTTTACAAAGGTTAAAGTGCTGTATGTGAATGCTAGCTACTATTCTGTCATTCTTTCATTTATTATTTGTCACTCAGTTGTTTTCCATCACATCTGATGTCGTAACCTTTTTATGGGGTGAGGATTTTCTTAGTAAAGATACTGGAGTGGTTTGCCATTTCCTTCTCTAGCTCACTTTATAGATGAGGAAACTGAGGCAAACAGGGTTAAGTGACTTGCCCAGGGTCACACAGCTACTAAGTGTCTGAGGTCAGATTTGAACTCAAGTTTTCCTTATTCCAGCATTCTATCCACTGTGCCACCTAGCTGCCCCTTTTACTATTTCTTATATGTTATTTATCATTTATTACCACTATTGTAATTATACCTGAATAAGTAGTAGCCAGGGTCCATTGGGTTGTTCTCGATGGCACAGTTGATCCGGATCAAAGAATCCTCCAGGCTCCCCTTCAAGGCCATGACCACTGCTTCCTCCCGGGCCTTCCTGGCCTGGGCCAATAATTTCTTCAGCAGTGTGTTGGCCTCAGGGTGCTCAGGCTTAATGGTGAGGGCCTGGTGCAGATCCTGATAACACTGATTTGGCTGGCACCAGGGGTGGAGAGTGGGGCAAGAGGCAATAGTTAGAACTGCTCCCCTGAATGGTCAGGAATCTTTTCCCCTTACCCCAGTTTTGTGTCCTTTGTGTCCTGACCGAAATGCTGGCAGGGCTAAATCACAGACATAGCTTCATCCTTGACAATTCATGGGCAAGAATGACAGCTAACATTTACATGGCTCTTTGTTAGAAAGTGCTACTGTTACTGTTCAGCCATTTTTCAGTCATGTCTGACTCTTCATGACCCCATTTGGGGTTTTCTTGGCAGAGATAACTGGAGTGCTTTGCCATTTCCTTCTCCAGCTCATTTTACAAATGGGGAACCTGAAGCAAACAGGGTTCAGTGACTTGCCCAGGGTTACACAGCTAGCAAGTGTCTAAGGCCAGATTTGAACCATAAAGTACTATATATATATATATATATGTATGTTATTAATCTTTACAATGACCCTTCAAGGTAGGTGCTATTATAATCCCCAATTTACAGATTAGAAAATTTAGGCAGAGAGCGGTTAAGTGACTTGCCCAGGGTTATACAGCCAGTATCTGAGGGAACACTTGAGCTAGGCTGACTTCTGGCCAGCCACTGCACCACCTTGCTTCCTGTCTCCGAATGAAGCAAATCAGAGTCACAATGAGCTGATTCATCGCAATGTTAGGGAAGGATGGCACCTTGGAGACCATCGTGTCCCAGCACCTTGGAGAGCAACAGCTTGCCCAAGTCACACTGTGAGTGTGGGACAGATGCAGGGCTAGATCTGGGGGTCCTGACCCTGGCGCAACTCAGACCACAGCTCACTAATAGTAATTTAGAAATACTCCACTAGGCAGTGGAAACATCACTGGACTTGTCAGAAGTCTGAAGGACCAAGGATGAATCCAGCTGTGTGATCCTGGGCAAGACACCACATTTCTCTCTGCCTTAGTTTCCTCATCTATAAAATGGGGATCATTTTTGTTCTACTTCTCTCAAGATTATGATGATTAAAGTGCTTTGTAAACCTTGAAAAGGTAAGCTATAGTCTTGGAATCATTCCTGACTCTCATCTCCTTCACCTTGGACACTCACCTAGTTGCCAAATCTTGTCACTTCTACTTTCAGATCTGTTCATTTCCCCCTGCAAGCAGGGCCTCCTACTCTCCCACTCTATTCCAGGTCTCATTCCTTTCTCAATAGCCCTACTGCAACAACCTCCTAATTGAACTCCAAACTTCAGTTTCTTCCCTCTTTAGTCCTTCATTAGACTGTGAGCGCCAATTGTATTTTTTGCCTTTCTTTTTATCCACAGTGCTTAACACAGTACCTGTACATAGTAGGCACTTGATAAATGCTTATTGACTTGAATTCCTCTACATAGTTGTCAAATGTTTCCAAAGTACAGGTCTGACTATATGTCACCCCCTACTCAAAAGCCTTCAATGGCTCCCTCTTGCCTTCAGGACAAACTGTAACTCCTCACCCTGGCATTTAAAGCTTAATCTTATTCGATATTACTACCCTTTGAGACATCTACATTCTGAACTGTCTGAGGCTGAGAGTCAAGCTGCGGTCCTGAGGATTGATTACCTTGACTTTTCTACAAGAATCTGGGGACAACAGAGTCCTTGGACTCCCTGCCCATACTAACCTCTGGGGGCTGAGTGCCACTCCCATCCAATCCTAATTGGGGAGGTGAGCTCAGGGACTAAATCGTGGTTCCATCTTGCCTGTTGAGGAGGGGGTTGGTTTGGGTTCTACCTTTAGGAAGTAGTTATAGAGTCGAGCGCGGAGGATGTAGACATCAGGGTTGGAATTCTGTTTCAACTCTTTTGTGACCATCTGGAGGCATTCTTGATGTCGTTTCATGGCCAACAGGCAAGCGATGCTAGAATGAGGCGGAGAGGGTGCCAAGGTAAGGGAGACCTCCCTCTCAGCTCTATTCTTTACCCCCTCCCCTCCAGCCCTTAAGGCCCCAGGGTCACCTGCGGAAGCGGTAGGAAGGCTTATGAGGCTGCAGCTCCGAAGCCTGGGTGAACAGGTCTAAGGCTTTCATGTATGCTTGTTGTTCAAAGAGACACTGGCCCTGGTGGGAAGGCAGGCATCCACAGGTGGCTCTAATCCCCTCCCAGGCTGTTAGGACAGCTGGCTATGTACTGAGAGATGTGAGAGATGCAAGAGGAGAGAGGAAGAAGCAACAGAGAGACAAACATCGAAAGGGACAAAAACTCAAATGGGCAGAGACAGGAGACAGAGGAAGAGGCCAGGAGAGCTAAAAGAGACAGAAACGAGAAGAGACAGGAAAGGGGAGAAAAAGAAACGGATGTTGGCATGGGAGAGAGAGAAACAGACTAGGAGAGAGATGGGGAGGAGAGAGTGAAAAGTGGAGCCACCAGTGGGATAAGCACAGCAGATGGTCAGAGACAGACTGAGCCAGGAAACCTCTAGTCCCTGAACTCCCTCTTCCCTCTGGAAGGGGACAGAGGAGGTGGTTCCCTAGCCCCCGGCAGTACTAAGCAACTTACTTGCAGGTAGAGCACAAAGCAGAGGCGCTCCATAAACTGTGACCGATGTGGGGCTAACAAAGCGCACTTTCGAAGGTTCTGGGCTGCTGAGGCAAAGTCGCACAGCTGGAGGTAGGCCTCGGCCCGAAGCACATAAGAGTCCACCTGTGAGGCAGGAGTGGAGAGGGAAGATACCCAGGGAAAGCTAGTTTTTACTTGGTCCAGGCAAGTCTAGTCCAGCCCACCCTGCAAAATAAGCACCAGGCTCATTGAATCTCAGATGAATAAAGGATCTCTGAGATCCTCTAATCTAAACAAGGACTGGAGGATTTGTCAGGAGGTGAAACTGAAGTCCAATAAGGGGAAGTGACTTTCAGGTTAGAGAATGAATGTCCATGGAGAAAGTACCAAGGAATCCATGGGCCCAGTGGGGGTGGAACGAAGAAAAGGGATTAGAGTAGATCAGCAGAAAGTGTGCTCATCCTTTGGGTTTGGGGGAGGCCTATGGCCCAATCCTTGTCTGGGAGGGGATGGCAAAGGGGGTTGTGGGGAGGAAAGAGGTTTTGCTCTCTGCATTGTCTCCCATTCTCACCAGCTGGGGATTAAGGTTGATGGCTTTGGAGAAGCAGAGAACAGCCTTTTCCCACTCCCCTTTGGACATGGCGTCCTGCCCATGTTGAAAACTGTGGACAGATTACCAGGCAGACAGGTGGGTTGAAGGTGATGGGTCAGAGAAGGACCAAAAGGTAAAGGGCAAAAGTGGACAGTGTTCCTCAGTCTAACATGATGGGGGATTCAGGGAAGGAAGGGCTGGGCAAAGGGCTTCCTGGAAGAAATCATGGAATTTGGGGTGAGAAGTACCTTCTGGCAGGTATTATCCCCATTAACAGATAAGGAAACAGGTACAGAAAAGTGTCTAAGGTCACACAGCAACTGGTAAGTAAATCTTAGACTAGGGTTTCATGAGATCTGGATCTCCAGGAAATATGGGCTGGGGGCAGGGAGGAAAAAGAGGGCAGGGGTAGAGGCCACACTTACTGCTCTTTGATCTTGTTTGGCAAGAGAAGGCCCCTGATTGACAATTTTGGGGGTTCAAGTCCCCTGAAAACAGTGCTGGTCCCAAGGATCCGAGTCAAGGTCGGGTCCTCTACCTCTTGCTCACATACCTTCTCCAGAGCCATAATGCTGGGGATCCTGAGAACCAGAGAATCTTAGAGGCTGAGATCAGCTGAACTTTTTAGCTTGGCATTCAAGGCCTTATCATCATCTGGCCTTAGCCTAACCTTTCCAAAGCTTCGGAATCATAAAATATTACAGCTTGAAGAGACCAGCGCTAGCTAGTCCAAGTGATTCACGTTACAGAGAAGGTAACCAAGGTAAAGGGGGAAAAGGAGTCTCTCATACACCCAGTCAGTCGGTGGCAGGGACAAACCTGAAGTCAGGTTTCCTAATTTCCAGCCGCGGACACCTTGCTTGGTCTTCCCTGCTGCTCACTTCTCGTGCAACTCTGAATTTTCTTTTCTGAGCTCTCAGGACCCTTGACAACAGTCCCCAAAGCCCTTTCCTCATTAAAGACACCACTTCAACGCTCTACGAGTCTCCCAGCCACAGGGCGGTTAGTTACTAAGCACCTGGGACAGAAGGTCACGCCCCTCCCGCTGGCCACGCCCCCGACTCCGCTCTCCAAGAATTCTATGCCTTCATGGGTAATGGCAACTAAAAGGGCTTACAAAGTAACCCGGAGAACACTTTGTATACACTTTTTAGGTTTCACTCTTTTCCTATCTCAGTTTCACTCTTTATAAAATAATAAGAGATTTAAATTCGTCTTCCTCAGTTGTGCACATACACACACTCCCCCCAACCCATCTTGTAGTTTCATGAATTAATACAGATTCAAAAGACCTGCCGGGAGAGCGAAATACTATTCCAGTCCAAGGTTGCAAATGAGGGCTGGCATCAGTGAATCGATAAACATCTTAAAGTGCCTACTAAGTGCCAGCTTAAGTTAGGAGCCGGAGGTACACGGTCAGAAATGAAAAATGTGGTGGCTGCCCCGAGGTGCCCTCGGGGATCTCCTAATTCTACGGCTGGCAGAGCTTGGAGGCATCGTTGGGAGTGAGGGGATGGGAAGAGCCCTGGAAATGGGAGCCAAAGGATGGGGTTGAGGAGGACAAGCTGGTCCGGGACTAGGTGAACACTTAATCAGCCTCAATTTCCTGAACAGTAAAACGGGATAATCCGCCCTCCCCCGCCCCCAGCTTCTTTCGTGGACCTCACGCCCAGGAAACAGGTCAGGCGACTCGCCCAAGGTCACAGAGCTGGCAGGACCTTCCCCACCTCCCCACAAGGGGGCCGAGGGGATCGTGCACAGCCCACGCGCCCCAGGAGGGTGCTGGGCTGTGTCCCGCGGACAGAGCAGAGGTGGGTCGGCGGCTCTTCACCTTTTGGAGGCAACTTGCTTCCGGAGGGTCCTGGGGCGGGCTCGGGCGGCCGCCCGGCTCTGGGCCAGGGCAGTCCTGATCCGGTAGATGCCATCTCTCGGCGTAGACGGCCACACGTGCGGCCTCAGACCTTCCACCGCTTCCGCCTTCCACAAACACACGCCCCACCCCACCGCAGAGAAGCACCCGCGCGCCCGGCCGACCAGGACAGTGCGCAGGCGCCTCCCTCGATCCCTCCCGACTACGCCCGGGGGGAGGAGGAACGGGGCGAAGCCGTCATTGGCTGCTCGCCGCGCTGACGTCAAGGGGCGGGACCCTCGTGGTGAATGGGGGGCCGCCTGTGAGTAAGAGGAGGTGGTGCGCGAGGAAGACATGACTCGCTCGGGCCTCTGGCTCCTGGGGAGCCGGCTGAGCCGGGGGATGAGCCGAGCCGCCCCCGAACCGCGGCCTCCTGGGAAGAGGTGGCTGGTGAGTGTGCGGGACAGGGCGGGAAGCTTCCAGGGCTGGAGGGAGGTGGGGCCGAGGGCTACGAGAGGGGGCCTGGGGTTAAAGGGACCCCCTGTGGTGCCCGGGCCCCAGCGCCCAGTGCTTGAGGACCGTAGGGAGAACTGGAGGGGACTCCAGAATCCACTTTACAAGTTAAGGAAACTGAGCCCCCCAATACCCCGCTCCCCAAGTCCAGAAAGTTGACTAAAGGCTCACAAGTAGCATCTGGCAGAGGCTGGATTTGAACCCCGGACCTCCGACTCCACTTTTCCGTACTCTTCTCCCCGGGGATGGGGCGGGGGATTTGAGGGGAGGCTTCCTTTGGTGTCACATTTATGAAGTGAGTGTCTAAAGTGTACAGAAAAAAACGAGCTAAGTACTAGGAGAGTTACGAAGTTTGGGTGAGGTATGATCCTTGCCCTAAAGCAGGGGACGGATTTCAGGGGATCGGTGAATTTGGATGGGGAGAAAAAAAAGAGCTTTAATTTCACTAATTTCTAAACGAAACCTGGCATTTATTTCAGTTATGAATCCTTAAAAACTATGAGAAGGACATAAGCGTCACCAAAGGGGTCTGTGACAGCAAAGAAAAAAGTTAAGGACCTCTGCACTCACTAGGATAGGATACAAGCCAGTATCTCATGTAATAGTGCATATTATAGCTATAATATCTAATAATATAACATATGTGATTAAAGAGTAACAAACAGTGCCCTGTGAGGTCCGAGGGTCATGGTCAGCCTCAAGAAGGCTTCATTTAAGTTCAGAAAAGAGTCGCAATAGGTGAAGAGAGGGCAGGATCATATGCCAGGAATGAGGGATAGGTTAAGCAAAGACACAGAGGTGTGAGAGGATGTGGGACAGAGTATTTTTTTTAACAGGATGTGAAAGAGGAGAGAAAAATGAGATGAGGCAAGAAAGGTAGGGTGATGCTTGGTCGATAAGGTTCTTGAATACTAGGCATTTAAGGGTTTAAATATTACTCACCAGTTAGTCAAGAATCATTGAAAATTTTTGATCAGAAAATTGATCAGGAAAAAATCTCTGAGAAAGATTATTTGGACCATATTAAATAGGATGGATTGGAGTGGGGAAGAGAGAGAGAGAGAGAGAGAGAGAGAGAGAGAGAGAGAGAGAGAGAGAGAGAGAAAAGCTACTGTGATAGTCCAGGCAGGTGGTGGTAAGGATCTGACTGTACTTCAGTGATACCAATAGGAATAGAAATAAAAAGACTTCCACAGATGATTTGGAGAAGTTCCTAGCAGAACATGTTAACTGATTGTAAGAGGTCAGAGTCAAAGAGAGTGAAGTCAGTGTAGGTTTGGGGGGAAAGATGGAATGAGGTCATTTCTGGAGATGTTGGGACATCCAGGTGGACACGGACTGGTGGGATTTAGCAGTACTCAGAAAGAGCTTGAGAGAGGTCAGGGCTGGAGGTACAGATCTGGGAATTCTCTGCATAGAGGTGGTTGTTGGAGCTGTCACCACAGGAAATTGTGAAGAAAGTATAAAGACAGAAGGCCCCCACCTTGGGGAATGTACATATTAGGGACATAGGAAGAACATAAATCTTCTGGGAAGAGGAGGAATAGTTAGAGAGACTAGAGGAGGATCCAGGAGAGTGTGATAACTAAAGCAGGCAGGCAGTAAGCATTTATTAAGCACCTGCTGTGTGCCAGGTGCTGTGCTAAGTGCCTGGTGAAGAGAAGGAAGAACTTCAGCAACCCCTGATCTCAGGGAACTTACAGTCTAACATGGGAGCCGATGTGAAAACAACTATATACAAACAAGATATAAACAGTCCATATAAGGGAGATCAGGAAAGGCTTCTTATAGATGGAGTTTTAGCTCAGACTCGAAGGAAGTCAAGGAAGCTGGGATGCTTGAGATGTGGAGGCAGAGCATTGCAGTCCTAAGGAGGTGTCACTGGATCACCAGAGTACTTTGAGGGGAGTAAGGAGTAAGAAGGGCTTTGAATGCCAAACAGAGGATTTCTATATTCAGTACCAGAGGTGGGCCACTAGAGTTTGTTGAATAGGGAGGTGGCGTGGTCAGATCTGTTCTTTAGGGAGATTAATCTGTCAGCTGAATGAAGGATGGATGGGAGCAGAGAGACACTGAGGCGAGGAGGTCAACCAGAAGGCTATTGCGGTAATCCAGGTGAGAGGGGATGAGGTAGCAGTTTAAGAGAAGGGGATATAAATGTTAGAAAGGAAAGTTGATAGGATTTTGGGCACCAGAGCAGTGGAGCTAGTCAGTAGTGTCAGAAGGATTAGGGAGGGGAGGGGTCTAGGAGAATGAGGCCTGGAAAAAAATAAAAGCCTTTCGATTCCGTGAGTAGCTCAGCAGTAACCTTAAAACAGTTTCAGTAGCGGGGTGGGAGTTCAGAAGAAAGTGGGTGGGAATGAGGAAGCAGAGGGCAGCCCAGTTCTCCTTTGATCAACAGGTGGCCGGCCTGGGCAACTACAGGTTGCAGGGCACGCGGCACAGCGTGGGAATGGCTGTGCTGAACCAGCTGGCCAGTCGCCTGAATGTAGCTGATCAGTGGAAGAGGCAGCATCAGTGCTGTGCGGATGTGGCCGTTGCTTGCCTCGGAGAGGCTGAGCTGGTGCTTCTCAAACCCCGCCAGTTCATGAATGTCAATGGGCGCAGTGTGGCCCAGGCTGGTGAGAGATCAGGGATTGGCAGGGCTCCACCTGCCCAGCCTTGGGGGGAGAGGGATTGTTGGCACTTGGTTCTGTCCCCTAAATATTCATTAAATGTTAGAGATAACTTCATGGCAGAGGCTAATGAGAGCGCTGGATTGTTTTAGCTTGGTGGGGAGGGGGTATAGAGTGAATCCTGCTTCTCCTCCTTCTCTCTCATCCATCTTACTCTTGTTTCTTTGGGAAGCCAAGATGTATCAGCTGGTGGCCGAAGACATCTACTTGGTACATGATGAGCTGGACAAGCCACTGGGGAAGCTAGCCATGAAGCTGGGGGGCAGTGCAAGGTGAGGGAGCCAGGGGCCTCAGAGACCCTTGCTACCCCTGGAAGATTCCCATCTTGGGGCCAGATTTGGCCCTGGGAGTGTTAACCCCAATTTTCCCATCTGTAAAATGAGCGTGCTCATCACCGCCTTATTTTCTTGGAAATGCATCAAGCTTACACGTCTTTTGTAATGTTATGGAAGAAGTTATGCTGTCCTAGAATCTTCTCATCTTCCCACTCTGAGTTTACCCTGCCCCATCCCTGCCCTGGCCTCTAATGAATTTCTGACATTTGCTCTTTCTGGGTTTTCTCTTAAAAGAGGTCACAACGGGGTGCGATCCTGCATCAGCTGTCTCAATTCAAATGTAAGTCTTCCCCACCAGGGGTAGTGTAGCGTTCCCTACGTCTAATGGTCTCTGCTGGAGCCTGTGTGCCCCGTTAACCCCTCCATGCTCTGAGACCTTAGTGCTGAGGTGAGGGTTGTGAAGGGAGCTGGTGACAGCCTAAGTCCCGGCCTTGCTGTCCTCCTGTGCATGTATTTGTGCTTTGGTCCCTTCCCATCTGTCTTCCTGATTCACCAGTACTGGCCACACGGGACTCTGGAGGAGAAGAGAGTAGTATCCTGGCATTCCAGAATTATCCTTCCCCCCCGCCCCCATCAAAGGCCACTATCCTGTTGCTTCTCCCTAAAGTAGTATTCCTTCCATCTCTTCTGGGCCCCATCCCTTTCACACTGCCTTGAGGGGCTCCTGGCACAACAGTGGTATCTGGGTAGGGGCTTCAAGGTAGAGAGCTAGGGGTTAGGCAGGAGGCCATAATAAGGAGAGCCTTCTGCTCCAGGTGAGAGGGTTTCTCTTCTGGGTGGGCAGCTGCCAGCACTGTGCCATTCACCCCTCCAATCCACAGGTCATGCCCCGGCTCCGAGTAGGCATTGGGAGACCAACCCACCCAGGGGCTGTGGAGCAGTATGTGTTGGACAGGTTCACAGCAGCTGAGCAGGAGCGGCTGCCACCACTTCTGGAGCAGGCGACGGAGCTGCTTCTCAACCACATCCGCCAGCGGAGCCTGGTGAGGACCACATGCACAAGCCCCTCTTGATGTGACATAGCCCACCGTGGTGGGCCAGGGCACAACTCATAAAGGACTATTCCCCTGCAGTGGCTATAGGCGGCCTCTCCTTGCCTTGCTGGAGTAGCAGCAGAGCAGAGTCTTGGCATTCCAGCCCCACTGGGGATAGCATTGATCCAGGCTTGAGATAAAGGTCGGTGAGGAAGATGGCCCCGGGTTCACACAACCTACATTGTTGCGCTCTCCCCACCCTCTCACATGAGACCCATCCACACCTGTGTAATCACTAATTTATGGGACATTTAATTAATGTTCTCTTCTCCCTGCTCAGGGAATAAAGGTTTGTCTTCCAAGGGTGAAGCTTGCTCTTCCTCCTCTGTTTCCTTCTCCATAGGGTCTGAGGGCACAGAGGAGGCAGAAAAGAGCTGTCTCTTCTTCAGGGTGATAGCAGGCAGTGTGAGCCGGCTGAAGGAGTTTGGAAAGGAAATCTGAAAAAAGAAAATTCAGGGAAAGTGATATCTAAGCTACCTTCTCCTTAGTTCCCTCCCTGCTCCCCACCGGCGGATGACAGGGCTCTTCTCTGTCGCCGTCATTCCCTTCCTTCTTGCTTCCCCCCTTGGCACTTGAGGGACAGTGGATACCTTGAACTTTCTGAGACGAGTGGTTTGGGAGAGCATTTCAATGTCTTTTGGGTTGAAGGGGATGTGGGCTGGTTGGAACATCGCACTCAGGCCCGACAGCCTGTATGGTGTGCTGTTGGTCAGCTGTTGGATGGGTTTGAGGTTCTCACATCTGAGAGGGTGACAAGTCAAGGCCATGACGTCCAGCAAAGGAACAGGTGCTACAACAGTAACAGTCCCTGCCCCCACCCAACCACCGGCATCCGTTAAAGGCCATTGAGAATTGCTCTCCCATGAAGATTTCCCAGCCCCACTCTATCCCCAAGCCATCTCTTTTTAGACTAGGTTGGACAGTGTGGTGCAATAGTTTTAATGCAGGACTTGGAGTCAGGAGACTAACTTGGTTCAAATCCTGCCTCAGACACTTACTAGATGTATGACTGTGGGTAAAGTCACTCAATTTCCTCTTCTATAAAATGCGGATAATAGTACTTAGACTACCCACCTCCGAACTTTGGTAAAGCACTTGGGCAAATCTCATCGCATAATACGAATATGAGTTATTAATAATAACACTGTTAGTAACTGCTCACCTCTCCTGCAGTGACTTTGTGGGAAAGCGGGGAGCTTTTTGTCGGACTCCAATGAACTGAGCCACATGTGGCCCCAGGACTACAGCATGGCTCAACATGGCCATCAGCTGGTACAGTATCTCCTTCTGCTCCATCTGGAAGAGCACATTAAACTGGCCGTCCTCGACGTGCTCAGGATGCATCTGGGGGAGGCAAGTCAAGGGTATAAGAGGAAGTCAGAGCATGCTGGCACACATGGGTACATGTGAGTACACGTGTGTACCCATACACACACTAATTCCAACTGTGTTGCACCATGACCCTGCAATGCAGCCCATTTAACTTGGCCCCAAAGTGCTCTTCTTACGTTGGCCACTCTGCCACCCTGGGCAGGAGGGTGGGGCAGGCAGGAAGAGACTAAGGCCCAGATAGAAAGCACTTGGTCCAAGATCACCCAGTACAGCTGGGACTAGACTCCAGGGCAGGATCCTGACTCCCAGGCTGGACTTTCCAAAACAAAATAAACACGTTTTTGCTGAGTCCTATACTAAAAGACAACTTGTAGTAAATTCTTTTGTGAAGTGAAAATTATAAATTCAGAGAAGCAGCCTGGCATATAAGCGTCTAACCAGATTAACGAGCCATTGGCCTGGCCAGAACAGTCACTTCATCTCTCTGATGCTCATAAACTTTGCATTTCCTCCAGAGAATTCTACCAATGAACACTGTTTATTGGAAATGAACATAAAATGAGGCTGTAGATAAAGTGAGGCCTTGCATATGTAAGGATCTCTATATGTGGCCTGTATGCTTCAGGTCCTCCCCACTGCTCATCTCTGATAGTCTAGCAACAGCTTGGGAGCTGGTGAAGTATTAACTGCTTTATTGCTTTGCCAAAAACAAAAAAACTTTATCATGAGAAACTTGCCACACATCAACAAACATGAACATTTCCTTGTAAGGAAAACAGAAAGAGAGGACTACATATGAAACCACAGGTCTCCAATATGAGGAAAACAAATTTTAAATTCATGTTTCAGATTGAACATGTTCCAACTCTGCCCTAAGTGTCTGAAGTTCCATTTCTGAATTTCCTTCTGCTCTCTGCATTTTTTTTAAAGTTCCATTGATATTCTTTTGTGTGTGTATGTGTGTGTATCAATCATCACCCACCCCATCTCCAAATAAAAGCCCTCCCTTGCACAAATAAGTACAATCAAGTAAAATATCTCTTCATTGGCTGTCTCATCCTGCAAGTGTCAAAAAGGCTCAGTGAACCAATTTAAAATGTAACTGGGAAATGTTTCATAAAATGAATATACAACACAACAAAAAATGTCAATTTGTGGTTTTCCAGGTCTATAGGAGGCCAGTGGGGATTTGTTTCTATTTGAGTTTGATACCATTACTGTAGTCCCTTGCCTCTGCCAAGAGGCAGGAAGCATGATTTTATCAATTGTCCTTACTAGAAGACCACCCCTCGTGGCCATTAGCCTGTGGCCAGGGTCACTGTCCCTTGCAGGGAAGCCTCACCGACAGCACATCCCGGAGCAGGAACCTGGCGTGGGTCAGCACTTGTTCCACATTGTGACTTTGCTTCTGCTCTCTTTCCAGCTCCTCAGTCAGTTTTTTTGTTTCCACCTGGTTGTACCTGAGCTTCATCTTTAGCTCCTCTATATCTTTCCTGGGGAAGGTCAGATGGGGAATCATGGGGTCCTTCTCACCCTCTTCCCCAACCCCCCTGCCCTAGTCCAGATGTAAAGGAGGAAGGCCTAGGACAGGACTGTATTATTCTAAAAATTGCTTGGATTGCTCCTCTGACAACCAGATAATCTTTTTTTTTTTTCCTAAACTCACATATTCAAGAGGAGAAGGGCCTCAAGAGGTCATTGGTCATGCTTATCCACTCCCAGGTGTCATCTCCCATTTTACAGACACAGAGACTGAGGACCAGAGAGGTGACATTATAGACCCAGGGCTAGAACTACAGGCCCCTGACATCCAAGCCCAGTTTTTATTTAACAAGCGTGCATTAGGACATGTATAGCCTTCCACGAATCCTCACTTGGTCAGTACCCTGAGCGGGTGGAGCTGGAGCTGGCTTCAGACACTAAGTGCCTGACTCTGGGTTGAAGTTCAGTGGACAAGGCCTCTTGGGTGAGTTCGGCCTACCTCAGATCATGGTTGTCTTGCTGTAACTGCTGGAAAGCCATCTCTAACTGCTCCAACATGGCCCTTATCTTTTCAGCTTCTTCCATTTTCTGCTGCTGCTCCTCACACTTTTCCGCCAGAAACCATATCAGCTGGGGTGATAACAACTATTGCTAGATTTCCATAGCACTTTAAGGTTTACAAAGTACTTTACACATAGAGATACATAAAGATGAGGAAACTGAGGCAAAGGTTAAGTGACAGTATTTAAGGCAGAATTAGGACTCCAGTCTTCCTGACTCCAGGTCCAGTGCTCAATCCACTGCACCATCTAGCTGCGTAGGTTCGTCAGGAGAAAAAGATGTGACGATGGGCTTCATGGGTGACATGCAGACCAATGGGAAAAAGCTGCCACTCTTCCCCACAGGTTCCTGCAGGCCGCCTCATTCCTACCCTGCTCCCCCAAGCCACTTCTATCTATTATATTCTGTAGATAGTTTCACTGCTGTGGGGAAGTCACATGATATGCCTTCCCTCCCTCCCCTTACATTTTTATTCAAGTGAACTATCCATGCCCTCTGTCTAGAGTGGTCTACATCCAAAGGAAGTATAGAAAGCAACACAGGGAAGGGAAAGAGTTAAGAGGCAGAGGGTGGGCTAAAACTGCCTCTTTCCAAGTCTGCCCGTCTCCACGTCCTTATTGGACAGCTCTCCCACTCCTTTTAGCTTAGGACTGGACACACTGAAAATAATCATGCCTAATACATTTAGAATTGTAAAGGCCTAGAAAAATCCAAGGAAAAATATGTAAAATTCCCTGCCCCACCCCCCACCATTTTCAGGAAGAAATAAGCCACGGGAGTGGGAGGAGAGGGAGAATGTTTACTCCCCCAAAATGTTTCCACTCCCCGCCAGCCACCCTCCCCATAGTCTTCCCATTTCTACAAGGGATGAATTCAAGCGCCAGGGTGTGAAGTCTCCCCTGGGAAAGGCAAAGGCATTAGAGTCCCTGACTTCCAAGCCCCCAAGGCTGGGCAGCCTCTGATAGGCCAGTTGTTACCTTGAGGCGATTCAGTCTCTCACTAGACATCATCTTCTTGTTGCTTTCCAGCAAGTCCAGCTGCTTGCTCATCTCCTTTGTGTCCCCTTTCAGCTCCTCATTCTCCTGGATCAGCTGTAGGCTTCGGTTGGACACTTTGGCCAGCTCTTTGTTCACCACCATGTTCTCCTGGATTACCTTCCTAGTTGTCTCCGACATCTGGAGAGCAGACACCTTGCGAAACTCGTTTGCCACCTTGTTCACTCGCTGGACTATTTCCTTCTTCAGTCTGGGATTTGGGTAGGAGAGGAGGGAGTCCTAAATCTGCCCAGGGGCAGTTTCCAATACCCTCCCGTTCCCGAACCACATTCCCTGAACTTGGATCCCTCACTCAGATTTCCCCAGTGCTTTGCATTATGAACCCGATATTAGCAGAACTGGAAGGAGTCTTAGAGATCTAGTCCTTTTCCAAAGGAAGAGACTGAGACCGAGAGGGGCAGTGACTTGTGCAGCATCAAACAGCTCATAAAGGGGGTGATAGATCACTCAGGTAGAACTGTTTTTGAGTGGAGGAACGTGTCTGGGTGCATGAATTCAGACTCTTTTGGGTCCCCGGGTGATCCCGTGATCCCTTACATCACTGCCTTACAGAGTTGGGGGAGAGGCCGATATTGAGGAGCTCAGACCTGTCTTTGTCTAACACAGCATTCTTCTCCAGGGCGTAAATCCAGTCCTTGTACTCATCCTGTTCCTTCTTCAGTTGTTCTTCCAGCATGGCAAATTTGGCCATGAGCTCTTCCTTCTGGATCCGGTACTCATCAAGGGCAGCCAGCTTCCCCCCTGCCCAGAGAAGTCCTAGTGAGTCAGCAGACCCCCAACACTCCCAGAGGACTTCAACAGGCCTGGGAGGTGTGGCATGAGAGGGGTGTGCAGTGTTCTACTTCTAGCCATATGTTCCTAAGGCCCCCTGTCCCTCCCCTCTCCCCTCAAGCTTTTTTGTGACCGGGATCTTACTGATCTGAGCTTATGTCCTACAGCTCTGCTACATGAATCCTCTGCTGTCCCTGGGTCGTCACTCTCATTCTTAATAACTCCTATTATGGAGCACTTCAAGGGTTACAAAGTGCTCTGCCCACAAGAGTCTTGTGGTATAGGAAATTTAAGTAAAATTATCCCCATTTTGTCTGTGAGGAAACTAATAGAAAGAAAATGTAAGTGAATTATCCATAGGCCCAGCTAGTAAGTGTCAGAGACAATATTTGAAGTCCGGTGCGCTGACTTTAAGTTCAAGGTGCTTTCCTCTAATCTAGCCTGTCTGTGTATATTGTTCCTTACATGGAACAATGATTGTGAGAACCTTTCCCAGCCCTTGCTGGCACAGAGCCCTCCTCCTGGACCAGCCTCCCTCTTTCTTTCTATTTATTTAAATGTTACTCATTTTTCAAGAGCCACTTCAAATCCCACCTCTTCCTACCAAGGCCTCCCTGTTTGTTCCATTGCACACTGATGTCTCCCTTGTAAGAAATCCTAGAGTGTGATTGTTAACAAACAGACTATAACTTAGATATCCAAATGAGTACAATCCCCCTTCAAAGCAGTCTCTTTGGGAAACTGGACATTGCTTCCAACAATTCTGTCATTGCTCAAGGTATATTGTGAACTTCTCTTTGGGAATGACCCTCAAACCCTGTGGCCTATTCTTTTTAAATAACCTCAGTGGTGGCTACCATCATCCTTTCAACAAACAAATCAATAGACACGTATTGAGTCCCTTCTATGTGCAAGAGAAGTGATACCTCAGCATGGTGGATAGAGAGCTAGCCTCAGAGCTAGGGCTACCTAAGCTCAAATCCATACTAGCTGTGTGACACTGAATGGGTCGGTGTTCCCAGGCACCTCCATAATACCATTGAGTTCCAAAGGAATTGTAGGCAGAGGGAGTTTCTATACAAGAAGTTCCTCCATTCAGCCCCAGTGCCATCTTCTACATGAAATCTTTCCCCATCCCAGCTACTAGTACCCGCCCTTCCAGACTTATTCTGTGTATTCTGTGCTTATTCTGTGTATAGTCCGTATTATGTATGTACACATTGTCTGCCCTGTTAGAATGTAATCTCCTTGAGGGCAGAGACTATCTAATTTCTCTCTTTATATCTCCAGTGTCTAGCACATAGTAGGTGCTTAATAAATGTTCCTTGACTGCTTGTCCCCTTGACAGGTCTGTCTCCTCCACCTCCTCAAGAAAAAAAAAATGCCGAAGACATTATCTTGGGAACTGGAAAACGACAACCAAAAAATCAATATGGTTTCTGCCTTAAAGAGCAACAGTTATGTGAAGAAGCATGAGACAAGATGAAGTTAATGAGGGCAGAGAGCATAAGGAGAAATAGACAACGTACCATGGGAAAATTTGAAAAGAGGTCACTCCTCTCTAATAACAACTGAGACTTTCATAGCACTTTACACACATTTACCTCATTTCAGCCTCACAACAACCCTGTAGGGTAGGAACTAATCCATTAGCCCCATTTCATAGATGAGGAAACCGAGGCTCTGGGAAACTAAGGTTACACAACTATAAATGTCAGAGGTTGGATTTGAACACAGGCCTTCTTGACTCCAAACTCTCCCACTCTATCCACTGGGCAACACTGCCTTCCCTTACAAATAAAGTTTCATGTAACATCAGGTTTTTTGCTGAAATGACTGCATCTGTAGTTAAAAGAAAAAAAAACATTCTAATTGACCATTCCCATCTCCAGTTAGACTGGCACAGGCATACTATAGGCTGCATCAGAAGAAATAACACTATATTCTGCCTCTACTTTTTTGACTTTGCAGCAGAAAGGGAACATAACAAGCTTCCTTGGATGGTAGATTTGATTTTTGGAGTCAGTCACAAGTCATCCATAGCCAAGTCTGATGATGAATGTGGGCGACTGTGCTGGATCACAAAGAGGGTGTGACTCTCCAATCATTAAAGCTCATTTTCTGACTCATAAACTGGCTCTTGATGGCAGCTCCCAAACAGGATTCCAGAAATGTTTTGAGCAAAGGCTGCCTCTTTGGAATGCCTATGGGTGTTATCATACACTTCTTAATTCAAACGCCTTCCATGACTATTCCTGCCTGCTGAGTCTGTAATCTGACATTCAAGACCCAACACCCTATCTTTCTAGCCCAATTCACATTCCTTCCCTTCATATACCTTATGTTCCTGCCAGAGTGGACAGTTACTAGCCCCTGAACACATCCTATATTCCTCTCTTTTATCTTTATTCACCTTTCTCCATATACATAGGATGGCTTCACCCAACCCTATCTCCCTCTTGTCGACATTTTAACTTTCAAGGTTCCATCAGATGCCACCTCCTCAAAAGAATTGTCTCATCCCTCCTGGCTGAAAGTGACTATACTAAAGCTTGGAAGGGAGGGAGGGAGGAAGACACTCTCTGGGATGCTTGGGTTCTGGTCAGTTTGTTAAAGTGCCACTATCTTCTAGTCCCCTTGCCTAGTCAATACAATACAGCTACATCTTATCTACCCACCTGGACTATGAGCTCACCAAAGGTAGGCACCGACACTATCTCTTCTTCCTCCTGTCTCCTCCAGAGTGTAGCCTAGCCAGGGTTGGGCACACAGATGGTGCTCAGGAAAGATGTGTTCATGTGCTGATTGATTTGGGCCTTTCCCTTACCCAGCAAGACATTCTCCGAGATGAGCTGATTTTTGGTCTCCTGGAACTCATGGCGCACCTGGGCTAGCTGGGACTCAAAGGCATTCTTTTCCATCTCCTTGGAGACCTGCAACCCCTGAAGCTGTTCATTGAGCTCTATGATCTCAAACACTCGCTGGCTGAGGGAACGTTTGAGGAAGGAGACGATCTCCTTTTTATTTTGAGCCAGCTGTTCAAACTTAGCCCGTAAGAGTTTATCCTTCACCACCATGTCATCCCACTTCTTTTGATACCTAGGGGAGTGAAGGATCAGGAGTTTCAGGGGGGCCGAATTGGATGACCTACCCAGAGCTGGCTGAGAAAAGCCCAGGGAGTCTGAGACACCGAACAGAAAGCCTAAAGCTGGAACCATGGCTGCTGTTTCTACCTTTCTGGGGAAAACCGAATGAGCTCCCTCTGAGTCCTGTTTTAGGGGCATTCAAAACCTGTGTTAAGAATAATTACAACATAGATACTGTTGGTGGAGGGGGCACTTCAGGTACGTATTTTAGAATCGAATTTGGAAAGAATTGCACTAAATCAGATTGACATAATGTCAAATAGCCACTTATGTGATGGTATTTAAGGACAGCACCAAGAAGTCCATCTTTCTCCAAAACATCTGGTCTTCGAATGATGTTGAAAGTCCCATTTAGCAATTTGAGTTAAGCATTGCCCACTCCCAATCCCTTTACAATGAAAATTCCTCATTGGAGGGCTGATCACCAAATCCCCATTACTTCAATATGAACGAGCTTTTCAGAAAGCTGAGGTTACTCTGTCGCCCTAAGCAGAGGAGATAGAGATGCTGAACGGTAGGAAAGGGCTCAGAAAGAGGAGCTGGACAGCCCTGCAGTCAGACTGTCAGTTTCCCACTACGGCCCAGAGCCCTCCCAGGAGCCGAGCACAGTGACCATCTACCCCTGAACTCCAGCTTCCTAGCGCTCAGAGCTGGTCTGTTCTTCAAACTATTAGAGCTGAAAGGGCCCAGAGGTGCCAAACCCTTCATTTTCATTTTTACAGATGGGGAAGCTGAGGCCCAGGGTGGGTGGGTGGGGGGTAGACTTGCTCAAGGTCACAGAGTTGCTTGGAGGCAGAGCTAGGGTTAACACTCAGGCCTCTTGGCTCCGTATCCAGAGCCGGGGTGGGGAGGGGGCATATGGGGGGGGGGGGAGGACAGGGTCCTAGGGCAGCCCCTCCCTCCCTGGGGCCCTGTTGTGGAACCCTGGCTGGCTGTTGTCTGGGATTCCCAGCTCACTGACTGAATGATCCTCTTCTCCAGGTCCTGGATCTGGATTTGATAAAACTTGCGGATGTCCTCCGTGATGACCTCTTCTGTAGCTTTAGGCGATGGTGGACCACCTTTCTTGCCTTTCTTTTTCCCACCCTCTCCAGCTTTTTTGGGTGTCTCCCCACCTCCTTTTTTGGGCCCCATGGCAGCTAGGACTCCTGAGGCTTTGGCTGCTGCTGCCCCTTTAAAAGACCAAGCTGTTGCTAAGGAAGCTGCTCCCCACCCCCACCCCCACCCAGTCCCATACATAGCAACAGGCTCAGAGTGAGGAGATGGATTTAAAGGAGCCCTGCCCCGTCCCAGATCAGTACCTGGGCTCACACTTGGCTTTACTCATCATTTTTTCCTTCCGACCTCACAGGATTGTGAAAACATTAAAGTACTATATTAATTCTCTCTCTAGCTCAGATGTGTGATTTCATTGGTCTAAGGGAACTCTCAGTGAGAAAATTTGCCAATGCAGATCAGCACCTGCTCCGCAATTAATAATCTTAGAGAGCTCCCTGATCAGTTACATGACTTGCCCAGGCCCACAAAGCCAGTATGTGTCAGAAATGGCACTAGAACCTAGGTCTTTCTGTGTCTCCATCCAGTAGGCCACAGCTTCTTCTCACATGAATGGGAATTATTGTAATCTGAAACTGGGACACCCTCCCATTGAAGTGATAGAGGACCACGGGGCATATTTAGGGGTCTAGAATGGGCAGCTGGGAGGGTCCTTCCGTACAAAATTTTTGGGGCCACACAGTATTGAGATAGAAGAGGACCATAGGCCATTATGGTTTCCAAGCTTCTACTGATGCACGGAAGCTACAAGATGGGTGGGCTACCCCTTATAACCTCGGGCAGGGGAAAGCCAAGTGTAACCTGGGATTTCTTGGTAGAGTGGGCATGAAGGTGAAGAGATTTGAGGGAGCGCCCAGGATGTTGCACAGGAGCAGACTGGAGCCAAGTGGTGGGGCGGAGGGCAGAGGTCAAACTAGTAACTTTGGTCAGTGAGAGCTAATGGAGTACAGCCTCTGGCTTCTTTCTGCCCACTCCTTCCCTCGGGTGCTGTGCTGGGAAGCTCCAGACTTCCTTCACCTAGCTAACCTCTTCCCATCCTGCTCTGATGAGTGGGGAAGAATGGTGCCAGAGGAAAGAAAGAAAAAAAGAAATCATCAGGGATAATGTCATTGCAGCTTGCTATATGTTGATTTAATGCCTATTTTCAGCACTACTTTAAACTGCTAACAAATTCCACGGCCTTTAGCAATGTCTTGTATAATCTATGAGTTTGGGGGGGCAATCAGGAAAAATGGGAGCTCAAGTTTAGAGAGTTTTAAATATATTTTTTTGGTTAATTTCCAAGATTATTCTAGAGCATGCCTACTGCTAGACTGCCTTTGAACCTAGAATGTTAGCAAGGAGCTCAGCTTGTGTTTGGGGGTAGGAGGAAGGTCAGAGCTGAAGGTCCCCAAATTGTACCTTTTAGAGCTACTTCTAGCCTAGCATCAGAGAACACCCCTGTGTCAACCCCCATAGCCTGCTTTATTATTGTACATTCTCCAACTTAAGTCCCCTTTTCTTCATTTCCACATTCACCGTCTCTAAATTTTAAACCTATGTTATTTCACTCCTGGACTATCCAATGTTCCAGCTGTTCTCCCTACCTCATCTGTCTGAACCACCCTACACAACACGGCAGGTTGTCTTCTTGGTGCATACTGCCCCCCAAGAGGATGATTCTCAATCCAGGCCTTGTTCTCTTATAGCCAGCTGATTGTCCCTTTAAACTCTTCCTGTCCCACAAAATTCAGCCCTTAATCATATGCCATCTTGCCTTGTGCATTGTTGTTTTTGAGAGGTCTCTGGACACTTATTGTTTCTCAGCTTTAGGTTTCTTCTTCTAAGATGGGGAGCATTTACTTCACAGACTTGTTGTGAGAGCATATGAAACACAACTTGTAAACCTTCAAGGGCTCTATAAATGCTGTTATTGTATTTCTTTGTGAATCTTCTCCAAACCATGCTGCCTGCTTCTTTGACTCTTCTCCCCCCACTGCAACTGCTCTGCCACCCAGGGAACTTGGACTCCCATGCAAGGAACCCTGCCCTTTGATTGAAGGCTGGAATTTCATGGTTGCGCTTATGTCCTCAGCACCATGCTTGCCACCTACTAAGTGCTTAAATGCTTTTTTATTCATTCATTCATACATACATACATACATACATACATACATACATACATACATACATTCTTCCCAGCCAGATAGAGAACTGCTTTGGGATAGGGTCCATACCTTTTCCTCCACCTTCCTTACAGTGCCTAGCCCAGGACTGACTTATGTGAAGTTGTCAGGAATGACTTTTTGGTAAGGAGGGAAGAGCTTGGAAGGAGCAAGACTAACCCTCAGATAGCACCAAAGGTGTTTGGGGAAGGAGCAAGGAAAGATCTGCATGCAGAAATTCCCAAGAGACAACGGGTAGAAGTCTCCATGCCAATTCCTCTTGAAAGCTCCTTTCAGCATGCCGGAAAGATGCCTGAACTGAGTCGGGAGTCCTGAGTTCTAGACCCAACTTGGTAAAGCCACACGAGCGCTCCTGGGTCTCAATAGTGAATCTTGTCAATGGACAATGTAATACTCCAATAGGGATAACAATCCCTGTCTGCCTCCTAAGGTTATTTCGGGGATCAAAGGATCAGGCCCCATCACTATTGGCAATAGTCTCCGAGCTGATCTTCCTGTCCTTTTGTCCATACAGCTGCCAAACCGGCAATCCTAAAACAGATCTCATTGTCTCGTGGCCTCTATTACTTCTAAGATAGAATTCAGATCCCTCCACTGGGCATTTAAAGTCCTTCACAGCCTGGTTCCAGGACTTTCTAGGCTGATCTTACAGTGTTCTCCTTCATGTTCCAGCCAAACTGGCTTACCTGTTCTTTCTTCTGCAGGACAGTCCATCTCTCACCTCCAGGTGGTTGCCCAGGCTGTCTTCCAGGCCTGGAGTGCCCTCCCTGCTCACCTCTGCCTCCTGGAATCTCTAGCTCCTTTCAGGGTTCAGTTCAGCTGCCACCTTTTATACTAGGCTTTTCTTGATCCCCTAGTGATTAATGCAAACCCTGCCCCATGTCCTTCCCTCCAGAAATTACTTTGTATTTACTCATTTAAGTGCATGTTGTATGCTTCCTTCCCCCTGTAAATTGTAAGGTCCTTGAAGACATAGTGATAATAGCAATCATTCAGTCATGTCCAACTCTTCGAGGCCCCATTTGAAGTTTTCTTGACAAAGATACTAGAGTGGTTTGCTATTTCCTTCTCCAACTCATTTTACAGATGAGGAAACTGAGGCAAAGGAGGTTAAGTGTCTTGTGCAGGGTGGCCCAGCTAGTAAGTGTCTGAGATCAGATTTAATGTCAGGTCTTCTGACTTCAGGCCTGGCACTCCATCCACTGTGCCACCTAGCTGCCCCAAGTAATAGAAATAGCTAGCATTTATATTGTGCTTTAAAGTTTGTAAAGTGCTTTACAAATGTGATCTCATCTAATCCTCAAGACCACCCTGGGAGGTAGGTGTTATTTTACAGATGAGAGAGCTGAAGTTGAGACAGGTTAAGTGACTTCTCCAGGGCCACACAGCTAGGAAGTATCTGAGGTAGGATTTGAATTCAAGTCTTCCTATCTCCAGTCCAGTAATCTATCCTGTGGGTCACCCAGCTGCCTCTGGACATTGAACTGAAATAAGACAGTGGCTGTGAACACTCTTTGGAAAGTCCGAGGCGGCCGTACAAGTATGAGGCACTCCTATGATGTGTTTTTTAGAGGCGTCACGTGGTCTAAATTTCACTGTGGGCATTTCCTTACTGGATTTTTCTGAGTGTCATTCGTTAGAGCAAACATCTGGGACAACCACAGGCAGCCACAGGGCATGATGTCAGCTGTCCTGGCAATGGAATATTAAGCAGGGTCACAGGGCGGTAGATTTAGAGCTAGAAGGAGCCTTGGTGGTCATCTAGTTTAACTCCCTCATTTTTTAGATGAGGAAACTGAGGCCCAGAGAGCGATATCACTTGCCCAAGGTCACGCAAGTAAGTAGCAGAGTCGACATTTGAACCCAGGTCCTCTGACTCAAAATCCAGTGTTCTTTCTGCCACATCACACTGCATTCTAAGTGGGACTCCAGGGGAAGAAGAAGTACCTGGACTGTACAGACAGGGCTCCTGCACACCTCAGGAAGGTCTCGCTGTTGCAATTCCTCAAACCCCACCACCACTCATGAATGTCAGATGGGCTTATTGTGGCCCAGGCTAGTAAGAGAGTAGGGATTGAGGAAGCCCCTTTGTCCTGCAGGGAAGGGGGTGGGGAGGAGCCATTTTAATTAGTTACTGTGTCCCCCAGACCCCAGGGAAAGGCCACTGACAAAGGGGCACAGAGTACAGTGTTTTCAGTATGGAAAGTGGGATGTGGAGGATGGGGGCAAAGTTTGACCCCTTTAACCCTTCTGTTCCTCTGAGAAGACAAGATGTATGAGCTAGTCCCATCCATCCATTATGGTGCCTCATGGGAAGGACAAGCTACTCCATAGCAGAAACTATCTAGGAAGCCAAGCGATACATGGGGTGAAGGATTCAAGTTCCCCAAGGTCCCACCTTGAACTCTGGAAGGCAGGGCCCTACCAGACTTCTACCTTTGTTCCTTGAATGGCCAGCCTTGAGCCCTCTCCCAATCTGGACCTTACTTTCCCCACTTGTAAAATGACAGATACTCATTTCTCTACCTATCTCATGGTGATGCTGGGAGGAGAAACCACCAGGTGTGCAATTTCCTAGCAGCACCACACATTAGAATGGAAGCTCCTTGTGAGAAGGGATTACTTCATTCTTGTACCCCCAGCCCCTAGCCTAGTGAAGGGGAATATAGGAGGCACTTAACAAATGCTTGTTGACTGTGTGGGGCAGTGCCAGGGAAGGGGTTGGGAAGGCAAAGTGGACAGTGAGGCACCTATCCTCCCTCTTCATTACATTTGCTCTGATTTCTAACACTTATTCTTTGTGAGTTTGCTTTGAAATGAATCATAGAAGAGTCAAGGAGTTCATGAGTTGATTCAACTCAGGGGTCTGTTTTCCTTTGTCCTATTTGAGACAATGTGGTGTCACCTGTCCTGGCATTTCTAGATGCTGTTCCTTTGTCCAGGGGTTACCCTCCATGTAAGGATCTCAGTCTTGAGGTAAGGTTTCAGAAGGGGCTGAAAGAAGGGGCCTCTCTCCTAGCCCAGACCTTTTTTATGGGGAGGTATTTCCCAAAGAGGCCTTACTCCTTGCTTTGATTTAGCTAGTTCCTAGTTGCCACTGCCTGACATTCTAAGAAGCACTAAGAGCTCTGTTTCCTCACTCGTCAATAGAAGGTCCCTCCAAACTCTCTCTACCCACTGGAGCTTCCTGAAGAATTCCTTCCATCCTTTCAGCCTGGGAAGATGTAGTAGGGTCAATCTCCTCAGCCTCTCAGGGATGGGTTGGCAGAGGGGTGATTCATGAAGCAGTCTTGGGCCCCTACAGGAACAGTTAGCATCTCCTTGCCTTAGAGGGTTCTCAGCTGGCACCATATCATGGGCAGGCACCAGGGGTTCTAGCTCAAGGGCAAAGGAGGAGCAGCTCAGGTGCCAGCATGGATTCTCTTCCATTCCTGTGTAATAACCATTTTATAAAGCATTTACCTTCTCTCCCACCCTTGCCCAGGAAATAAAGATGAGGCCATCAAGGTCCAAGCCTGCATTTCTTCTTCATGCATTTCTTCTTTCACTCCCCCCTTTGCTAGAGCTGAGGGCCAGGGAATGGGGAAGGGGAAGCTATTCCTGCTGTCCTCCCCAACTGGGGTGCAGGTGGAAAGCCGGCATGCTGACCTGCTTGAGCCCACCCAAAATTCGAGGGCTTGGAATCTGGAAAAGAAAAATTCAGGGGAAGGGAGAGGTCTGAGCTCCTTGCTCTTGCCTTTGTACCCCATTCCTTCCATATATCAGAAAATAGCTGCCCCTGGGAGGGTCCTCCCTTTATATCCTTGCCCTCACCCTCATTCCCTCATTTCCTTACCTCAGGGTTGCTCAAGGCCTTAACAGGCCTTAGGTTTCTGAATGTAGCAGTATCTTGGCCAGTCTCTGTGGTTGAGGGAGGATGGGGCACCAGGCCCAAATCCCCAAGCCTATAAGGCTGGATGTCAGCCAGTTGCTGGAGCAGAGGTGGGGGCTCAGACTGCTGAGAACTAAGAGGAAAGAGAGGGTTGAGGAGACCCCAAAAAAGAACCCACCTATGAGACTCCTCTCTTCCCCAATTTCACATACTTGAAAACCCAATCCAAAACTCTCTTCCTCCTTGAAGATGACTCTCAGGCCAGATCACCACTCACCTCTCCTCAATAGTTGTCAAGAAGGACTGGATCGAGGGGGACTTAATTGGGGGAGGCAGAAACTCGGGGATACGGGGTCCCACCCCCACAGCCTCATTCAGCATAGTCAACAGCTGCCGCAGCATCTCCTTCCTCCCCAGCTGGAATAACAGGTCGACCTCGCCAGCCTCCGTTTTCTCAGGGCGTGTCTGGGGGATGGGAATCGGGAGGAAGAGAAGCCTAATGTGTGGAGAGAGGCTGGCCCTGTGAGCTCTCACCAGCTCCCCAACTCCCTGCCTCCACCCGCCTCCACCTGCCTCCACCTGCACAAGTCTTGAGGAGTGAGCATCATAGCAGTCTGATTCAGCACCCACCTCACACACAGTGATTTACCACTTTGGGTGCTTGATTAGCATCACGTACAAGGGTTATGCCCTTGTGGCCCATGGGGCAGTTGAGGCCAAGAGATGGGACGCGACATGCTTGTGACATGGGTCAAATCAGTCCCTGTTTCTGGGACTCAGTTTTTTAACCTGCAAAATGGTGAGGTTAAATTTGATCGTCCCTAAGGCTCCTTCCACCTGTGGCATTCTATGGTTCTAGATGTGAAGTGACTCATCCAGAGTCATACAGGGAGCTAATGACAGAGACGAGAGCAGAATCCAGGCCTCCCTGAGCTTCCATTTCCTCCCTTGTTATGGGGAGAGTTAAATGAGATAAAGGATATGGGAGCACTGTGTCCATTACAGCTGCTGGGAATGGTGACAATGGTGCATGGAGTTTGTTTAACGGGTGGCCACACCTAGTACTCTTTGGGTCCTCCCCTGTGACCCGGTATCCCATTTCTGCCTCGGGAGGTAGCGTGGTATACATTTTTTGGACTGAATCGTTCTCCTCCTCTGGGATCTCAGCCTTGGCCGGCCACATCTTGAGTGAGGGTCTATGTACTCACCTTTAGCAAGTCCTGGAGGTGGCAGGTGGCTTTGGTCAGCAAAATCTCCAGGCTTTGCCGATTTTCCTTCTCTGTTTTCAGCTCCCTTGTCAGTCTCGTCTCCTCTGTCTTCTGACTATTCAGTTGCCTCCTCAAGCTCTTTATCCTGTCCCTGGGGATCCGGGGACAGAGGACTATGATGGGCTGGCTTTCCATCTGCCGCATCCCCTCACCCTGCCATAGATAAAGTACTGGACTTGGAGGTAAGAAGACCCCGAGTTCTAATCCTGCCTTAGACACTTCCTCGCCGTGTGACCCTGGGCAAATCACTTAACCTCTCTCAGTCTCAGTTTCCTCCCCTGTAAAATGAGGCTAGGGCTGTCATGAGGATCAAATGAGGTCCTGTCTGGAAAGAACTTTGCCAGTCTTTAAAGTCCTATATAAATCCTGGCTGTTATCACCTCTTTGTTATTACCATCACCACCATCATTATTGCTATCTTTATCACAAATGTCATTATTATAATTATTATATATTATATTATATATATATTATTATTATTATCATCATTCTCATCATGTGGTGGTAATGATGAGAGGAGGAGGAGGAGGTGGATGATGGGCTGTAAGTAAGAAAGAGCTGCACTCAGGGGTAGCTGCATTAGCCAGGATCAACACTTCTTGACGTTGTTTCTTGACCAGAGAGGGTACACAAATGGCTTGTTCATTCCTTGTGTCTAGGGTGGTCCGGAACTGCCACTGGCTCAGTCATTACTCTTAGAGCTAGAAGTGACATCCCAGAGAAGGAAACAGAAGCCCAGAGAATGGAGGCGTCTATGTCCAAGCCATGCAAAGTTTGTAACAGAGTCAAGGCTGGGAGCCAGATCCCTTCACTCCCGGTTTAGTGGCCTTTACATGGCTCCATCCTAATATTCTCTCAGCAAATCCTTGGGGATTCATTGGTCAGTTGCCCTGTGTGAGTGGAGATCTGGCTTCTTATGCTGAGTACTAAGCTTACTGGGGTGAATTTTCTACCCACCCCATCCCTCTTCTTCACTCCCCTGGAATGGACGTAAAGTCATCTTACTTTAGCTCCTTGTTGTCTTCCTCCATCTGCCGAAAAGCAACCTCTGCCTGACTCAATATTATCCGAAGCTTGTCAACTTCCACTTCTGCATGCTGCTGCTCGTGGTACTTTTCGGAAAGAAGTTGGATTATCTAGGGGAGAAAGGAGAGGCCAAGAGATAGTGACTACATGAGCAACACACATGACCTGCTCCCATCCCTGGGTAAGTTGGGATCTTCTCAAGGTGGCTTACAGGGTTGGAACAAATCATATTGTGCTTTCTCCATGTCCCCAGTGTACATATTGATTTAAATACATACATATATATGTGTGTGCGCATACATATACTTAACAGATGAACTGTTACCCTTAACTAAAAGAAGCCTCCCCCATCTACCCAAATCTTCCCTGTCCTTTATGTCCCACTTCAGTGAAGCCTTTCCCGATGACCCCAGACCAGGCTGATCTTCTTTCCTCCTCCTTTGCATTTGCCTGCACTGTTTATTTAACACCTTGCTGTCTTGTGACATCTCTTGTATTGCCTTGTCACATTACCTCTTGAACCCTCTAACATTTAATTCATATAAGTCTTTCTCCCCAACTAGACTTACAAGCTCCTTGAGGGTATCAACAGTCTTTATTCGGAGTTAGTTCTATTACCAAAGAGTATGCATCCCAATAAGATACATTCAATCACACAACCAGAATAGCCACATGACATCTCTGTGGGTGTAACATGCAGTTGTGAAATGTGGGAGGGCAAAGGAGGGCCATACTGTTCTAGTACCTGCTTTGTGAAGAAAAGGACATTTTTTAAAAGCTCTATGCACCACTACCCCAAAAAATTGTGATTAAAAGCTTTGTTACCAGAAGTGGAAATAATACAGAAGATCTAGGAATGAGTTCCAGAACTTTAAATAACAGAGGTTATGGCAAGAGAACATTATGAAATATGAATTCAGACTGAAATGTGACTGCTGGGAAGGTTCCTGGCATGGAGACCACCATCTTCCTTCCCTTTTAGCTGGATCTCAACGATCAATCATTAGGTTACTACAACTTATCTTCCAGGCCGGACTGGACTCTTTTCAGCTCTCAGGATTGAATAAAAATTCTCTGTAATGTACCAAGGGCCAGTTCCACAGATCCCGGAATTTGTTTTCTGAAGAAAAACCTGGTCCTTACTGTCTTTGTTTACTCCCTTATTGAAGAAATCGCTCAAAGCACATGAAGGAGGACTATTGTACAGACACTGCTCTTCAGGACAGGAAGATTCCAACTTGTTAGCTCTTCCAGAAGATGGAAGGAGGGATGAAGGAGAGAGGGGGAAAGAATGGAGGAGAGAGGGAAAAAGGAGGTGGGGCTCTTTTTGCTTTTACCAAGGACAGTCTATTTTCTTTACTTGAAGTCTGTCAGCACTTCTGTCGTGGACAGCTCCCTGACAGCCACCAGAACCTTGGCTGTAAATTTTAGTTTTTAAAGATGCCCAATTTTAGCAAACTTCTGCTAGCTGCCTACTTCATGCGAAACACTGTGCCAGCCACCAGGGTAGATTAAAAAAAAAGAGATGTAGGACACTCTTCCCTAATTTCATTCATTTAAGTAGTACTGTATTTCCCCTGTTCTTAATCCTGATTCTCTGCCTGTCCATCCTGTCTCTCCCATAGCACCCCTTCCCCACTTCTAACTCTACTTCACTGCTGCTGGAGGGGTGGGGTTCAGTCCTAAAGAAAAAAAATCTTTACTCTCTCCTCACCCCAGCTTCCTTAGCTTTATCCAGGACTCAGGTCTCTGATAAACCCTCCTTCTAGGACAGCGCATCAGTGTACATGCAGGTCAGACATGGCAGGCCTACCTTGATGTGAGTAAGGCTGTTTTTGACCATGGTCTTCTCATCTTTCTCCAGAAGGGCCAGCTGTTTGCACAACTCTAACTTAGACTCTTTTAGCTCATCATTCTCCTTTAGCTGCTCCAAGTTTCCAGAATTTACTCTGGCCAAATCCAGAGCCACCGCCACATTCTCCCGGATAGCTCTTTTTGTTGTCTCTGCCATCTGGGAGCTAGAAACCCTGCGAAACTCAGCTGCCACTGTATTCATACGATGGATTATGTCCTTCCGAAGTCTTTGTAGAATAGAGAAAAGGAGGTAGTATGAGGCCTGGGACCTTAGGTATTCTTGGAATTCAATTTCAGATCCTTCTTCCCTCAAATAAAAAAACAAAAACAAAAACCCTGGTCTTCCTCAGGCCCCGGGATTTTTTGCTGATGTTCTCCAATCCCATGCCTTACCAGTTGGTCATGGAGTTATAGAATCATAGAATATCAGAGCTAGAGGGAACCCCAGAGAACATTTAGGCCAATACCAATCCTTCATGGATAAAGAAATTGAGGGCTAGCATACACATAGGCTTATGTAAGGTTACACAGCCAGAAACTAAGAGATCTTTTCCCTCAGATTCCTGTTTCGGTTGCCTAAGTTTAGATGACTAGGTATCCTACTAGATCTCTGATTTGGGTGAATAGCACCCTGCCAGAGCCATTTAGATATCAAGAGAAGAGCCCTCAGTCCTTTATTTCACCCTATCCGGTACCCCCACCACTCCCATCCCATAACCCACCACTATCGATAGGTGGCTCAAACCTTTCTTTATCCGTCAAAGCTTTCTTTTCCATGTAGTAAACATAAGACTTATAGTCATCTTGCTGCTTCTTTAGCTGTTCCTCCAAAAGGGAAAACTTGGCCAAGAGATCGCTTTTCTGGAACTGGAACTCCTCAAGGGCAGCCAGCTTACCCCCTACCCAGAAAAGGCCTTGTGAGCAAGTGGGCCCCAGCACCCTCAAAAGTCTCCAATTGGCCTGAGGGCAGCCACCCCTGGGCACAGGCTCCTCAGGAGGAACTCTTCTCGGCAGCCCACCTCCGATACTCCCCAGCCTTTCAGCAACCTGGTTCAGCCCCACTGATCCAGCTGTGTTTGTCATAGCTTCCTAACTCATGCCCTCTGCTTCATGACATCTTCCTAGTCTTCCCTGTGCCTAGCACACCCAAAACCCTTTTGGTTTTCACCCAATCAAAACCTCCCCTTGGTAAACCCTCTCTCCTTTTCTTCCATTTATTTAAAGTAGACTTATCTTTCAAGACTTAGCTCAAATCCCACCAACTCCTTTCTTGATCAGTCCACCATTACTTGCCCCTTTTCCAGAATACTTATGCAAGATGTGGCTGATCGACTTCAATATCCAAATGAGTGTTGTCCCCTTCAAAGTGGTTCCCTTGGGAAACTGTACATTTACTTGAATGATCACTTGTCCTGTTCCAGTCCAACCCTCACAGCTATTGTCCTGGGAAGCAACCCCTGTATAGATGTGGTCTGGTAACTGTTTCTGTGAGTGCTGCAAGCACAGGAAAGAAAATTGCCCCCCAAATCCTTGGCATTGTCAAGTGGTTCAACACCATAAATGGATAGGAATTCATCAGTGGAAATGACATGAAAGATGGACGTGTCTAGGGGGAGGGTGGACGTATTATCATCTGCTTTGTAACTCTACTCAAAGAACCATGGGACCTTTCCGTTTGACTCGCGGCTAAGATGTTCTGTATATCTCATCTCTCCCATTAGCATGTGAGCTCCTTGGGGGGAGGAGCTGCCTTCTTTTTCTATTGGTAGCCCCAGCACATACAGAACAGTGCTTTGCCTATAGTGAGCGCTTAAGAAGCACTTTTTTTCATTCATTTCATTTCATTCTATCTTTCATGCGGACATTGATTAGAAAACCACATGCTTAGAAACTCCTCTTAGTGAGCAGAAGGAGCACTAGGTCTAGATCCAGAAGACCTAGGTTCAAATCCCAGCTCTGACCTTTACCTCCTGTGTGACCTTAGGCAATTCATTCATCCTCCCCAGGCCTCAATTCCCTCGTCTCTAAAATGAGGCCGCTGGAGCAAATGATCTCCAAGATCCCTTCTAGGTCTCTCTATATGAGATTCTATGACCATAAGCTTTAGAGCTGGACAGGCTTATCTAGTCTAACCACTTCATTTTATGGAGGAACGTGGATCAAAAAAGGTTAAGTGATCTGTCCAAGGTCATACAGATAGTAGGAAGTAGAACTTTTAGATGTATCCATGTCCTCTGACTCCAAATTAAATTCCATGCTGGTCTACCATGTTGTGATGACCTTTAGACGTTGTAGGACTCTCTTTTGATTAGCCTCATTGGTGGCAAATCATCATCTCTTGAAATTTGGATGAAAATAGACACAAGTAATTTGTAATCATGTCTGATGAAAAAGGTGGTAACTGGACTAGGTCATATATTTTGGGATCACAAACAAGATGTGGCTTTTGTCTCAACTATTTTTTGTCTCAACTAATTTTTAAAATTTTATTCATTAAACGGCTCTGAAGGCAATCCTTGAAGAGGATTCAAGAAATGATTTATGCCACAGCAGCCTTTCTGGAATAAACTCACGGCTTCTCAGAGGGGATTACTTTGACACTCCTTGAGATGTCTAAGTTCTGGTACATTTGTTCAATGATCGCATTCATTAGTTTCTAGTCCCATTTCTTTGAGTAAGAGTTGGGCATTTAACATTTTCTGGTTTACTGTGTGTTTCTAAAGTCCTCACCTAGATAAGTAATCTCTCTTGAGGGCAGGGATCTGCCCTTTTCTCCTACCTCATCCATGGTGTAGCCTAGGTCAATGGCTGAATGCCTTGGAATCATTCAGTGAAAATGTTATAATGGCCCACCTGACTTGGGCCTTTCCCTTACCTAACATGATATTCTCCATGGTGAGCTGGTCTTTGGTCTCCTGGAACTCATGGCGTACCTGGGCCAGCTGGGCCTCAAAGGCATCCTTCTCTATCTCTTTAGAGATCTGTAGTCCCTGCAGCTGAGAATTAAGGTCAGCAATCTCATCTATACGTTGGTTGAGAGTTCGTTTCAGGAAGGAAACAACCTCCTTTTTGCTGTGGGCCAGCTGGTTAAACTCCTCCTGGAATACTTTGTCCTGCTGGAACAACTCATCCCACTTCTTTTTATACCTGGGAAAAGAGGCAGGAGACGGTTGGAGGAGCAGAGTCCTCTCCTGTTATATGGTTGTAAGAGCTAGAACAAGATGCTCAAGGGGCTAAGGCTTTAAGCGAGGCCGTCTGCAGGCTCCCCACTGATTTTTCCTACCAGTCAGGAAGGAGACAATAAGCAAAATGGAAGTAAGGCCATCAATGCTCTCTTCCTACTTCCTGAGAGAAAAGTACAAGAAGAAAATAGCAGGCCCAAGGGAGCAGATGCATGTCATAAGTATACTAGAAAGCAACGTGTGGCTTCAATATTATCAGCCTTTAGAGCTATGAGAAAAACAGAACTCTTCAAAGCCAGGGCCAAACTGATTAGGAAAAAGTCAAAGAGATTTATGTGTATGTAAAAGAGCGGTTGTCTACCTGGTGTGATTGCAGGACAGCACCGCACTTTCCAAAAACTCTCCACTGGCCTGTGGCTGATGCCTGAGATGCCATCAATCACAATCTATCCCTGGGGACACCCCTTACCCATCCCTAGTACAGTGCAAATTCCTCATTGGAGGGCTGTTCACCAAATCCCCATTACTTCAATATGAACGAGCTTTTCAGAAAGCTGAGGTTACTCTGTCACCCTAAGCAGAGGAGAAAGAGATGCTGAATGGTAGGAAAGACTCAGAAAGAGGACCTGGACAGCCCTGAAGTCAGATTGTCAGTTTCCCACTACGGCCCAGAGCCCTCTCAGGAGCCAAGCACAGTGACCATCCATCCCTGGACTCCAGCTTCCTAGCACTCAGAGCTGGTCTGTTCTTCAGACTGTTGGAGCTGAAATGGCCCAGGGGTGCCATCTCTTCCAACCCCTTCATTTTCATGAAGCTGAGGCCCAGGGTGGGTGAGTGGGGGGTAGATTTGCTCAAGGTCACAGAGTTGTTTGGAGGCAAAGCAAGGGTTAACACTCAGGCCTCTTGACTCCATAACCATCTTTTTTTTTTTTTTGGAGGGGGGAAGGCAGGGCAATTGTGGTTATGTGACTTGCCCAAGGTCACACAGCTAGTACATGTGTCAAGTGTCTGAGGCCACGTTTGAACTCAGGTCCTCCTGACCCCAGGGCCGGTGCTGTACTCACTGTACCACCTAGCTGCCCAGAGCCCTTCCCACCAGAGCCAGGAGGGGGACCTAGGGCAGCCCCTCCTTCCCAGGGGCCCAGTGTCTGTTGCCCCCACTGCCCCCAGAAGAATGTGAAACCCTGGCTGGCTGTTATCTGGGCCTCCTGACTCACTGACCTGTCAAGCCGATTCTCCAGGTCCCGGATTTGGATATGGTAGAACTCCCGGGTCTCTGTTAGGACTTCCTCTAGGGCCTTAGAAGCTGTCTCGATATCTGTCTTCTTCTTCTTCTTCCCCTCTCCCTTTTTCTTAGGCGCCATGGCTGACTGCAGCTACTGCCCCTTTAAAAGGCCAAGCTGTTGCTAAGGAAGCTGCCCCCTCCATACATAGCAACGGGCAGAGAAGGAGCTGAATTTAAAGGAAACTTGACCTCTTCCAAGTTGGAAGTGTGTTCATTAGTCTTTTCCTCTCCCTTCTCCTTGTCTCACTTGAACATGCAAAAATCTCTCCCTTGCCCACATTTTCTAATCCTCTGCATCCCCACAGAGGCGTCCTAAAAAATCCAGCTTTTATAATCTCTCATCTGCAATCCTGTTTTAAAAGATTTTTATCTTATTTGTATTTATGCCTTTTGTTTCTACAACACATTCATTTTTGAACACATCTCTTGCCGTCCCGTACCCAGTGAACCATCCCTTGTAACAAATATTTTAAAAGAAAGTTGGAGGGGGGTGGAGAACAGCAAAACTAATCGATACTTCAAGCAGGTCCAATAGTATATGCAACATTCTCTACCCATAGTCCTCCACATTTGAATGGAGGGAGTAGTTTGGGCACAGCTTGGTGTCTATAATGACACAGAGTTCAATTTCTTCCTCGATATTTCTGTTTCCATTGTTATGGTCTTTGTGTATTTATCTTTTTCCTGGTTCTGCTTAGTTTACCTTGCATCTGTTCCTAGATCACAGGGTCACTGACTTAGAGCTATAAGGGATCTTAGAGATCATCTAGTCCCACTCCCTTATTTTAAAGATGAGGAATTGAGGCCTAGAAGGTAAGTGGCTTCTCCAAGGTCACACAAAACAAATAGCTGAGCTGGGAACCCATCCTTTGACTCCAGACACAGCACTCTTCCCAATGAACCATATACTGCCTTGTATAAATTGATCAGAGAGTGCTAGCACCTCTGGTGTAAGGGCTTGCCAACCCTTTTCAGGATTGCTCATCTACCTATGGTATCTGCTTGTCACCCAACTCTTATCCGTGGTGCCAAGAAGCTGTAGCATGTGCAGTAAACACACTCCAGTAAAACTAACCCAAGCTGGGGGTAACTGACAGGTCTCAAACCCATCGGTGAGTTAGGGGAATGTCTACCCCAAGCATGTGAAGAAGTCCCCCAGTGGAATGGTCCAATGAGAACAATGCATTCCGAAGGCCATGGAGGCAGTTGAAGCAGACGCTGTGGAACACGTAGAGCTTGGTCAGACATGGAAGATGCCAAGGTCTGTATCCCAGGCCATCTTGACTTTGCCTCTGGACTTTAATGACTCTGGAAGAGTGAGTGACACTGACAACTTGGCGCAGCTCTGCCTCACTTCAATGCACTCACAACTCACCCCGTGATGTCATTGGTCCTGTTTGAAAACGAAGGATGAACACCTATAACACCACCTGCATTCTTGTACCATAATTTGTTTAGTCATCCCCCGGTCTATGAACACCCTCTTTGTTACCAGTTCTTCTGCAATGCCTCTTAATTGGCTTCCATGCTTTCTTTGTCACCCCTCCAACCTTTGCTACACAGTGCTGGTTCTTCTCTTACCTGTCTAACCTCCTTGCTCTCCTTTGCTGCATCTTCATCCTGGTCACAACCTGTAGCCATGGGTGTCCCCCAAGGCTCTGTCCAGGACCCCTTCTCTTATCCCTCCATACAGTTTGGCTTGATGATCTCTTTATCTCCCAAGGATTCAATCATCTCTGTGCAGTTAATGCTCAGATCCATTTAGCCAGTCTTAATATCACTCCTGACCTACAGTCTCCTGTCTCCAACTGTCCATTGGATTGTATATCTTGAGCTGGATATCCTACAGACAGCTTAAATGTGACACATCCAAAACTAAGCTCAGCTTTCCTCAAAAACCTTCTTCTCTTCCTAACTTCCTTATTAGTGTCAAAGGGACTATCTTCTCCCCAGGACTCCAGGCTCACAACGTAGGTGTCATCCTCTACTCCTCATTCTCTCACCCCACCTCATAGCCAATCAGTTGCCAAGTCCTGTTGATTCTACCTTTTCAACACCTCTTGAATATGCCCCCTTCTCTTTTTTGACACTGCCAGTATCCTGGTACAGGACCTCATCACCTCATACCTGGGCCATTGCCATAGCCTGCCACTTGGTATCCACTCAACTGTCAAATTGATGTTCCTAAAGCATAAATCCTCTCTCTCTCTCTTTCTCTCCCCCTCCTTCCCCCTTCTCTCTTCCTCTCTTCTCTCTTTCTTCCTCCCCCCACCTCACACATACACATACACACACGTTACCTCTAGGATCGAATATAATGTCTTCTTTTTGCTTTTTAAAGTCCTTCATAACCTGATCCCCTCCTGCCTATCTAGCCTTTTTATACCTTACTTCCCTCCACCTTCTCCTCGATCCAGCTCCACTTGGCTACCTTACTATTTCTCACAGATGACACTCCATTCATTTCCTGACCCCGGGCATTTTCACTGGCTCTCCCCCAGGCCTGGAATGCTCTCCCTGCTCATCTCCACCTCCTGGCTTCCCTAGCTTCCTTCAGGTCCTAGGTATAGGAAGCCTTTCCTAATCCACCTGCCTTCCCTCTGTTGATTATATCCTATTTATTTTGCACATATCTTGTTTGTACATAGTTGGCCTTTCTTTGTATATCCAGTACCTGGCATAGGGGGTAGTTATTGACAAATACTTATTGACTAACTGGCATTCAAGACCTTCGAATTCTTCAGATGTCACCTTTTCAGCTTTATTACATATTTATTGCACTAACCTCCACAATCCAGCTAAACTGCATTGCCCAAACAGACTCCACAGTGCCTTTCGCCTGAATCTTCCTTCACTTGGTTGGTTTCCATTGTCAGAGATGGCCATGCTCCTCTTCTCCCTCCTCTATTCTCTCCTCACTTCACCAAAATCCCATGTATTTTTAGAATCAACACTGGATCATAGACTTAGAACTGGGAGAGACCTGAAAGGCCATCTCAAAGGCCCCCCTCATGTTACAGATGAGGA
This sequence comes from Phalanger gymnotis, assembly GCA_028646595.1. Lineage (NCBI taxonomy): Eukaryota > Metazoa > Chordata > Mammalia > Diprotodontia > Phalangeridae > Phalanger > Phalanger gymnotis. The sequence goes on along the minus strand of CM053625.1, from coordinate 119,659,445 downwards.
ACCTGAAGCCAAGAGGTTGTGACTTAGAGCTGGTAAGTGCCTGAGACAAGCTTTGAACCAACCCATTCTTTAAGGCCTTTCAGTTCCCATCTTCTTCACAGAAGCTTTCTCTGACAGTCCAGCCTGATAGGATTTCTCTCTCTCCAGAATTCATATGGTCCTTTGTGCCTTCTTTATGGTGCCATGCTCTGTCTTGTACTATTGGATATTTTTGGCAGGGAGGGGTATCCTAATCTCAGTTTGCTACTAATTTGCATTTACCCTGAAGGCCTACACATTTCTGTATCTCCCACTGAGCCTAATGCAGTACACTAAAAATAGAGGTACTTTAGACACAGATATTAACATGCTAGACTTTTGGAGCATCAAAGATCAGAGGACTGTAGATTGAGAACTGTAAGGCGCCAACTGCCTCATTTTACAGATGGGGAAACCAAGCTTGAGAAGTTCAATGAGGGTCACACAGATAGCAAGTGCCAGAGTTCAGGTCACACCGTGACTTCTGCCATCTCTTTTCCTTTTGACAAAGAAGCCCGAAGGAGTTCGGCTCCTTTCCCAACTAGGGTCTGTTCCTGACCCATTCGATCACCAAGGTTGTCTACTATCCATCCCCTTACCCATGTTCTGAGAGGAGTGTCAGAACGCTTGTCAGGATTTGAACCTGAGTTTTCTTGACTCCAAGCCCAACACTATAACATGAAAGGGATGACCTAGTTCAACCCTTTCATGTTGTAGATGAGGAGACAGTTGTAAGGGGGATTGAGTTGCCCAAGGCCACACAGGTGGTGGGGGAAGAAATCAGAGTCTAATCCAGGACTCAGCTTCTTAAACTGTGGGTCAAGATCCCATATAATTTGGCAACAGTAAAAGGTTTCTGAACATGCAATGACCCAAAATTAATTTAAAAAATCAAATGTGTAATGAATCTGAGGTGCTTCTGGCAGTGCTTGCCTGTGTTGCACCCTGCAATATCACTGCAGCCTTGTTCTGAATATAAAAGCATGGGCATTTTGCATGCCTCAGGCCATGCAACACCAAACAACACTGCCAAAACTCCAAAGAGGGGTCTCCAGTGGAAATAGTTTAAGAAGACCTGATCTAGGTTCTCTGGTTGCAAATCCATGGTTCTCCCCATTCCGTGTTGCCTGTCACACCGGGATGTAGACTGTTGAATCTCCACTCTGACCTCTGACCACTCATCCCTCCCAAATGGAAATCAGTGATATAGGATTTTTTTTTTAAGAGCTGGCACAGCCCTTGGAGATAATCCAGTCCAAGTCCCTTATTTTATAGATTAGGTGAAATGTTTCCAAGGAGGGGAGATGTCTTATCTGAGGTTATTCAGCAAGTTAGTCATAAAGCCTTAACTGGAAACTCAGGTCTCCTGGTTCAGTGAGGTAAAGGCAAGCTGCCTTCCATCTACAAAAAATTCCTGATGAGGTAAAAGCGCACAGTGTTTTCCCCGCAAAGCTGGATAGGAGTTGCAATTGGGCCTTGGTATTGTCTTGCCCCCTTGTGGCCAGCAATAGACATTGGTAGCTCACTAAAGATTATAAGAATGACTTTAATAAACACACCGGAACTGAGACATTCAAAGTAGCCAACCCTCTGACACCCAACCCCACTCCTAGAAGACTAGTGCTTATTCCAATTCATTGGACAAATGAATTGAGGGTCTCTTTTGGATGTTCTACCCACGGTCATGTTTTCCCAGTTTTTCCATTAATGCATGAGGTGGCAAGTCAGAGAATCAGGCAATAAATATTTATTGAGCCCCTCTGTGTGCCAGGAAATGTGCTAAGAGCTGGAGATACAAAGAAAGGTAAAAGACAGCCCCTTGATCTTGACGAATTCATAATCTAATGGAGCTCCTGCTGACTAAGAGAGGGAGAGATAGGAAAAGGGCTCTGATTACTGCGATGACGTGGCTTGTGTTATTTTGGTCTTGAATGTGGAAGCTTCCTCGGAACTGTGGTACTTCCATATGCATCGGGTGCCTCAGGAAGGTAGCTACTTGGATGAAGGGGAAGGAAACAAAATTACAGGAACAAAGATGAGTACTGGGTCACATCATTTTAAATTGTCTTCACTCTATTATCTCATTCGAGCATAACAATACTTCTACACAAAGCAGGGACCATTGTTGTACAGTTGTTTCAGTTATGTCTGACTCTTTGTTACCCCCTTTGGGGTTTTCTTGGCAGAGATACTGAATTGGTTGGCCATTTCCTTCTCCAGCTCAATTTACAGATGAGGAAACTGAGGCAAATAGGGTTAAATGACTTGGCCAGGGTCATACAACTAGTGTCTGAGGCCAGATTTGAACTCAGGTCTTCCGGACTCCAGGCCCTGACTCCAATCCGTTGTGCCACCTAGATGCCCCAAGGCAGGGGTTATTAATCCTATTTGATAAACATCACCTAAGGATTATTGTGATATCATAGACTAGCACCTACCTCAGAGGGTTGTTGTGAGATCAAATGAGATATGTATGGTACTTTGCAAACCTTAAAGTGCTATATAAATGCTAGCTATCGTTATTTATTATTGTTGTCATTGTTATGGGCTGAACAGGACCTCAGAGGTCATCTAATTCATTGCCTCACTTAGCAGGATGGGAAAATGAGGCCCAAAGCAATTAAGTGTTTTGCCCAAGGTCATAAAGGTAGTAAGTAGCAGAGCTGAGATTCGAACCTGGGTCCTCCGATTGATGCACCCCAGTGCTCCTCCCCAGGGGGACACTGCAAGTTAGAACACTTGATGATTCTCCAAGCAACTGAACAGTAAGCATGGCTCCTACCTGTGAGAAATTAAAGCCAAAGACACAGGGACTGACACCTAGAGTGCTGACCAAGGTCCCATAGCTAGTTAGTGGCAGAAGTGGAACTAGAGACACAAGCAGGAATTTTTGCACAAATGGGTGAATTCAGTTGGAGGAACGGGTAGAGAGGGTCTGTCTGTGGACAGACAGAGACCTTCAAACACCATGTGACCACAGTTACGAGGAGGCTGTCCCCCAAGCATAATCAGGTCATTGGGTATTGGGTAGTTATTAGGTAGTTCCTATTTTAATTATTCTTGATAAACTGGGTGCTCAAGGCAAAGCTCTTTCTTTACACAGGGCATTCTAGAAGCCTGATTCCAGGGCAGTTGGGATGGAGTTGTTAACCTTTACACAGCAAACAGATGGTGTGGGGGAAGGGATCACAGTATCATAGCTCCAGGACTGGTAGTGATTTCAGAGACTATCTAGTCCTCTAACAGATAAGGAAGCTGGGGCCCAGTGATTTGCCCAAGTCAGAAAGGTGGTAAGCTAGGATTTGAATCCAGGTCACTTTAACTTGAGAGCCAGTGCTCTTTGTACCACTTGGTACAGTTGGTTTGAAGCAATCTCCCCAAACTCTTAGTATCATATTAGAGCTTAGGGATCTTAGAGATGGTTGGCTGTTTAGCCACGTCCGACTCTCTGTGACCACATTTTAGGTTATTCTTGGCAAAGATGCTTGAGCAGTTTGCCATTTCCTTCTTCAGCTCATTTTATAGATGAGAAAACTAAGGCAAAAGTTTGAGTGGACCAGGATCACACAGCTAGTAAGTCTCTAAGGACAGATTTGAACTCAGGGGGAGGAGTCTTACTGATTCCAAGCCCAGCGCTCTATCCGTTGTGCCACCTAGCTGCCCTGATCTTAGAGATAATCTCGTCCAATTCCATTTTAGGAATTTTCCTCCATTCAGGAGGAAACTGAAGCCCCAAAGAGGAGAAATGACTTGTTCACAGAGGAAGGCTCATTCAATTCAATAAAACTGTGGCAGGGTCCAATGAAGTCCAACTATCACAGATTCACCAACTGTTAGAGCTGGCAGAGTCCTAGCGACCACCTTGTCCAACTCTTCAGTTTACCAATAAGGAAAGATGGGTCCAGAGTTAGTGTCAGAGCAGTGACTAGCACCAATGTCTCCAGACTCCCAGGCCAGCACTCTTTCAGTCAACTGGTTGAAATCTGGCTTCCCTCAGAAGTACAGGATACCATTTCTCCCAGAGCAGTGGCCCCTGGTCTCATGATGCAGAACAGCCCCCCACAGAAGAACTGCCCCCAGATCACTGCTTCAGGAAAGTTGTGGTAGTTTGGAAAGGAAAAATTCTGAATGAAAAGAAAGGTGCCCCTGGGGGAAGTGGAGGAATCACCAAGGATGCTTGTTCCCTTAGCAGGAGCCAAGGGTCTGGCTCTATCTTCTGCTTTGTCCTGGGAGCCCACCCCTCTCCCAGGGTGAACAATGCAGGGAGGACAGAAAGAACTCTTACTCATGGAGAAGCATTTCCCTCCCCCCAGGACAGCCTGTCCCTTTTCTCCCACAGGACCAAGGAGCCCTGAAGTGACCCTCTCAATTGGAAAGGTGGCTCATCACACTTTCAGCTCAATCCACTTGCCCTTCCTCTCAGCTTCAGGAATTTTTAAAAATAATTTATTTATTTTTAGTTTTCAACATTCACTTTCATAAGATTTTGAGTTTTAAATTTCCCTCTTCTTCTCTTCCCCCTCCCCCAAGATGGCATGCAATCTGATATAGGCTCTACATGTACATTCATATTAAACATATTTTCACATTAGTCATGATATAAAGAATTAGAATGAATGAGAGAAACCACAAGAAAGAAGAAACAAAACAAAACAACAAATGAAAAAGAAAGCAAATAGCATGCTTCCATCTGCATTTAGACTCCAAAATTCACTCCCTGGATACGGATGGCATTTTCCATCATGAGTCATTTGGAGTTGTCTTAGATCCTTGCATTGCTGAGAAGAGCCAAGTCTATCAAAGTCAGGTATCTCACAATGTGGTTGTTACCGTTTACAATGTTCTCCTGGTTCTGCTCATTTCACTCAGCATCATTTCATATAAGTCTTTCCAGGTTTTTCTGAAGTCTGCCAGCTTCAGAAAATTTTGAGAAGCCAGGGAAGGCAAAAACTTTGAAAGAAAAAGACCCAGGGCTTGGAGCTGGGGAGAGGAAAGGGAAGGAGTAGACAAGAGGAAAAGCCATTCTTCAGAAAGCAAAGCCCTCCATCTTGTCCCCTCTGCAGGGCTTCCCTCTCTGTGGATTGGTCATAAATATGAGGTGGCATGAGGAAAGGCCAGGCTGTGCCCTTTCCTGTAGTAAAGGGACTATGGTTATCCCTCCTATATGGAGGGGAGGGGATTAGGGGTGCTGCACTTCTACAATCTGGAAAATCCACATAAAACTTTTTGGTCCTCCCTTTATACCAAAGAAGAAATCTGCATTTTTTCTTTTATGGAGTGTTTACAGTAAAGTTTGGGTTAAGTATATGGCCATAAGTTACATCTAGGTCAACATTAAGCAAAAGTACCATACATATATTTTATACATTTCCGAGTTTCTAAACTTTTTCCTGTGTTGTCTGCTGGCCTTCACGTGTCATGTGTGGATTCTGCAAAACTCCCCCCAAATTCCCATTTAATTTCTTATGCTGACCTGTGGTATATTGAAACCATGAAGGGGAAAGTCATGATGTGGAAGGGTTAGCTGTAGTTTGCCTGGCCAGGATCCAAGCCAAGGTTGGGCCTCTTTCCCTAGCCCTAGACGTGGAGAGAGTTCAGATCACACCATCACTTCTGCCATCCCTTTTTCTTTTGCCCAAGGAGCGCTGAGAGAGCTAAACTAGGGCTGGGAACTTCTCCAGTTGGAGCATGTTCCTGAACCATCCTGTCACCAGGGTTGCCCACCACTACCTCCCCTTACCCATATTCTTAGAGGAGTATAATACCCTTGTCAATGGATCTCTTACTTTCCCCACCATTGGGTAAATTTTCATCTTGGACAAACACTCAATCACCATGTACTAGCCACAGTTCTAAGATTTTTGACTCCCAGCCCAGGACTCTTCATTGTTGTTCAGTACAGTAGATCATGGAAACAGCAGGGAAGCAAACTACTTGAAACCCAAACTCATCAAACAAAGCAGGTAAGACCTTAGTCTAGGGTGATGTTGCCTGGTGGTTACCTCCTTGCAATGAGTGGTTAATCCCCAGGGTGGTTGACTGCCTCCTCCTTTTCTCGTCAGGTGGGTTTCCTGCTATTGCAACTATTTGAGCAGAAACCAGATGTACTGGGATCCATTCCGCCTGGCCTACAGTTACATCCTATACCTGTTGGTCCTATCCATTGGCCATCATCCACTTTTGATTTTGCATTCTCTTGCATTAGACAATTAGAAGATCCTGTTGTCTCCTGCTGGGTTTTGCTTTCAGACAGGATAAGATCCTGGTATGGTGGCTACTCCAGCTCCCTGGGCCACAAGACATCTCTCATTTGATTGTCCAAATACATCCCTACAGTAGGGCCAGCCTTCAAGTCGATCACAATTTTCTTCCCACTCCCAACTAAATATGTTTATTTCTCTAGGTAAAAAGTTCAGATGACCCTTTTGCCTTGACATGTTGGGGAGGTGAAAATGGGGGCTATTATTTATATTAGTCTTTATAGTATCAGCAGATAGAGCTACTTCCTTCTTGGCGACCTAAGTTAGTGTCCAGGTGCCAGCAAGAAAGTGGCCCACAATGTTTTTTCATTTGTTGTTGGTGATCAACTAGCTGCTTTTGCTCCAGTAAGGCTAAGTCAAGGATTTCTTCTATTTCTTGTAGTAACTTCCCAAACAGCAGAAACAACAATGCAAATAAGAATACAAAATAAGACCAATTAGCTTTGAGTGCTAAGGTTGTAAAATACGGCTGCCTTTAATTAAGAGGAGAGCAAAGAAGTTTGTGCTTTTGTCCCATCATAAGATTTTTCAGCATTGTATCAATGCAAATGGCTGTGAATAATATGGGTTATGTAGGTTTGACCAACAAATATTTTCCTCACAAAGTTTTAAAAGAGCAACTGCTGAATATGCCATTTAGTCTAATTACATTGTAAAGCCACCCCCGTCTCTTCCATAAGGCATCCCTCACCATCTCAGCCCAGTGATTTCTTCTTTCTCTGAGCTTCTAGTCTTATTGTCAATATGTCCCAATAATTTGGGATTTAGCAGATAGTGGGACACAGACTACAAGGACATAGGAGCTTATGTTGAAAGGTACACTTTATGAAATCATTTAGTCCAGGCATTTTTAATCTGGGAATCCCAAATCCTTATTGAGAGATTTCAGAGAGTTGGTGAATTTGGATGAGAAAATGAGAGGTATCATCTTAAACAAATAAACTCACCGGCCATGATGCATTTTTTAAGGACTGATTCCATTTTATCTGTTGAAAAATAGACATGGGAACATTCATCAGGGTATTTTCTGGCATCATTTCCCAAAAACTTTGTAATTTGGTTCAATTAATCTCTCTGCTCAATTTTAAGCTCCCTGAGGGCCGGGATCAAGTCGTGTCTTCTTTAAACTTCGCATCTTCCTCAGTGCCTAGCAGTGTTTTTGCACTTGGGTGGTATTAAATAAGTATCCGTTGTAATTCAGCAAACATTTACTGGTTATTTACTATATAAAAGGTCCTTTATATTCACAGTGTGCGTGAATGTAATTATTAACTTTCTTAAAACTGGCACAGTTTTGTGAGAGGCCAAAAGCTTTATGTGACAGAAAGAAGGCTCCTCTGATGTGTTTGCCTTCTGGTAGACTGCAGGCCCTTCTCCTGAGAGGAAGAGAAATTAAGGTCAAGGTAAGGCAGAAGAGAAGGCTTAGAGCAGTGCACTCTCAGATTTTGGGCACCTAAGGTAGGCGGTAGGTAGGGGATGGGAGAAGGAAAGGAACAAAGTTTCTGACAGGGACAGTTCACGTCAGGAAGAAGCAATAGCACAATCACCTCAAGTGCATAAACAAGGCAGTCTTCCTGTGTCCACACCCTTTCTATGGTTACAGAAGGCAAAAAGATACAACAGACAGAAAAGGAATTGCACCAGAAAACAATCGTAACACATTGTGATGCCACACATATCCCACACTCTCTATGAACACTGGGGTCCACCATTCCTGAAATGGTGTCCCCCCTTTAGGGGGTTTGTTCTCTGAAGTTTGGATTCAGTCAAAGGGCCGAATTAAGGACCTAGAGGCCCCAGGCTTCCCACCCCTGGAAGCTATCGTGAGCTTGGTCCTAACACCTGACAACTCATTTTGCTAACTGAATGATCATTATGCCACTCATTTGAAGGGCCTGAGTTCTTTCTACAAGCAGTTCTGGGACATCTATCCCATGTCCAGCACTGTACTGCATCCTTACTGGTGGAGAACCAGTAAGTGGGTGGTTTTCCACCACTGAGGACCCATTTAAATCATGAGAATGACATGAGTATGGTATGGGGAGCGAGTAAGCAAGGGAGAAATAACATGATCTAGAATAAAACCCCAAGCCTCAGTACAGAAATATTTTTGCCCTTGATGCTCCTTTTCTTCTCATGGATGGGATTGATATTGGGGTTGAGATTCTGGCACATTCGTGTTGTCAGCTCAATGCCATCTCTGTGATCTGTACATCTCAACATTTGGTAGCAGAGCCAGATGTTTCTGAGAAACTTCAAACTGAGAAAGTTTAACAGCTCCCTCTGTGACATTTAAGCATAATTTTAAAAGAAACCCATTGATAATTTGCTTTATGTAAAGCCTTGAGCTAGGTGTTGTAGGGAAGAAAAAGATGAATGGGGCATGGACTTTGCCCTCAATCTCAGGATTTAGCTGGAAAAAGATGATGAATGAAATGATAGAAGAAATAAAGGGGACAGTACACGAAGTGTGACCATAAAGTTAATGAGACCGATTAACAAAAAATGAGCATGTATACATCCCAATGGGTCTTGTTCAAAGTCTCTTTCCCCAGGAGCCCATAAACTTATTCCACTGCTGCTGTTATGCTCAAAACATTCTGGAGGTCTTCTCTGGGAATTACCTTCAGACCCAGTTCACAACTGCACAAAAAAATCCATTTTTTATTTTTTAATTACACCTCATTTGTGACCCCAAACATTATGAACCAGTTTTTTCAGTGACCCTCCCTTTTTACCTGACTTAGCTCTAAATAAGTACTACCTATTTATAAAAACAAAAGGGATTAATATTTTCTATAACCAAGGAAATTCAAAAGAGAGGCAGCTCAAATGTGTCTTGGGCTTAAATAGAGAACAGAAATTTTTATAAGAAGTTTAAAGTTTTGTTTTTGTTATTTGGATTTTTTTTGTCTATTTGGATTTTGGGAAACCGCATATCTGAGCCTTGGGCAAAAAAAATGAAAGAAGCAAAGAAAGACCAGAAGAAATCAGGGAAATGCAAACATAGGATACTGGTATTAAATAACTGAGAAAACAAAAATAAAAGCCTGTGAAAAATAACTGGGAATAAATACAGGGCTCCTCAAACCCTTCTGCTGAAGTCTACTTTACAATAAACATTGGCACAAACAAGGCTCCTTAGGATTACCACTGTGAACCCCATCCCAAACTTTTTTTTATAATTTTTATTTAATATTTTAGTTTTCAACATTGATTTCCACAAGATTTTGAGTTACAAAATTTCTCCCCATTTCTCCCCTCCTCCCTCATTCCAAGATGGCATATATTCTGACTGCCTCATTCCCCAGACAGCCCTCCCTTCTTTCACCCCACTCTCCCCACCATCCCCTTTCTCCTTACTTTTTTGTAGGGCAGGATAGATTTCTATGCCCCATTCCCTATAGATCGTTTCCCAGCTGAATGCAAAAAACAACTTTTTTTTTTAAGCATCTGCTTTTAAAACTTTGAGTTCCAAATTCTCTCCCCTCTTCCCTTCCCACCCACCTTCCCTAGGAAAGCAAGCAATTCAACATAGGTCACACATGTATCATTATGTAAAACACTT
>CM053625.1:119627548-119649099 GCA_028646595.1 Phalanger gymnotis | reverse complement strand
GGAAATGGGGAGAAAATTTGTAATTCAAACGCCTGTGAAAATCAATGCTGAAAACCAAACATATTAAAAATGAATTAAAAAAAAAAAGAATGGACCCATGGTTTCATACAAAGAACTCCCTGAGAAGGATACTCTCTGCCCAGGCAGAGTGGCACCCCCTCTGCAACATCTAGCCTTAAGAAAGTGGCCTAAACATTGAGGTTAACTTATACAGGGACACAGAGCCAGTAGGTGTCAGAAGCAGGACTTGAACCCAGGTCTATCTGGCTTCGATGCCAGCTCTCTCTCCACTATACACCATGCTGCCTCTATGTCACATGCCTACCCTCCCCCTACATATACACATATTAATTTCAAGAAATGTTTTATTGATGTGTATGCTTTTTCTAATACCTCTACCACCTCCCAGGGACTTCCCAACCATGCCCCAAGTCTAATATATTTAGTTCATCTAGATTTTCATTAACTTTATGTATCCTGAGAAAAAAATCATGGGAAAAGGACTCCCAACAGATGACAATGTTTCACTTTTCATACCTTAACAACAGAATGACTACACCGATGAACTCTCACTAGGAATGGACATTTTTTTCCCTCTTCTTCTTCCTTAAGGTGTTTTTACATACCTGACAGCAGTGGTACTGAAAGAAGCTGATGAGCGGGTAGAGATATAGGGGTAGTGCTTGGTATCAAGTTTATCATCAATAGTGTCCTAGAAAGAGAAGAGACAGAGAAATTAGTTTATTTAACCTGGGTTGTTTGTATTTTAAGTATGTAGAGAAGCACATATACACTATGTCTATAAACACATACACAAATATGTAACATTTATGTGTATACACACATACACACATGTATATGTATAGCTATATCTATTAAATAGTCTCTTTATGACATTTGTGCTCATGGACAGGTCTGTGGCAATCCTTGTGTAGTTTATGCTGATGTGTCCTTTCAGATGTGGAAATGAAAAGCATCATTTTCCCTATCTAAGATGCCTCAATATTTTTCTTTTTTGCCTCTTTTCTTCTTTTGCTTTCTATACAAGGTTAGAAGAAATAGAAGGGAAAAGGCAAGGGAAGAAAGAAAGAGGGGCTCTTAGGAAAAAATGGAGGAAGAAACAATTCACATGAGTAAAACATTCAATCCAAGAGACCTCAACAGGTTCTTCTGCAAGAAGAGGGCAGATAAAGGGCTACTCAAGCAAGGAAAGCCTCATGCCCCAGGAGGTTCAGGGAACTGAATTATCTAAGTGGGTAGATTGTCCAGAACCTGGTTTATCTTCCTTACTGCCTAAAAATCCATACTACTTCTTCTAAAAGTCATGGCACATCTACAAACTCTGTATGGTGGATTAGGAGAAGAGAGGCTGATTAACAAAGCAGGTTCAAAAATGAAATTCTAAAAAGCAGAGACAAAAATATGGGCAGGGCACATGTGTGCTACCAAAAATATAACTTGACATTCACATGAATTGCTTCTACTTTTAGGGTTAGAATTTTTTTAAAAAGTAGGGTGACTAATCAGATTTAATTCCTTTCAATAAATATTTATATGAAGTACCTCCTAGATCCAAGGCACTGTGCTAGGCCCTTGGGATATAAAAACAAAAATGAAGTGATTGAAGCCATTATGAAGCTTAGATTCTACTGAAGAATACAACACACGCGCATGCACGCACGCACACGTGCATGCACGCACGCACACACACACATAAATTAAAGGTAAAGAGATAGAAAAAATGATAACTAGACTGTATTATAAAATTTTCTGTCTAAAAATGTATGGATCATAATACTCATACTATATGCCTAACTCACTGTGATGTTATGAGGAAATCACTTTGTAAAATTTAAAATTCTATAAAAATGGAATTATTATTACAGGCATACCCCTTCTGACATCATCAATTGGTCAGGAGAAACAACATTTTGAGGGCGTTAGCTCCATAGGAATGACATTATAAATGGCAGTAGTCCGAATGATGTTACAGCAGTCTTTTCTGAGTCTTTTTAGAGTGAGTTTTGTTATAAAATATTAATGTTGTTGTGAAGTGAGACTGACTGGGACAAGCTTTTTCTCCAAATGCCTGTACAATTTTTAGGAACCCCTGGGCTCTCCAGTCCTGACTCTGACACTATCTTTTTCTGTGACCCTGGTCAAGTTACTTCACTTCTCACTTCTCTGGGCCTCAGATTCCTTAAATATAAAATTAAAGAACATCTCAAGTCCCTTCCCAGATCTAACATTTAGGATTCCTCTTGTGTTCTCTGAATATGACTACTAGGGCAATGCCTTCACTGACCTCTCTGCCCTTGTGCAGACCATCACATCTTACTTCTCTATTAAAATTTTTCTATTCCTTCAAGACCTACTTCACTCATTGAGACATCTTCTAAATGAGGCTTTTCGTTATCTCCACTCTCATCTCTCCAGGTAAAAGGGATCTCTCTTGCTTTGAATTTTCTGAGAACACTTTATCAAATTATACTTCATATCATATTTATTCGTGTATGTATAGGATTCCTTCCAGAAGATTATAAAGGTCAGGGACTGTATTTTATTTTCATCTTTGAATTCTCATGCCTAAAATAGTTCTTTGCACATATAGGTACTTAGATGTCTGTTGAATGAATGCTATCAGCTAACAAAGCACAAATAAAACAAAACACTCATACTTCCCTTTTATTATTATTTTTCTGATCTTGGGAACATACTTAGTTTTTGTTTTTGTTTTGAAACTGTCATTATTTGGGTCTCTGTGATTTGAAAGGATGTTCACATAAACATAAGCAAATTCACATAAACAATCTAACAGATAAGGAGATCTCGAACAAACATATAGCAGTATTTTGGCTGCCATACTTTAAGAAAAGAGTAGGCTAAGTGTGAAACAGGTGAAAGGTTCATGTGTCCTTGGATTCAAATCATCAAATCATCTCATGGTCATTGGGTACATAACCTTGCCTCAATTACTAAGGAAGGAAAGAAAACCGAACCATCAACAGAAAAGTCATGAACCATGCAGCCCATCACTGACCTCCATAATGTCTTTAATAACTGGAGTCCATCGTGAGAGCTGGTAGGTTTGCTCGCTGATGCGTTCCTTCCGCTCTGGCTTGCTTCTGCGACGCAAAGTGGACTGAAAACAAAGGATTAGTTTCTTAGTCAGAGGTCCACTTTTGAACTGGATCACACAGAACTCTATGAGTTTAGAGAACTCAGAAGAAGCTACAGTGTTTTTAGTTTTGAACCAAAGACAAGGGTGGTCACTTTTTGCTAGCTGTTATCAGCGAGTGACCTCTACAGAATGAATATCTGTGACAAATTATTTAAAGGTGATCAGCCTCCAGGCAGAACTGTTAAGTGGCAACTACTCCAAAAGTATCCCTCTTGGGAACCTGTAGGGAATTTGACTCTGATGTTCTAATTTAATCATCCAAGTGTTACTGAGCCTAAGGTGATCCTATGGTCACCCATCACCTCTTCAGAGCTATGAGCAATAAGAAATGTAGGTCAAACACCTAAATCACTTTGTAAATTCTTTTAAAAAGGACAGACAGATAACCAATAATAATATGTTGTCCATTACCTACAAAGATGACACTACTGACTCATCATCAATAGGACCCATGTTTTCACTTGTTCTTTCCACTGTTGAGGTTGGATTGCCATGGGCCAACCTGGTCAATTGTCTTGAAAATACATACCACGTATCATGGAGTGAGACAAGAACAGAGGGCAGTCTGACTGTGGGATCAAATTTTTGTTTTTATGCAGTTTACTGACCTTTACTACTGTGCTCTAGCAAACAATGCTAGTCAATACAGAGGTAGATAAATATCTACAAATGGCAAATCTGACAAGTTCAGTTCACAGGGGAGTTCTATTTAAGTGTTCTTCGAGGTTCCTTGAGATCCAGTGGTGACCCAAGTACAATCCTATTAAGTTCATTTTGAAGCCCTGACTTCCCTGTGGAGATGCTCTCAAGGCTGCTGTCAAGGCTTTTTGATAGTTTGGAGGGTGTGAAATACTATCAGGACCAACATCAGTAAGATTCCTTAATTCTAATTTCTAGTTTTATCACTGCAGACACTGCTGAGCCGGAGCGCTCCCCCGCTCTTCCCCAAAGTGAGCACCATCACCAAACCTCGCCACAGCAATTCCCAGTGTGAGAAATCAATCCCCACGTTGAGAGGTAGGCGACTTACATCTGTGATGATGGGCACTCCCAGGTGCGCCATATTGGTGATGATCTCACTGTCCTCAGGGGGGATCTGTGCGTGCTGAATCAGCTTGTTCAGATTTTCTTCAGTGATACCTGAAAGAACAGTGAGATACAAACCCAACCAGAAGATTAACCATACTGAATTATAAAAGAATAACCAAACACTTTTTATTCTCACAAACTGCCTGTGTGGAGAATAGGAAATAATAATTAACATACTCAATTTAAAAAACTGAAGTGTCCAAAGTTACATGCCAATGATTATAGTCAAAATTACAGTTAAAACTAAATCCCAAGTTCCCCTATTCTACATACTAGGTTAAATGCTTATAGGACATCGCTACCATTTCAGTCCAAAAATACTCATTATTTTAACCTCTCCAAAATTTTTTACTATTCCCATATAGCTCTAGTATTTTAAGAATTCCTCCTCCTATACATATACTAGTCTAAATCTGGGCAGGACAGCTTTGTTAGCGCACATGTTCTATAGGGATACTCAAATGTCGATAAAAACGGTTATATGAAAGCAGTCAGAATGCATTTGAGATTTAAACACTTAGTAAATATGGAACAGATAAAAGCCCAATCTATACTTCCTCATTCTCCCCCAGTACCCATTTCTCTACAACATCTTTATCATTAATATACACTCAAATTATCAAGGTTGCTTTAGCTCTTTATGGGTAACTAAACTTATGGTATATTTTTTCAAAAGGAAATAACTAGCTAATTCTTACTATTTCCCTTTTCTCTTCCATACCTGCTGAATTATTTTTTCCCCTCCTTGCTTCCCCATGCCATGGCGGTCCCACTTTCTATTCTCCATTTTTCCTAGAAACTGTTAGCCTCCCCAAAACTCCTACCATTTTTCAAGAAGATGTAGAGAAGGATGATGCGGATCTTGTCGTAAGTACTGACATTTGCATCCAACAGAATAGGAACAATAGCTCTCATGGGGTCCTTGATCTTCTCCCCTTCAGCATCAGTGCCCATTGCCAGGTCCTACAGAAAATATATACCTTAATGGTGTCTTTCTGTCATAGCTTGAACATGCCAATCACAAGGCCTTGGAAAGATACAAATTTTGTGGTTGAGATGTATAGTTTAAGTAGCCATGACTAATCTTATAATAATATACTCTAATAAAATAATCTTTTCCATGGAATTAGGGAAGGTTAGTGAGATCTCAAGAAAAAAGAACAAATGCTACTTTCCAAAGCAATAAGAAGACAAAAATTATCTGTTTAAGTTAATTGTTACCAAAGCCTTCCACCCTCTTTGCTGAGTTCCAGGGCACTTACACAGCAGCTCCATCAATCTTAGTTGGGCTTCCTCATAAAATTCCCTTTCCAAAAAGGGCATAGAAACGACAGAGATTTTGTGCACAAAGGGATACACTTTTTCACGTGAGTGGCTGGGGTGCTTCCTGCTGTGAGGATGCATGCCTGTCTTAGTATGCCTGTTCCTGTTAACTCAAACGTTGCCTGACTTCACGTTGGAACGAAATCACTTTTCTGGGAGTCTGAGGTGTAGCTACTATGCCTCTAGTCTTTACAGGAGCTTCACCTTTTTTCTTTGCATTCAAGTTCTTTTGGAAACAATGTTTTGTGTGTCCCAGCATAATAGACTAATTTGAAAACTGGCCCCCCCTGCCCCATACCTAGCATACACCCCCACATCACCTCTAATTCTTAGAATTCTGCTCAGGTTAACACCTTCTACATGCATCTTTTCTTGATCCCCTAGTTGTCAGGACCCACCCCTGCCAAAATGTACCTTGTATTTATTCTATGTATGCTTATTTATGCACACATTGTCTCACCTGATAAAATGTAAGCTCCTTAAGGGTAGGGTCTGTTTCATTTTTGTCTTTGTATCCTTAGTACCTAGCACAGTGCCCAGAATATAGTAGTTACCCGACAATGCTTATTGAGTGAGTAACTGATTGAAAGATCCCATGTACTTCTGAATTAATGTTGCCCCAAAGTCTTTCTGTTTGTTTCACCCATGAGGCAGTCTAAGCAATTTCCTGAGGGGCTGGTCTGTTGTAGTCCTTGTCTCTGACTGTAGACAGTATGCATTCTTTGGGTAGGGTTAGACTAGATGACTTTTGAGTTTTTCAACTCTAGGATTATGTAATTCTGGGATTCTCTGAATCCTAAAAAATGATGGCAAATGTTACAAGTGGTCCCAACTTCAGAATTTGACTGTGAAACTAGAAAGAGGGGTATACACGAGGATTCAGAATGTTCTCAATGATCTTCTCTTTCCCTAGAATCTCTTCTTGGAAATCAAGAAGTACCTTTAGGTTAGGTAGGTATTATTTAATAATGTCATATTTATACAGTTTATGATTAGTTATTCCATTCCCTAGAAATTAAGAGTACATTTAGGTTAGGTAGGTGTTAACTTAGTAATGTCCTATTTATACGACATATGATTAGTTATTCCATGTAATTCATGCTGAGAGATGGGTCAGTACAGTTATCCTAAACTTTTGTAATGTAAGAAGAAAAGAAATTAGAAATAATTATCAAATTGGTGGCAGAGGTAGAATTGGAAATCTAATTTAATCCAAGTCTCATTCTCAGTCTAAGTGGTCATCATATAGTCCCTCTAACTTGCTAGTAGGCTACTTTCTCTCTTTCTCTGATTTTTTTCTAGTCTTTGTGAGCTGGTCAGACTCCAAGAGAAAGAAAAAGCGAATCCAAATTCATAAAAGAAATTCAGCTAGCACTATCAGCATCTGCTTACTAAGTTCACACATCTGGCCATTTGGTGGCTTTGGAAGGAATCAAACATGCAATATCCAAACAGCACAGCACAGCATTCCAATCCAATTTAGGTCCTACCATTGAGAATAGAACTGTATTGGATCCAGGGAGTACAGACTACACCATCTAGTCTATTTCCCATGATTCTGCAGAATGTTGAAGGTAAAAAGTTAAGACTAATCTGGATAAATGCATAGGATAAAGGATTTACCAGAGACTGAAAAAGACCTACCTGCTCAACTCGGCAGAGTTTATCCACAGTGCCTTGGTAGTGCTTCATACAGTCCTCAGCAAGGTGCAGATGAGTTGAATACTATAAAGAAGAATACTATGCAATGAACAATGCTATGTAACCAAATGACTACTACAAACATCCTAAGACTTCAAATACTTGAGCTAGAGAAAACAGGGAATCAGAACTTCTCAATTAGACGTTTGTGTCTCAGTTCAAAAAAAAATTTTAATGTTTCATCTTCTAACTTAACTTATGGAAGCAGAAAAAACCATCAAAATGTTAACTCAAATCAAAGACCTGAACATAGCCATATTACAGCTACAATAAGCATTAGGAAGGAAAATCATAGAAACTATATAGTTAAGACACTCATTAATAAAATTAAATAGATATCATCTACTCTTTCTCTGAATTCTCTCTACCAAAGAATTTATCAAATTCTTTGGCTATGGTGGGGTAAAGTAATGCCTGCAGGTACCACTAATTGTCACTGGCAGACCTACTACATACTGTAAGGAAGAGAAAGAAGGAAAGAAAGAAAAAGAGAAATGAAAAATGAAAGAAGCATGGAACAATACAGCATCATCAACAATTGCTTCAGGCGCCATTTTATGACACCACAGGGTCTTTATGCATCTCTGCCTCTATCCTAAATAATTTCTTACTAAAAAGGCCCGGAAAACCAAAATTTCTAAGCATTTCTAACAAAAAATTAGAGTAATGTGGTTTATTTTTAGGGTTTTTTTTCTGGCGGGGCAATTGGGGTTAAGTGACTTGCCCAAGGTCACACAGCTAGTACATGTGTCAAGTGTCTGAGGGCGGATTTGAACTCCTGACTTCAAGGCCAGTGCTCTACTCACTGCGCCACCTAGCTGCCCCAGTAATGTGGTCTATTAAGGAAAATAGCTCTACTGATGATTCACTTTGGGGCTTTTGGATCATCATACCTTGCTAAGTTCTTTCTGGTACTGTGGCATCTTCTTCAGCATCTGCGACAGGTCCCTCATAGTGGTCTGGAAGGAAATAAAAGCATAGTGCTTTGTCTATATTATTTATATACTGTTTCTGTAAAATAGTTTTCTAATGCCATACGATAATACCTAATGAGGTCCTTTCTTATTTTCAAATTTTGTGATTCTGTGAAACTTAACATAAACTTTTTAATTTGAGGAAATAGTCAACTGAAGGCATGACTCTATGAGAGTTCTAGTTTTTAGCTAAAAAATTATACAAATACTGTAGTTACCTTTGGGAAGACGCTCAGGGAACTCTTAAAGTCCAGAAACATTTGGTACCAATGAGAAATATTATTTGTGATTTAGGGAATGCAAAGTTTATGTTTCAATGTATGAAATAATTCCTAACTGGATATTCAATTCAATAATTCAACTAATATTTACCATTATTTATTACTAATAAATGAAATGAATAAAATGAAATGCATGAAAGCCTAGTCCCGCTTTCAAACATTCATAGCCCATGCAATCCTCTACAGAAACGAATACTCTTGTGAGTTCAACAGGCTTGTCCACTGATATAATCACCAGCTAAAAAGTGGTAAGAAGGCTCACATTATAGCTTCTCTTTGCTTTCGCCAAAATGATTCAAGGCAGCAAATACTGGAATACAGGGCAATGAAAAGGAACTAAACTTAGCCACAGATTGAGTGGCCAATCTAGAACTTAAATTCAGAAATCAGTAAAATTAGAGAAAAACAAAAGTAAATATTTGACCTAACATGATGAAATTCTCACCCCCAGTTTCCTAATTCTGTACCTTCATCTCAACCCTCTTTTCTTACCTATCTATAATGAAGGGAAATTGAGGATTAATTTAAATTACATTTGAGCATCAGTGATAGGTTCACCTTTTCGCCCGTGTTCATTCTTTTGCTGGAAGAAAAATCTTTCAGAGAACGGGTGACCTCCCTGGAAAAGAGAAGGTAACTTTTAGAGACTGCCTCTATGTAGGTACTATAAAAATACTGTGCTCTCTTTTTTTTTCCTAACAAAATCCTGTTTGGCATTCAAAGCCCTTCTTAATATATTCCTCCTCTCCCACCATACCTTTCCAGTCTTCTTTTTAAAATTTTTATTTTAAAAAAATTTTCCAATTATTTATTTTAAACATTCTTTTTTTTTAAAAATTATGAGTTCAAAATTCTCTCCCTTCCTTCCATCTTCCCCCACTCACTGAAAATTCAAGAATGTGATAGCAATTATACATATGAAATCATACAAAAATATTTCCATAATTAGCTATATTTCCAAAAAAGGCAAGAAAAGTACAATGAGAAAATTATACTTCAATTTACATGCAGAGTTCATTAGTTCTCTCTCTGTAAGTGGATCATTTTCTCATTATGAACTGTTTGGAATTGTTCTAGATCATTGTATTGAACACAGCAGCCAAGTCTTTCACAGCTGATCATCATTAAAACATTGTTGCTACTGTGTATAATGATCTCCTGGTTTTTCTCATTTCACTTTATATCAGTTTAAATAGTTCTCCTCGTGTCTTTCTGAAACCTCTCCTCTTTGTCATTTCTCACAGCACAATAGTACTCCATCACAATCATATGTCCCAACTTGTTCACCCATTCCCCACATGATGAGCATCCCTTTGATTTCCAATTCTTTGCCTCCACAAAAAGCTGCTATAAATATTTTTGTACATATAAGTCCTTTTCATTTTATCTCTTTGGGATATAGATAGTAGTGGTATTGCTAGGTCAAAGGGTATGCACAGTTTGACAGCCCTTTGGGCAGAGTTCCAAATGGTTCTCCAGAAGGGCTGGAGCAGTTCACTACTCTACCAATAGTTCATCAGGGTATCTACTTCTCCCTCATCAACTCCAGAATTGTCATTTATAGTAGGTGTGAAGTGTTACATCAAAGTTGCTTTAATGTGCCTTTCTCTAATCAATAGTGATTTAGAGCATTTTTTCATATACTATAGTTTGTATTTTTTTCTGAAAACTGCCTGTTTATATCTTTTGACCACTTATCAACTGGAGAATGGCTCTTATTTTTATTAATTTGACTCAGTTCTATACTCAGTATATATTGAAGAAATGAGTCCTTTATCAGAGAAACCTGCTATAAACATTTTTTAATATTACTTCATTGTCTATGGTACCTATAAGCAAAATGTAGTTTTCCTGATTACTCTTTCTAATTAGGTCTATTTTTGATTTTTCTTTGTCTGAGATAGTGACAGCAACCTCTGCCTTTTGTTTGTTTGTTTAGCTGATTCAGCTCCAGCACTTCAACTCTGTGTGTGTCATTCCATTTCACTGTGTCTCTTGTAAAAAACATATTGCTGGATTCTGGTTTCTAATCCATTCTGCCAGCCACTTCCATTTTATGGGTAAATGCATCCAATTCACATCCACAGTTATGATCACTATGTATTTCTCTCCCTCCCAGTTTCTTCTGTTTCTTGTTCTTCTCTCTCTTTTTATCCTATTTTTCCTCAAAAGTCTACTTTGCTTCTACCCACTGCCTCCCTTAATGTGTCCTCTCTTTATCATCCCCTTTAGCCCCATCTCCCTTTTTTCTTATCCCCTTATTTCCCTATTTGGCAAGTGACCTTTCTATAAACAACTGTGTGTGTGTGTATGTATTCTTCCCTCTTTGAACCAATTCCAATGAGACTGAGGTTCAAGAATTGCCCCGCCATTTCCCCTCCACTGTAAAAGTTCTTCCTTGTACACTTCTTTTATGTGAGAAAATTCTCTCCATCCTACCACTCTTCCCCCTCTTTCTTACCCCTTTATTATTTTTTTGGGGGGGGGATCATCTCCACAAAATCAACTCACATCTATGCCCTCTGCTACTTAAAATCCTTTTAACTGCCCTAATAATGATAAATTTCTTAGGAGTTACATATAACATATCCCCATATAGGAATATAAACAGTTTAACTTTATTAAGGTGTTTATGAAAACTTCCATATTTATCTTTTTATGCTTCTCTTGAGCCTTGTATTTGAATGTCAAATTTTCTATTCAGCTCTTGTCTTTTCATCAGAAATATTTGAAAGTGCTCTATTTCATCAAATATCATTTTTTTTCTCCTGAAGGATTATACTCAGTTTTCCTGGGTAGGTGATTCTTGGTTGTAAGTCTAGCTCCTTTGCCTTCTGGAATATCATATTCCAAGCCCCTGCTCCTTAACATGGAAGCCACTAAATCTTGAGTAATCCTGACTGTGGCTCTACAATATTTGAATTGTTTCTTTCTGGCTGCTTGAAGTATTTCTTTTTGACATGGAAGCTCTGGAACTTGGCTGTAATACTCCTGGTACTTTTTATTTTGAGATCTCTTTTAGAAGCTGATTAGTGGATCTTTCCAATTCTATTTTACTCTCTGGATCTAAGATACTGGGGCAGTTTTCTTTGATAATTCCTTAAAATATAATGTCTAGGCTCTTTCTTTGATTACAGCTTTCTGATAGTACAATAATTCTTAAGTTATCTCTCCTCAATCTATTTTCTAAGTCACTTCTTTTTCCAATGAAATATTTCATAGTTTCTTTATTTTCCCCCCATTCTTTTGACTTTATTTTATTGTTTTTTGATGTCTCATGGAGTCATTAGTTTCCACTTGCCCAATTCTAATTTTTAAGGAATTATTTTCTTCAGTGGCATTTTGTAACTCTTTTTCCATTTAGTTAATTCTGTTTTTTAAGTCCTTTTCTTCAGTGAGTTTTTGCTTTTCCTTTTCCATTTGGCCTGTTCTGCTTTTTAAGGAGTTCTTTTCTTCAGTGAATTTTTGTGCCTCTTTTACCACACTGTTCTCTTTTCATAATTTTCTTGCATCATTGTCATTTCTTTTCCCAATTTTTTCTCTACCTCTCTTCTCTTTCTTTAGCTCTTCCAGGAATTCTTGTTCGGTTTGGTCCAATTAGCACTTTGAGGCTTTGTAGCTGTTGTCACATTGTTGTCATCATCTTGGTTTATATCTTGGTCTTCCCTGACACTGTAGCACCTTTTTATAGTCAAATTAACTTTTTGTTGTTCTTTGCTCACTTTTCCAGCCTATTTCTTGATTTTGAACTTTATGTTAAAGTTGGACTCTGCTCACCTCGGGGTGGAGAGTCACTGTCCCAAGCTTCAGGCTTTTCCATAATGCTATTTTCAGATATCGTTCTGGGGGTCTGTAAGTTTTTAGTGCTTCCAAGGTGGTGTGATCCTGGGAGAAAAATGGCCACCGTTTTCCTGATCTGCACTCTGGTCTTTGTCAGGACAGGCCGGACCCTGGTTCCCTGCAGCCACAAGCACTAGTGCTCTCTTTGCCTTGGAACTACAACCAGGGGCCCTGCTCCTTTGTGACTGACCTCTGTGCTCCTCTCCACTCTGGAACTGTGACTCAGAACTGCATAATGGCAGCAGAGTTGTCAATCAGTGCCAGCTGTAGCCAGTGCCAGCAAAGGGTCCACCTGTAATCTCTTTCTCACCAGTTGTCCAACCCCCTTACTATCTCTGGGCTGACAGTTGCAAAGCTGCTGCTGGAGCCACTGTGGCTGCTGCGGCACATATAGGCTCTGGTCAGGCTTCCACCTCGGTGTCACAAACTTCTCCTGCCAACCTCCTAAGTTTTCTTAGGCCTCACCCTGTCTCACCCTGACCTTTTGTTGGTTCTGATGCTCCAAAATTTGATATGAAGTGTTTTTTTTTTAAAGTTGTTTAGAGGGGAGTGGTGAATAAGTTCATCTAGGCTACTCTAATCTGCCATCTTGGCTCCATCCTCTCCTTTCAGTCTTCTTACATCTTACTTCCCCACCACATAACCTTCAATATCTTGACACTGGCCTCCTGACTATTCCAAGCAAGATCAGGCTACTCCATCTCTCAGCTCCAGGTATTTTCTCTGGCTGTCTCCTATGCCTGGAATGCTTTCCCTTCTCATCCCTGTCTCCTAGCTTCCACGGCTTACTTCAAATCCCCAGTAAAATTCCATCTTCAACAGAAAACCTTTTCCAACTTCTCTTAATCTTAGTGCCTTCCCTCTGTTAATTATTTTCTATTTATCCTATATATATATATCTATCTTCCTTGTACATATCTATTTGCTTGCTGTCAGTGCCATTAGATTGTGAGCAGCTGTCTTTTGCCTCTTTCTGTATTCCCAGTAATTACCAGTGACTAGCACATAGTAGGCATTTAACAAATGCTTACTGTGTACTAACTGATGCCACTGGTCCACCATAAATAGGTTATATATATTGAGTTGTTTTTTCACATGGCTGATGGATCTGCATATACAATCCATCCAGACTCTCTTACCTGAACAACAGCACTTATGATATATATGAGATGATTACTCTAGTTTATCAGAAGCAGTCGCTGGTAAGTGAACAGTTAACATATATCTGGATGACCTTGGCCACATTAGCACCATGATCTATTCAACTGAATTAATTACTGTATCATTCTCCCACTCTCCCTTCCTTATGAACCTATGAATGACATGAATAGGTTCAGACATAGAGTCTGTTATTTTTTATAAAGCAGAATGGGAGGATTTCAGTATTGGAAACATCTTCAAGATCTGACACACTTAAGAGAGATCAGCTACTTCTCAGAAAATCTGAATGGGATAATAAGAGGAATATCAAATTTAAAATGCAAGAGATAAAGAAGAACCTAAAAGAAATTTGAACTGTGCTTGTTACATATGGATCTTTCCAATAAAAATCAGACTTTAATAATCACTTAATATGCTTCTAATTTTAATATTACATATTTATAAATCACTTGTCTGTAAGAGCCCGAAATGCTTCCCATAATTCCTTACATTCCTAGTACAGCACTGGTATAACCCTAATTTTACAGTTGGTAAAACAAAGACTCAGAGAAACAACAGGACTTGTTCATACAAATCAGCAGTTTGGCAGCTCAGTCAGGCAAAGAAGTTATGTTTAGCCATTCTTAGCTCAGCATTCAGTCTATATTATTCAGTCTAAAAACACTGTTGGAAGTTGTTAAATATAAAAAAAAATTCATTCATTGAGAACAAATGGGAAAAAGAGAAACACTTACTGGGATACCTCTGCAATGTGTTTGTGGCGCAAAGCTATCCACAGATCATCATCTTCATCCAGAAGAACTTCTTTCACTCGAGCTTCTCCAATCCCACTTGTCTCATACCTGGAGGAAAGATCTAACTCAGGTGGAGAAAGCTCTCACTCGAGAAATACATCTCCTACCAGATGTCCTACCAGACAGTTTGCTTTCTTTCATTACATGGTAAGGATTTCATCCAGGACAACCATACTAAGTTGCATACCCATCTAATGTATCACTTCTGGTCTACTATAGCAACATTCAACACAGGAGATAATCACTAGGGCATGGAGATAAACTGAAGATTGAATGAAATTGTGACTTTAATTTAAAAATATCTTCAAAGTATCAGGTTGCATGTTCTCTACCAGAACCAATTTTTACCTACTTAAGGAAAAGGTCAAAAAACTTTTTTCTTCTCTGGAATAAAATCTGGGAACAGTTCCCAAAATACATGGTTTCTAAATAGCTTTCATTATCTGCCTGAAGCCAGTTCTGTGTATATTCTATATATGAAGCTATTAAGACTTAGTTGGACAACAAATATTGAGCAACGGCTGAACAAACATAAACGTAATTGAGTATTACTACATATAAGTAATGGCAAATAGGAAAAATTCAGAAAAACGGGGAAGACCTGTATGAAGTGATACAGTGTTAAGAAAGCTGAGACAAATGTGTAATACACACAACTACAATTTAAACAAAGATAAAACTATAAAGAAACCAACTCAGGTCAAATGTAACAGACAATATTGGTACTACCCTATCAAGATTAATGTACCCATGCTTTCTGTTAACAATCAGTAAACTAAAAAAGTAAAGAGTGATGTATCATCAGTCATTAGGTCTGATGCTTAACTGTTTTCAGGCAACATAATACCCTGTGTATATGTTATGGTGTTTCTTGGGAAGTGTCTGTTGTGTCAAAATAAAATATGTCAACAAAAATTATAAATGTATGTAGTCAAGAAAGATTTCATTAATTTCAAGACAGTAACTGAAAAAAGGTAGAAGTCATCTCTCTTCAAAACTTTGATTTCAACCTTAATAATTAATGACAGCATGTAGTTTTAAAATAACGGCATTGTAACAACATTCCATGACAAGAAAAGATTGGCTTAGGTATTCAGAAAGTCCCAACGAGAGCTTTATGCCTGGAAAAAAAGTTTCCCTTTTTGTGAAAGACAGAATCCCTTTTCTGTATGGAAGAGTCAAAAGATGTTAATTAATAAGGACTTTGCTAAAACATTTTAGTGACAGTCCTTGTCCAATAATATTTAATAGCTTTTAACTAAAAATAGGATAAAACCACACATCACAGTCACACAATTAAGCAAAGGACTACAGGCTCACTGCATAAAGCATTACTCTGCTTTTCCTTTAATATGGTAAACATAACTCTACATATGGAAATGCTGATTCTGTGGGTTTTTGGAAGACTGCAAACTAATCAGCAAAACTGTGTTGTTAGTGTTCCACCTTTTTCTAAGACCAAACATTTTCTTCTCTCTAAGCACTGATTTCAGGAGCAAACCAGGGATTTCCCAAGTATTAAGAAGGCAAACAGCTATTTGACACAAAAAACATTTTAAACCTGTCAGGTAGTAAAGAACATTGGCATATCTTAAAACCCATGTGTACCTCAAGGGTGTGGGCAGGCTGGCTGAAAGTTTTAGTAGACTTAAAAGTTTTCACAGATTATTTGGAAGGCAGTCATACTTAAGGTCTATAATCACTATACTCACTTGTATACGTCATTCTCAATAGGCAACAGGTCATAGCTCATGGCCTGAAAAGTCAATTCATGAAGCACAGGAGAACTGGGGTCAAAACCACGATCCAGTATGAGGAGCTGGGAACGAGCCTTGTCTGGACCCTAAGTCATGAAAAAGCGAGACATCTTGCATTCGTAACTAGTCAAATGCAAAACTATTATCTAGAAGCAGTATTATGCTTGCACAAAGGCCTTCATTTCAAACTAAGATATGAACCATGAAGTTAAATCTCCCCTGCCCTTCCCCTCTTCTCTAATTATACAGAATAACCTTCTCAGAGGTTTTCAAAAGGCCAGTAACTAGGTTCAAAAATGCATAAGGAACAATGTGAAAATTGTCACTGTCTACAAGTGTTTCATATATCTATGTAGCATTTACAAGACCATGTGTTACTAATGTAGATCTTCTGCATAGTATTTCAATTTCTCTCTCACTCAGCTTCTGTTCACTTAGGTAAAGAACCAAGCAGCTTTTAGACCTTACCTCCCCCATAGTTGGGTCATCGGCTTTGTAGGCATCTAGTTTGTCTTGAATTAACTGGGCCAACATGGCGTTGTCTTTGTAGTCCCTGTCAAACATGGAACAAAAAAATCACATACTGTTCAACATGATCTGGAACTTTCCTGCTATGATCTGGTGGAAGTTTCAGTAAGGTATATATGTTCTTATAGACACTTTAAGCAAAGAATTTTAAAATTTACTGTTGACACTATTTAACCTTCAAATTCTATTTTGGTCAGTATGTTAGCAAGAAAATATAACCCAAAAGGAATAATGATGTTGAAGAGATCTCAAATAACCTAACCTCTCAATTCCTTAACCTCTTCCAACCCAATTCAGCCACAAACCAGCATACACCTTAAATCTCAACATTTCTCAGATTGTGCCATTTCTGAGATCTAGAACTTTGAAGTTCTATTCTCCAACAACAATCCTTTTTTCTTCTACCACTCTCATTTTCTTATATTAAACCTACTTTTCTCTTCTTACTACAATCTGATTACCTGACTCTTTCCCTAATTTTATTAGTCCCTGTCCCCTACCCCTATGTAAGCTTCTCTTCCTTTACCTAATCATAACCTTTTATCATTTTATCTTTCCCTATGCCTACAACTTTTATCTCTATTCTCTATTTCAACCATGAGCTCCATTTCTTCAGTTCCTCCATTTGTTCCTAGATCATCAGGCCTACACTGGCAACTCTCTGCTCCCTCCTCGTTCGACTCAAAACTCTACCCTCTATTCTCAAATCCCTTGTTCCCTTGTCCTAGTAATGATCATACTTTGTCAAATCCCAACCCTGGATTACTCCCATCTCCTTTCCTTCTATACCTGTTGCTGATTAGTACTGGGAAAATTCATGAAACAATATAGAGTAGATCCACCACAAATTTTTTACATAATCTCGATTGGCTCTTACTGCAATAAGACAATCCATTTTTACCTCTCCTAGTTGATTTGCTACCCCTCTCACTACAGTGGCTATTCCAACTTCTCATCCTTTCTCAACCCTCCCACCACAATGCTTCCTCCACCCTCTTGGCTGAGGACCTAAGCACGTATTTCACTGAAAAAACTGAGGCCATTTGCTGACATTCTTTCTTCTTCTCTCCTCTTCTTGCATCACTCAGACATCTCTCTTATCTTCTCCACTCCTTTCTTAAAAAATAAGTTTTTATTAATGTTTATTACCATAGTTACCAAAGTTACCATAGTTACCCCTGGCATTTCTCTGACTTTCAGAGGGCCATCCCTCCTAACAAATATTATTTTTAAAGATAAAAAGGGGGAAAATCAGTATAACTGATACATCAAGAGTCTGAAAATATGTGCAACGTATACCTCCCCTTTCTGCAAAAGAGTGGGGTGGGAATGTCTTCTCATAGCTCTTCTTTTGAGCCATGTTCTTTCTAATTTTGCCACATTCATTTTTGGTTGTGTGTGTGCAGTTGTTCTTTTTGTTTACATTGCTGTAGATATTGGGTATATTATTTCCTTGGTTCTTCTGACTTTGCCTCAGTTTGTGTACATCTCTGCATGTTTCTCTATATTCATCACACGCATCATTTCTTACAGGACAGTAATATTCCATGACATTCATGTACCATATTTTGTTTAATCATTCTCTAATTAATGGGCATCTACTTTGTTTCTGATTCTTTGAACAAAAAATGTTGATACAAATATTTTGGTATATGTGGGAACTTTCTTCAATAGTCTCCCTGGGGTGTAAGTATAGTAATGGTATCTTTGGGCCTAAGGATATGGACATTTTAGTCACTTCATTTATACAAATATAAATTGCTTTCTAAAATGGTCGGAATGATTGACAGCTTCATCAACAATGCATCAGTATGCCTATCTTCCCACAACTCTCCTAACATTGACTATTCCCCACCTTCTGTAATCTTAACCAATTTTCAGGATGTGAGGTAAACCCTCAGGGCTGTTTTGATTTGCATTTCTCTTATTATTAGTGACCTAATAATATTAGTGACCTAATAATAATATTTAGTGACCTAAAGAATTCTTTCATGTGGTTAACAGTTGGCAATTCTTATTTTGAGAAGAGTTTATTCCTATCCTTTGACCACTTATTTATTTGGTGAATGGCTTTTGGACTTCTCTGTTAATTGTTTATACATCTTAGACACCAAACTCTCATCAGAGAAATTGTATACAAAGATTTTTTTCCTATTCTACTGCTCCCATTCTTATCCTAAGTGCATTAATGTTGTCTGTATAAAAGCTTTTCAGTTTAATGTAATCAGTATTACTTACTTTATCTTTTGTAATTGCCTTTATCCCTTATTTGGTTATGAATATATTTTCTACCGATAACTGTGAAAGGTATGATCTGTTTCTCTTCTAATCTTTTTAGTAACATGATCTTTATCATTAAAGTCACATAACCATTTAGGATGTATCGTGGAATACAATGTAAAGGGTTGGTCTAACCTTAATTTCTAGCAGATTTCTTGCTAGTTCCCCCAGAAATTTTTATTAAATAGGAAGTTCTTTCCTAAGTAATTTATATTTTCTGGTTCATAGTATACTGAGTTATTGAGCTCTATTGTTTCTGATTCTCTCTTGTCTAGTCTATTCCATTAATCTACCTTTCTATTTTGGGGAGGGCGGAGGAAGGGAGGCAAGGCAATCGGGGTTAAGTGACTTGCCTAAGGTCACACAGCTAGTAAGTGTTAAGTGTCTGAAGCCAGATGCGAACTCAGGTCCTCCTGACTCCAAGGCCAGTGCTCTATTCACTGCGCCACATAGTTGCCCCTACCTTTCTATTTTTTAACCACTATTGGATGGTTTTGATGACTTCTAATTCATAATATAGTCTGAAATCTGAAGTGCTAGTCTTGTTTCGTCTCAACCTCTTTTCATCATGTCTCTTGATATTCTAGATCTTTAGTTTTTCCAAATGTATTGTTATTATTTTACCAAGTTCTATAAAAGATCCCTTTGACAATCTGATTGGTATAGTATTAAAAGCATAAATTATTATTGGTAATATTGTCATTTTATTATACTGGCACAACATAGCCATGAGCACTGAATAGTTCTCCAGTTATTTAAGGTGTTCTTTATTACTTTAAAGTGCATTTTGTAATTGAATCTATGTAAGTCTTCTGTGTGCTCTGGCAGACTGATCCCCAGACATTTTAGGCATTTTGTAGTTATTTGGAATGAAATTTCCCTTTCTATTATTGCCTCTAGGATTCTGTTACAATTAGGCAGAAATGTAGTTGATTTTTGAGGATTTCTTTTATAGCTTGCAAATTTACTTAAGATATTGTATCTCTGCTGATTCCCTAGGAATTTCCAAGCAAACCATTACATCTTCAGCAAAAAAAAAAAAAGGATAGTTTTGTCTCCTATATACCTATCTTAGGCCTTCAATGTCTTTCTCCTGTCTTACTGCAATTGCTAGTATTTACAATTATATCAAATAACGGTGGATAGAGTGGGCATCTTTGCTTTACTTGCCTATTTAATGGAAAAAGTTCTAGTGTATCTCCACTACATATGATACATGTGTTTGGTTTTAAATATATTTTTATGATATTAAAAAAGTCCTTCTATGCCTATAATTGTAGGGTTGGTTTTTTTTTAGCATAAATAAGTATCGTATTTGTCAAAGACTTTTTCTGCAGATAATCATGTGATTTTGGATGTTTTTGTTTTCAATATGATTGTTAATTATTTTCTAATGTTAAATCATTCTTGCATCCCTTGTATATATGTGACTTAGCTGGATAAATCACTGTCTGACAATATTTAATTGAAAAATTTTAATTATGTTCATTAATGATATTGATCTCTTAATGATACAGTTCTTTTCCTATGCTTTATCATTCCCTGTTTAGGTATTAGGACTATATTTGCCTCATAAGCGGAATATGGTATGGTACTTTCTTTCTTAATTTTTGAGAATAATTTGTACACAATGTAGCAAGTTAGTCTTTAAAATCTAGTAAGGTTGGGGGCGGAGCCAAGATGACAGCTGGAAAGCAGGGACTTACTTAAGCTCCCCACCAAATCCCTGTAAAAAATGGCTCTGAACAAATTCTAGAGCTGCACAACCCATGAAATAACAGAGGGAAGCAGGGCTCTAGCCCAGGAAAGCCTGGATGGTCACTGGGAAGGGTCTATCCCACGGAGCTGGGACCAGAGTGGAGCAGAGCCCAGCATGGGCCGCCCTAGGACCAACTAGACCAGGAGCCAGGCAGAACAGGCCCTAGCACCCTGAATCATTGAGCTGTGGCACTTACCGGACCAACTCACAAATGCCAAAGACAACAGAGAAGGTTAGTGGGAAAAACTACTGGAACAGAGTGAAAGGAGTACGCGATCAGCCTCAGCCCCAGCCCCAGGGGGCAAGGAAGTGATGCAGCTCTGGGGCTGCTTCCAGAGCTACAGCTGCAGTTGCTTCCAGCCCCAGGCCCACTCAGTGGCAGGAATTAAGTGGTGGATCAGAGCAGGAGTGCAGAGCCTGCTTAGACCTGAGTTGCGGTCCAGGTTGGCGGTTCTTGGGGGAGGAGGAGCGCTGGTGTGGCAGAGCTTGCTATGTAAAAATAGCTCTGAAAACAACAGCATAAACCCCTCAAGCTTGAAACAAAGTACTCTCCACTCTACAAGCAGTCATATCTTAACAAAAAGCTCAAGGGTCAAGTAGTTGGCTGGGAACATGAACAGGCAGCAAAAATGGACCCAGATTCAGACTTTGGAATCTTTTTTTGGTGACAAAGAAGATCAAAACATACAGCCAGAAGCAGTCAACAAAGTCAAAGAGCCTACATCAAAAGTCTCCAAGAAAAATAAGAATTAGTCTCAGGCCATGGAAGAGCTCAAAAAGGATTTGGAAAAACAAGTAAGAGAAGTAGAGGAAAAATTGGGAAGAGAAATGAGAGTGATGCAAGAAAACCATGAAAAACAAGTCAATGACTTGCTAAAGGAGA
>CM053625.1:119611060-119627048 GCA_028646595.1 Phalanger gymnotis | reverse complement strand
GAGTCCTGCTTCCCTCTGACCCTTTGTGGGTTCTGTAGTTCTAGAATTGGTTCAGAGCCATTTTTTCATAGGTTTTTGGAGGGACTTGGTGGGGAGCTCACGCCAGTTACTGCTTTCCAGTCGCCATCTTGGCTCCGCCCCCTCTATTTTTACTCTAATTTTTGAGATCTACCTTTAGTACTTTTTCAAGTTTGTTTATTTGCTGGCTCTCTAATTTTTAAAAAATGCATATATGGTTCATTTGTCTTCTCTTTTTCTATTTTGTTAATGTATGTTTGTTGCAATATAATTTTTCTCTTGACTGCTTTAGCTGAATCTCAGAAATTTTGGTATGTTGTTTTATCATTATCATTTTCTTTCATTTAATTGTTCTTTAATCCAATCATTAATTAGGATTTCACTTTTAAGTCTCCAGTTGGGTCTCCGTCTTCTGTTTGTGGTCCCTGAATTGATCACTATTTTTATTACATTACAGTCTATAAAGGATATGTTTATATTTCTGCCTTTTTACATTTGTTTGCATTATCTGTGTCCTAGCACATGGTCAACTTGTATAAAAATTCCGTATGGCAGTAAGAAATACACATATTCTTTTGTAGTCCCATTTAAAAGATGCCATAAGTATTTTAGAGAAAGGAAGAAGCATTGTGATCCTGCCTACCTACCATGTGCCCCATTTTACAAATAGCATCCCACTTGATCCTCATGGCAACCCTGCAAAGTAGGTGTTCTTGTTACCTCCACTTTACAGTTGAGGAAATTGTGGAAAATAGTAAGGGAATTGACCAGGGTCATGCAGCTAGAAAGTATCTGCCCCTGGATTTGAACTCAGGTCTTCCTGAATCCAGGCCCAGCATTCTATCCACTGTGTCACCTAGCTCTAATTTCTCCAATAATTTGTTTAGTTCTATATTTCACTTTTGTTTATCTATTAAATTTATCTAAAACTGAAAGGTACATTGAAATGACACTACTGTATTACTGTCAATGTCTTCCTGTTGTTCAATTAATGTTTCCTTTATGAATTTAGATGCTAAGGCATTTGTAGCATGTGTTTGATACTGACATTGGTTTACTAACTATGGTTCCTTTCAGCATACTGTAATTTCCTTGTTATTCCCTTTTTAGGTTTTAAACGTTTGTTTTTGCTTTATCTGATAGCATGAAGGTAACTCCTGCTTTTTTTGGACTCACATTCTTTCCAGCCCCTCATTTCTATTCTGTTCAAGATACCCAAGATGCAATTGTTAATGTTGGACTAGAGCTCACGGCGGAGATCAGGGAATCATCTGTGCAGGGATGATAATTGAACCCCCATGGGGGAAGTGATGAGATTACCAAGAAAGATAGCACAGAGAAGAGAAGAGGGTCTAGGACACAGCCTTGGGGAACCTGAATGAAGCTCAGTAAAGAAGACTGAGAAGTCAGACAGGTAGGAGGAAAAAGAGTGACAAGAAAACCACAAAAATACCTAGAGAAGAGTTAGGATCCAGGTGATCAACAGTGTCAAAGGCTATGAATGAAGACTGAGAAAAGGCTAGGAGAGGGCAGTTGCAATAAAATGATAAAGGCAGAAGCCTGATTATAGATGATTCAGAAGTAAGTGAGAAGATAAATGAAGATCCTGGTGTAGACAGCTTTCTCAAGGAGTTTAACCAAGAAGGGGAGAAAAGATATTGGACAATAGCTAGCAAGAATGTCCTACAGATCCAAACTCAACATGTCCAAAATGGAACTCATTATCTTTCCCAAAAACTCTTAGTCTTTTCCTAATGTTCCCATTACTGTTGAGGGTATTATCATCCTCCCAGTGACCCAGGCTCACAACCTGTGTCATCCTCCACTACTCATTCTCTCTCTCTGCCTGCCCCCAAATCCGATTAGTTGCCAAGTCCTGCCAATTTTACCTTTGTAACATCTCTTGTATATGTCCTCCCTCTCTCATCTGAAATTGCCACTACCGGGTGCAAGCCCTCATCACCTTGCACCTAGATTACTGTCACAGCATTCTGGCTGGCCACCCAGGCTCAAGTTTCTCCCCACTCCAGTTCTTGCTCCAGTCAGCTGTTAAAGTGACTTTCCTAAAGCACAGGTCTGACCATATCACCCCTCACCCCAATTCAATATTCTCCAGTAGTTCCCTATTGCTTCCACGATCAAATACAAATCCTGTTTAACTTTTAAAGGCCTTCAAAACCTGGCCCCCTTCTACTTCTCCAGCCTTCTTACACTTTACTCCCTACTCCACATACCTATGATCCAGTGACACTGGCCTCCTTGCTGTTCCTCACACATGACACTCTTCCATTCCCTTATTCTGTGCATTTTCACTGGCTGCCCCTCATGCCTGGAATGTTATCCTTTCCCATTTCTATCTCCTGGCTTCCCTGACTTCCTTCAGGCCCAGTTAAAATCCCACCTCCAGCAAGAAGCCTTTCCCAATCTCTATTATTGCTAGTGCCTTCCCTCTAAGAGTATCTCTAATTTATCCCATCTATATCTTATTTGTACATTTGTTTGCGTGTTGTCTCTTCCATTAGATTCTTGAATTCCTTGAGAGCACGGACTGATTTTTTTTTTTTTGCTTTTCTTTGTATTCCTAGCACTTAGCACACAGTAAATGTTTGCTGACTTATATCGAAAAAATTTTTTACATTTGATCTCAACAGGGTCCTTGATAACATGCTATAAGTATGGAAGCTGGAAATAGGGTTAGGAAAGGACAGAAGAAAGGTTTGGAAAATAAAATGATGTATGAGATAGGAAATTGCTAAGAGCAGAATAGGATTGCTGGGCAGCATTGAGGATCCAGCTGAGATTATCTAATAAATCCACTTCAGTGAGAAGACTGAAGCCATGTAATCAATGCGAGATTCCTCAGTACCCAGTATTTCACTATTCAAAACTCAGAATCATCATCCCCCAATCTTTCTCTTCTTCCTTTGGTCTCAGAAGAAAAGGAATCTATGCTGCTAAAGCTAATTCCTCTGTCTGAAACTTGAATCCTAATCTTTCCTGATTCCTTCAGGATCCTATAGTCCAGCAATTAACCTTTCTCTCCTTTTGTATCTCCAATCTCTCCCTTTCTACTGGCTTCTTCCCATCTGCATATAAATATTAGTAATCTCTAATCCTAAAACAAAAACAAAAAGACCACACCTCTCTTGGGGCCTTTTTCTCATCTTTTTTATACCTTTTACTGCTAAACTCCTTGAAAAACTTGTCTGTGTCTGATGCTTTCACACTCTGTATGTTGACTCTGTATGTTGGCTCCTACCTGTACCACTCTACTTAAAACTGTTTTCTAAAGGGTCACCAGTGACCAGCTAATCATCAAATCCAATAGCTTTTTAAAAAATCCTTATCTCCTTTGATCTCTCGATCCTTTAACATTAGTGACTTACTATCGAAAAGGATACTCTCTCCCTTCTTTGCTTCAAAGTCATTCCACTCACTTACTTCTCTTCTCCCTAACCATTCCTTCTCTATTTCCTTCCCTGGCTCCTTATCCTCTTAAATGGCTTGCCCACAGTCATAAAACTAGTGTGTGTATGAAGCAGGATTCAAATCCAATTGTTCCTGACTCCAATTCCATTACTCTATCCACCATGCCATCTAGCTAACTCAAGAGCACAGGGACTTGAGGGAGAGAGGGGAGAGAGGGGAGAGAGGGGAGAGAGGAGAGAGAGGAGAGAGGGGAGAGAGGAGAGAGGGGAGAGAGGGGAGAGGCAACTGATTAGGGGAAAAGAAGCTTCTCCAGTTTATTAAATAGATATCATTTAATAACTGGCATTGAGCTTTGATAAAAATGATTAATTAGAAAGTGGTGACTTTAGTAATTTTAAAAATAAATATCCAAACATACTCCTAGATTACTTTAGGACTCAAGATGATGAGAATGAATATTCTAACAAGTTTAGCTGTAAACTGAAAGATGACAAGTCTATATAGGCTTCATGTGAAACTAGATGACCCTAAAACCTTGCTATATTTGTATCTATGTGTGTGAGTATGTATATGTGTGGATATATATATATGGGTATATATATGCATATATACACACATATCTATGTATGTATGTACACACACACATATACATACAAATACACACAAGCATACCTTGTTTTATTTTTCTTTGCAGATATTGTATTTTTTGCAAATTGAAGATCTGTGGCAACTCTGCGTTGGACAAGTCACTGGTGCCATTTTTCCAACAGCATGTGTTTACATTGTGTCTCTGTGTCACATTTTGGTAATTCTCGCAGTATTTTAATTTTTTTCACTATTATCATATCTATTATGGTGATATATGATCGGTGATCTTTGATGTTACTATTATAACCGTTTCAGGATGGCACAAACTACACCCATCCAAGAAGGCAAATTTAATTGATAAATGTTGTACATGTTCTGATTGCTCCACCAACTGGCAATTCCACATCTCTCTCCTCCTCAGGCCTCTCTATTTCCTGAGACACAATAATACTGAAATTAGGCCAATTAATAACCCTACAATGACCTCTAAGTGTACAAGTGAAAAGTCAATCCATGCAGCAAACCAAACTTCACTGTGGTTTTATTTTAAGAAACTGCCGCAGCCACCCTTCAGCAACCACCACCCTTATCAGTCAGCAGCCATCCACATCGAGACAAGATTCGCTATCAACAAAAGGATTACAACTTGCTGAAGACTCAGGTGGTGGTTAGCATTTTTTTAGCAATAAAGTATTTTTAAATTATGGTAAAAACATTTTTAAAGACATACTACTACTGTTAGACTACAGTATAGTATAAACATAATTTTTATACATACTGAGAACCCAAGAAATTTGTATGACTCACTTCATTGAGGATTTTCACTTTACCGCAGTGGTCTGGAACTGAACCCACAATGGCTGAGATATGCCTATATACATATATATACACACATATATACATGTATATATACACACATATACATGTATATATACATTTGCATGTGTATTTATGTAAATAGATAATATGCACACAGATAAATAAATATAAAATTTATGCAGCAAGGTTTTAATGTTGACCACTCTCACATGCAGCCTATATGGAGTGGTCACCTCTCAATCTGACACTTGAATGATTACATATTCATTCGTTCATCCTGAGTTCTAAGGTAATATAGAAGTATACGTGGACATTTCTTTTTTAATTACTAAAATTGTAACCTTTGCCTCATTAATTAGTTCTCAGCCCACACACCCATTCGTGAAATATACATTTAATAAAGTATAGAAACCACTTTCCCTGTAAGCAATTGTTCATCTCTCACTACATCCAAACTTTTTAAATAATATATTACATAGACATGTATCTATGTACCTATATGTTTATGTATGTATTATATT
The DNA here is from genome assembly GCA_028646595.1 of Phalanger gymnotis. NCBI lineage: Eukaryota > Metazoa > Chordata > Mammalia > Diprotodontia > Phalangeridae > Phalanger > Phalanger gymnotis. Next base: position 119,621,673 of record CM053625.1, on the reverse strand, counting down.
ACAATATAAAATATATATTATATATAAAATTTGTCATAATACATTACATATACAATTACATATACTATAATAATTGTATGTGTACCTATGTATGTTTATATATGTGTGTATATATGTATATACATGTAGCTGTGTATGTGTGTAAAAAGAAAACCAAGGATAACAATAATGAATGCATTGAGAGGAAGCTCCTAACTTCCATTACATGACTCTTAGTGTACTGTCTTACCCTCGATATCGTACAGCTGGATATTCCTTCAAAGTGGCACATAAAGTTGCAATCTGTTCTGCCAGTCGTTCCAGGATTGGATTTTTCATCTGAGCCTTGTGTGGGCTGTAGAAGCTTTGAAAAGAGTCAGCAGAGTCCAAGGAATATACCTGAAAAGGGGGTAATGAATTGTATTTATATCCAGAATAAAGGTTATTAGATGGCATTCTTTCCGCCGATAGAGAGGAAACCTTAAATAAATAAGAATATTCATCCCAATGTTTCCCAAAGAGTAAGATCTGAATGGTATAAGTAGCCTTTGCATAAAAAAGTAACAGCAGTCTAAAAAAAAAAAAAGAAAACAGAACATAATCAGAACCATATTCTCCAAGCATTAAAATCTCCTGAAATACTTCAGTTTAGTCTTTTGTTATGTGGATTCCTACTCCATTATCCTCAGTAGCCTAAACAGGTTGCTTTTAGCTACAAAAATGATTAGAATTTGTTTTAGTTTTTCATTTTTTAAAATCCTGTGAAATACGTTACGGCTAGGGGTGCTAAAATCAGGCTGTGCTCAACATACTTTGTTCCAGGGCTCACAGTAAGTTAAAAAAAAAAAAAGAACAAGAGAGACAAATCATGTTGGAGAACAGAGCTAGATGGAGCTGGGTTTAAAACCAGATACAAAGATTCCCCAAGAGGCTGAAAACTTGTGGGGCCAAAGCCATAAGGTTGTAGCGTATGAAGTATGATCAAGCCATGACAGTCCTGGGTAGTGATATGAGGAGAATCTTCTCTTTGCCACAGAGTTCAAAGGTCTTAAAAAATTGTTTCATTGTACATGCCAAGAAGACTTCAACTGAGGTATTAGGAAAGACTTTGCATCACTAGAATTGAATTTCTACTAGCTGCCCAACAACATGAAGTCAGTTATCAATTTTATGATAACATCAAGGAGGCAAAAACCTAAAGCTCTTAAAAGTGAAATGAAAGTTTATTGTTTTAAAACAAAGCAAAACTAACATGATTAGCTAGAGTAGTGGTAGGAGTTATTTTGCAAACTTTGGGCAAATAAAGATTTCAGTTAGAGTAGGGTTTAATTAAAAGTAAAGTCAGAATTTAAATTTAAAAAGAAAAAGATTTAAAGACAACATAAATGGAAAGGTACTAAATTTGGAGTCAGGAGAACTGAATTTGAATGCTAGCTCTGATACTTCACAGCTGTGTGACCTTGGGCAAGTAACAACCTCTCTGAGCTTCAGTTTCTTCTTCCATAAAATGGCAATAATTAAGCTTGTACTTTTATTTCACAGACTTGTTGTGAGAAAGAGTGCTTTGTAAAACCTAAAGCATTATAATTCTCATTCAAGAGAACAGGTTTTCCATTCAAGACTGGTGAGAAAGAAAAGAAGATGGCATTAAATGCCCTATATTTTAATTCTTTTTAACCTCTGTAAGCTGAGATGACTCTATGAACTCTACAGAATGACCTATGGAGGTTTAATACTTCTAAACCACTTATTTTGTGGTGTTAAAGATCTTTCAGAAATCAGTAAGCCCCAATAGGAAACCGATTCTTTATATTCTCTTCTAGTACAACTTGACTTCAGTGTTCAATGTAATTATTTTCTCCAACCTCAATGCCTCATTGCTTGGACATCTGACATTTAAAGAGTTAAGAGAGGGGCCTGATGTCAGCCATCTGTTCCTTAAACACGTGACAAGCTAAAATTATTGCTATGTATAAACAAGATCCTTTGTAACAGATGAGCATGGTCTGATCCCCCTCTTGCTCTTTTCTCATTGGTTCTTCCAAAGTAGTGCTGAAGGACCTTGCCAATAAAGCACCAAGAGTGTCAAGAAGGGCTTTAGGCACACAAACAAAAGTATAGTGAAGGACGAGCCTGACTTCAGAAATAACCTAAGACCAGTAAACAAGACAGGGAGGGGACAGTTATCTTTTTAATTTCTGTTATATAAGCATCAATTCTCAAACTATCTAAATTATGAACCATGTAACAAACTCAACATCTGTACTAAGAATAGTATTTTTTTCTGACAATTCCTGAGAACCTGGCAGAGACTCTAATGAAGTATAGTAGTTTATAGTTATAGTATAATATAGTACATAGTGGTTTTATGTATAATTTCTGTTTGTACTCACCTGGGATTCATATGGAAGGAATGCAATGTTGATTTCTGTAAGAGTTTTGATGACCTTGGCAGCACGAGATTTTACCAGCTCATTAAACAGAGCATCCGGACAAGCTAAAAGAGCAACAATAACTGTGTCTCACAATAAAAAAATAGTTTGTGTTTATTTTTGTTTCATTTTAGGTGCTTCAAATGAATAGTAATATCACTCAATATTTAATATGATTTGATAAATAACTAAAATGTTCAAGAAAACCCTAAAAACCTAACATCCACAACGTATAACATATATCCAAATGACAATAAATAAAAACTTATTTATCAAGATTCAGTGAAAATTAACTAGGATCAAAGCTCAGAAAAAAGAACAGAAGGGACAGGGACTAGACCTCTGACGGCATTGGTATAGAGAACTCCTAGATAAGGAAAACCCTTATACCAATGCAGGTCAGCACACTCTCTTCAACTAGTGCAGCATGAAATGAGTAAAGGTACAATTTATGCAATAACAACAATACTTATAAAAACAAACAACTTTGAAAGTCTTAGGAATTCTGATCAATGCAATGATCAACTGTGATTCCAGAGGACAAATGACGAAGTATGTTACCCAAACCCTGACAAGGTGATACATTCAGGGAGCAGAATTAGACATTTTTTGGACATAGTAAATACAGAAATTTGTTTTGTTCACTATTCGAATTTGTTGTAAGAATTTTCTTTTTATTTTCTTCTGCTGGTGGAACAGATAAAGTGGGAAGAAAAGAAAATGGACTTTAATTGGGAAAAAAAATCTAATTAAAAAAAACTTATAGTCTTAGAGAGCTGTCTAGCTCAGTGACAAATTAAATGATTTGCCCAGTCATAGAACTAGTGTGTTTCTGGGATAGGACTTGAACCCCTGGCTACCTGGCTTCTAGGCCAGTCCTCTATCTTCTATACCAAGAGGCAATATTGGAAGACGAATAAAGAAAAAAATTATAATTTATAGAAGAAGTGCACATTGTAGACACCTATTGTTGAGGAATGTCAATACCCAACAGTAACACAATACAGAATTGGATAACACTTTAGTAATATCATTCAGGCATTTCTCCCAAATGCTAAAGACAAGCATAATCTGGTGAGCAGCATTCATAATTACTGATAACCCTTTTGACCTAAACAAATAACTTTAGCTTCACAGAAGCAAGCAATAGGCATATAGATAGAATCTGTCTGATGCCTTTCCCACTCACCTTCTGAAGTTGCCTTCAAACAATATAAAGTTGCTATGAATTTTCCATTTTCTTAGTTGTAGAGTTTTATTTCCTATTTGTGAAAGAACTGGGCTAGTTACAATACCATAACTTACTTCGGTACTGGAATAACAAATAATTAACATAGTGCTCTAATGTAATCTTGGCACTTCAAGTCTAGTGTCTCATGTTATCCTCACAACAGCTTTGTGAGGTGGGTACTAACGGTGTTTTTATTCCCACTTTACACAGGAAGTACCTGAGGTTCAAGGAAGTTAAGTGATCTGCCTATGGCCACAAAGCTAACAAATGTCATAAGCAGAGTATGAACCCAGGCCTCTCCTAACACAAAGTCCAACACTTTTCCCACTATGCCATGCTGCTTGATGTTACTACCATTGATGGAATCCATAATTATGTTATTTCTCCATAAGGCTCCAAGCCAAGTAAAGGAGAATAGGTGCTACCTGAAGCAATAGTCATTTCAGAAGGATATCTCAGATATCTCTCGTGGAATGATTTTAGAAAGTTTAGAAATAAACCATTAGGCGGTTATAGTTTAAGGTGACATGATTTGTAGAAGAAACAGAATGAAAAAACGCCACTAAAAATCAGACTAAGAATCAGAGATATTTGTTTCAATGTTAAATTAAATCCATTATCCTTGGAATTGGTATCCTGTGTATCAGTGCTGTAAGGAAGGAATAAATATCTAACTCTTATGTCTAAGATATCTTCTGAAGAAAATAAAAATCTAGAACAAAGAATGACAACAACTGTCATTTACAAATCAATTTTGTATCATTTTAGTATTTTCTCTGCTATACAGTTTTGATATGAGATGAGAGGGTTGCTGGCATACATTGTGAAGACAAACGTGAAAGGGATTTTTTACTATTATTTCTTTAAGATGTAGCATACTTACAGTCAGTGAAAAACACATGTGCAGCCCTATACTTGGCAGTTGGTGGGTCCTTAAAGTCACTGATGAGTGAATGGACAGACTATGGGAAGAGGAGAGAAAGACAATAAAAAATAAATTCTGGAGGTAAATAAAAATCTGTAATTGTCACTGAGCTAAACCCAAGCTATGTAAAATAATAACAGATAGGTACTGTCAGTGAATTTTGACAAATAAAGAATATTTAGTACAGAATTTTATATAATTAAGTCCATGTTAAATTTAGTTCTAAGACAGGGGTGGGGAAGTTGCTGCCTTGAAGCCACATGTGTTCCTCTAGGTCCTCAAGTGCAGCCCTCTGACTGAATCCAAAATTCACAAAACAAATCCCCTTAATAAAAGGATTTGTTCTGTGAAACTTCAACTCAGTCAAGGGGTAGCTAGGTCACGCATTGAGTAGAGTGCTGGCCCTGGAGTCAGGAGGACCTGAGTTCAAATTCAGCATAAGACACTTGACATACTTACTAGCTGTGTAACCTTGGCCAAGTCACTTAACCCCAACTGCCCTGCCTTCCCCCCTCAAAAAAAAAAAAAAACAAGAAAAAAAAACTTAAGACTCTGTCAAAAGGCTGCACTCAAGGACCTAGAGGGCCACAGTTATACTGTCCTCTAGGCTGTAGGTTCCCCATGCCTCTATGATTCTCAAGAAATATATCAGAAGCACAAAGAAGACAAAAGTTTTCATTCTATCCTAGAACAATGAGGTCAAGAGTAAAGTCTTCCAATTCTCCAGAGCTGACTCAGCTCAGAACATAAGAATCTGTAAGTTGGGGTATTGGCGTAATATTCTAGCTAAGGTGGCTTTTACTGCTAATATATAAGAGACAGCTTGTACAGAAAGTGAAGGAATTTCACCAGCATTCAAAACTCAGACTAATATTGAATTTAGAAAAAAAAAAACATCTCTAATTGTGTCCTTAAATTAGACTTTTAAAAAGCACATATCCTCTCTGAAAAAAAAAATTAAACAAATAAACTAGAGCTGTGCCAGCCCACCTCTGGCTTTTTTGAACAGCTGCTAAATCTCATTAAGCTTACTTAAAACATATTACCACCACCACCACCACCCCCTCCTTACTCCTACTGATTTGTGGATTGCAAGCTGAACAAATGCAGTATGTTAAGTAGATGCTTAACCTAGAAATGCCAAATAACTTATGCTGCACAGATACTGAGGCTACCCTAGCTTCAATTCAAATTCTTTTTGGAAAAAATTTACCTTCTCAGAGGGAGTGATAAGATACACAGCTTCCAGGCTGGGGAGTGGCTCTCGACGCTTGTTGATATCTTCCACGACTGAATGATAAAATACAATTATGCCACACAGGAAATTGATATGACATAGCTTCGTCATAGAAGTGAAAACATTCTAATAGACTCATATGTTCATGCTATTTCCAGGCTGTCTTGGATTAAATTAATGCTTTTTTTTCCCCTTGAGGCTTATTTTCTTCTTTCTTTAAAAGTTATACTGTCCTCTAATAACATGTTTTTCAAGCTTTATGCCTAAAGAGTCCAATAGGTATGAGGTACGTGAACTGTTTTCAGTTTCTATCTATCCTTCACTCCTGCATCTTGCACACAGTATGTATTTACAAATATTTATTGAATTACCTCATCTAATTCCTCATGAAATTTAAGTTCATTTATAGATGGACTGTACTGGGTAACACCATTTACTTACCACCACCAAAGGTAATGATCTCTATTAATTCTCTATTAGATTTCTCTTCCCCATAAAAATAAGCCCAATTCTTCTTTAACATTTCCTTGTATAGTTTATGGCTAAACCATTATTTAATAATTTCATTGATCCCCTTTGGAAACTCTATAAGTAATAACAGTATTCCAATCAGATTTTATAACAATATTCCTCTAAGAAGCTCAAAGACTATCACCCCATTTTGTTAATGCTTAGGTAGCTGCTTTTAGAAGATCTAGCTGTCTCCTTTACCTAAAAGGAAGAGCTTTCTAATAGTCATCACCCCATAATATAATGGTCACCCGAGGGAGTTTAAGGTCCTGTTGTATAGACAGCAATATAATTACATTATCAGAGCCATTCCTCACAATCATATAATTGAGAATTAAAGGTTAAATATCACTTTGGAGGAATCTCTTAATTTAAATTTATACAAGATTTCTTATCCTGAAGAATTTCTAAATGTGATATATTTATTAATACCCAAAACAGTCAACCTTGCTGTCTCTGGGCAGGAAAAAAAATAGTAGTTGCCATATTACACCAGTGATTCCATCAGATCTTTCTGTGGAGAGAAAAGGTACAGGTTGACTTCTTTTGGGGAAAACGATAGCTTCAAAATGGATTGCTTTTCAACATAGTTTCATAAACTACTATACCATAATGCTCTGAAGAGCTTCCCAATTAGGAAGAGAGCTACAAATATTACAAATCTAATGGGTATATATACTCACTTGTTATCCCCTCAGTCATAATGTCCGTCATCTTACAGCAGGATGACAGCATCCTCATACTAAGTTGATCAACCACCAATACCTGGGAAAAAATATAAATCTGAGGACTGACTGACCAAGGAATTTCATGGCAACTACTGCTTGATGTCATAACTTAGTGAATGTCACTGAAGCCAAAATGGGACTTCAGAAATACTGATAGAGTGCAAGTCAATGAAGTGAATGTTGAGCAAACAAAGTCCAGAATGGTTGCTAGTTTTCTCAGAGAGATGTATTAATCCACAATTTTCAAGTCCCAAGATACAGAAGTTACACAAATTCTAACTGACCTCAACAAAAATCTCACTTTGAGGTATCATTATGGGTGTAGAGCAGTGTTGTCAAAATCAATTAGAAATAGGGTGGCATTAATCAAGATGTAAGTATCCCTGTGGGTTGCATACTGGCTTAGTTTTAAGATGTCATGTTATCTGTGTTTTATTGTACTTTCATTTATTTTCTTAAACTCTCTTAGTAGCAGCATGTTTGACACCTCTGGTATAGAGGACATCCTAAGTTCTCAAAGGCTAAGCCAGTAAAAGACAATTACTGGTTAGCTTTCCCAAATTGGAAAGACCTTGAGTATGATTCTGCCAACAAATTCCATGACCAGCAACATGGCTGGTCATTAAATAATGAGCTCTTAAGCCATGGCAACCAATGAACAAATGAAAAATATAGTCTTTAAGCCTTTGTGTTCTCTTCTATACTAGAAGAATAGTGTGAAAATGAGCAGCCAGTGCTAAGGACATGACTATTTTTAGACTATCTATAGTCAACTTAACTATTGGCACACTAACTATGAGATCTTTGTCCAGTATTCATTTGTCCAATGAGTTGAGTGGAGGAGGTGAACCATATAAACATTAATGTTCTTGTTATAAATGGACTAAGAAGACATATTGAAGCCAAATGAACTGTTACCTCAAGATCTTATTGAAAAAGCAGATAAAGAGGATCCATATATACCAAAACCTTAATAGCAGAATATTTAGTTGTAACAAAGAACTAAAAACAAAGTGAGTGCCATAATGGTGAACTAATTTATGGTATAGGAATGTAGTGGGATACTATCATGCTCTAAAAGATGACAAAAGGAATAGACTCAGAGAAACCTGACAAACTTGGCACAAGATCTGTATAAAGTGGTGTACAGCAAAAAGAGTAAAACTAAGAAAATAGTTTATACAATGACTACAACAACCTAAAGGAAAATTACTATGAAAAACAAAATCTCCAATCAATGCAACAAACCAATCACTACTCCGGAAAAGTATGCTTCTGACCTCTTGACAGAGGTGATGGACTAGAAGTACAGAATGTGATATACATTTTGAGAGGGCCACTGTGTGAATTTGGCTTGTCTGACTACACTTGTTTGTTGGAGAGCAGGGGGAAGTTGTAGGTAGTGTTGTGCTGCTAAATGTCTAACAACTGGTTCTCCAAAAAAAAAAAAGTATGCGTCTATCTGTGTATCTACCATACAGATGGACATAAATTCATTACAAACTTTGCCAATATAAAGGATGTGTAGCACACTATTTACAAATATTAATAAAATACACAATATTCTTTATTATAAAAATTCCACATAGCCAACTGATTCTCACAGAATGCTTCTCTTGGGTTTTTTTTTCCAAACTCTTGTAATCATAGCCAAGCTATAGGTGCAATTCAAACATGATTTGACAAGTGGAGTTGCATTCCAAAATGCTTACTCTTTTCCCAATAAATGTATTGTCATTAAATCTGATATGTGGTCTAGTGCTAAACTATTTCTAGCCTTCACACAAATTATACTCATGAAACTGGAAACTCTTTCAGCTTTAGCACTAGTGCTTTCAAATAGTGCTAACTATATTTCTGGCATTTTATATAGCTTGCAAGGATTGAACAATGTTTGATTCCACATTAACAATAAAATCCCATAAATCATTACAATCAATTTCATGTTTTAAAATTTCATTTAAATTCTAAAATTTTTTCTTACCAACTATCCATGGTTAAATTATTTGTTCATAAGACCAATTAGATAGTTCTAATAAATCAAAACAAAATTTAATGCTTTCATAATTGTTTCTATCTGTTAAAAGATCTAAGTTATTATGTCAAAATATATTTTCTAGTAACATATTCCTAAGAAGAGTAACATATTCCTAAGAAGAATTTATTATTTTTATCGGATGGAATATCTATACTTATTTGACAATCAAATCTTCAACTTGAAATTAATGTTTTCTAGTACCAATCTTCAAATTTTTTCAGAGATCTTAAGAGTACCATTGACTTTAATTTTTACAGTTTCTAAATGTTAGTTGATTTTGACTGCAATGCAGTTGAAAATAATGAAAATTCTTCAAGAACATCAATCATTAAAGAAAAATCTTACATGTAAGTACAGCCAATCCTCCACTTTTGTGGCGGTACTGTTCCTAGAAAATGATGCTAAAGTCAAAATCCCAGGTGTTGAGGAATTGAATCTATGGGAAATAATGGGTTAGGCCCCCACAATCACCAAAAATTATAATCTTTCACTCAAGATTACTGAAAATGCACTTTTCTGCATATAAGTCTTTATAATAAAACATTAATTCTGATAATATGTGCTTCTCCTAACATAGTAACCATGAAATAGCCCATAAAATTCAGTACACAAAATAAAATTGGTAACATGCAAAACATTTTTTCTCACTAATAATTCTCTAGACTTCTGTGACTTTTGTGCTAACATCTCAAAAAAATATATTTTAGACAATACTATACAACTGAAACCTCTCTACTTTGGCCTTCCTCTGAAAACCAAAGCAGAGGTTGCTGGGACTTTAATCACAGCTGTTAGAAGATGTCAAGACTGGTGAGGACTTCACATCACCTCCAACACTCCAAATGCACATGGAGTACTTTACAACGTTGGGATAAACAAGACCAGTGAAGCACTTAGTAAGATACCACTTGCTCCACAAACCTGCATGCATAGTGCCTTTCTCATATTTTTTTCTCTACTGAACATAGCTGTGAATGTGCACAGTTGTCAATGCAAAATTGAAAATGGAGTTACTTAATAAAATTATACAAATGCTTGAAGTTGTAAAAATTAAACACACACTGAGGATTGACTGTAATCTCTTTGCCAAACCAAAATAAGAAAAAAGATAAAAATACATATAATGTAAGATGTGAGTGCCATACAGCAACAGCAGCTTGTAAGCTACATGTTATACATCTCAGTCCCAGTACTGGACCAATTTTAATAATTTTAATTTCAAATTCTTTAGCTACAGCTTCTAGTATAGTTTGATTAATTAGATTGGTGATAAAAGGAATTTTATCCAGATATATTTTAAATATAAATTTATTCTATTTCAGAAATTGACTCATAACTGATAATTATAATCAATGATTTCTAAATGGCCAAATTATGACTTTAAGAAATATTTCTGACTAGTTGGGGGACAGAGCCAAGATGGCAGCTGGAAAGCAGGGACTAGCATGAGCTCCCTGCCAAGTCCCTCCAAAAACCTATAAAAAATGGCTCTAAACCAATTCTACAACTGCAGAAACCACAAAATAGCAGAGA
>CM053625.1:119550430-119610560 GCA_028646595.1 Phalanger gymnotis | reverse complement strand
AAACAAAACGGTTCAACTTTAGTAAGTCCCTTACAATTTCTTTTTCTTGTTCTTTTTCTGGATTACCTTTTCATGCTTCTCTCGATTCTTGTGTTTGAAAGTCAAATTTTCTATTCAGCTCTGGTCTTTTCACTAAGAAAGCTTGAAAGTCCTCTATTTTATTGCAAAATCCATATTTTGCCTTGGAGCATGATACTCAGTTTTGCTGGGTAGGTGTGAATCATTATTTATTGCTACAGAATGCATATTGTATATACATATATATATATAAACACATTTATACACAATTATATTAATAGGCAGTGTTTATTCTCTTCTTAGGATCTGTGGATTAGGAATTTACTCTTCCTCTCCTACGGAATCTGAGCTAACATTTCACAGATGTAATCCCAAGGAAAAAAATGAAGTATCTCTATGAGGCCTCTGATCCTTTACTTTAGAGGCCATTCTCTTGGCAGATAATTAGCATGTAACCTGTTAAGATTAACTGTCTCTTGTTTTTTGTTCTCACCTCTTAAATCAGTGGACAGAGTCTCCCCCTCTTTTTCCAATGATAACCTCATAAAGTTTCCACCTAGACTCAGTCCCATAAGCATCTGGCAACACAGAACCCCTCATGTCCTCCTTGTTAGCCAACCTTTAGTAAATCAGAGAACGTTCCAATTTCATACTTTCAGCCTCCTCAATTATTGGACACAAAGATCCCAATAATAAAACTGGAATCTAAAGTTGCAAGTAACACCTTGCTACCCACCAGTCACCATCCTAGAACTGCCAAAAAGGAGGGCATGTCAGAGATCAGACTTTTCCTATTCAAAAAGGAAATGCTGAGAAGCCATCTTTGAAGCTGTCACATCAACCTAGCATGGGGAACAGCCACATTATCAGCCCAATCTGGACACAGGTTTGGAGGCTCATTGTATCCCACTCCCAAATCCAGACAGCTGTAAAGAATATTTTTTAATAAATCTCCTTTGAATATGGAAAAGTTTCCTTTTCCTTTCCCTCACATAGATGCCTGTGTTACTCCACAATCACTCATTTGGAGGGGAATTTGTCACCATCTGAAGGAAGTCATTTTATCTCAATGCCCCTTAGTCTCTTCATCTGTAAAATATAGTGACCAAAATAGAAAACAGGAGATTCTTAATCTTAGTTTTTGTTAGCTCTAAAGGTTTATCTTAAAACCCCCCTAAATTTGAATTTTGATTCCCCTTAATATAAAGGAAAATTACATGCCGTGAATACTTTCTTAGGTAAAGAGAAAATATCATTGGAAAATTAAACAATAAGCTGATACAATTTCTCAAGAATTTATAATAATGGCAGGATTGACAATAATGGCAATCAATAACCTTCCCCACAAACTTATTTCCTTTCCCAAAATTCTAAGGATATAGTCCTGGGTGTTTGCAATAGCCAGTTCTAGCCCTTGTCCTGAGTTTTTCTAATCTAACAAATGAAGGAAATAAGGATGAGAGTCCCTTTTAGTACAGGTATCAAGTAGCTTGCTCTATCTGCTTATAATACTCCCTTGTAACCCCACTTCAAAGCCCTTCTGGCCCTGATTCATTATGTTAGCTCAAGACATATTCTTCTGTGGCCAAGGTAGGTTCCTTCACCCTTCCCTTCAAGTTTTTGTTGTACTACTCTAGCCCACAGTCTGTGCCTTTAAGGGAAGGGCCTTCTCCAAAGCAATTTAGGGGACATGGGTAGAAGTCAGAATCTATTATCAGCCAAGCATTGTAACCTCAAGCATGTTACCCTTACCTACCCAACTTCTAAGTAATCCTTAAATCAACCTAACCTCTCCAAAGGGTCAACAAAAGACCAGAGTCAAGCCTAGAACTATCTGAGGGCCTTTCTAGAAAAGTCTAACATCTTCAAAGTACTTAAGGTCATAGAATTCAGTCAAGATCTACAAGAGACAAAAATATTAAAAAATTGTGGTACACTCCCAACCTGGGTATTCACTGTCATGTACTGCAATGACATATATACAAGGATATCATGTATCCAGGGGTCAGGAATCCCGTATTAAAGGAGTTGAGAAAGAACCAAAGATATTCTGGCACAACCAAATTTCCTCAAACTATGAGGTGTCTCAGGGATTATAGTTAATTTTCATTAATATTATTATTCCTAAGTTATTATTTTATGCTGATTATCATACCAACTCATATTTACAGAATACTTCAAGCTTTACAAAGTCCTTTCCTCACCACTGCTCTATAAGGTATTATAATAATTTCATGTCATTCAGTTGTTTCAGTCGTGTCTGACTCTTTGCTGACCCAATTTGGGGTTTTCTTGATAAATATATTAGAGTGGTTTGCCATTTCCTTCTCCAGATCACTTTACAGATGAGGAACTGAGGCCAACAGGGTTAAGAAACTTACCCAGGGTCACACAGCTAGTAAGTATCTGAGGCCAGATTTGACCTTGGGGAGATGAGTCTTTCTGACCAGGCCTGACATTCTATCCATTGGCTACCTAGCTTGCCCTATATAATAACTTACACTTATATGTTTACATTAAGAGTTTTTGGTTGATGCTGTTCAATCTTTTCAGTTCTACCTGAATCCTCGTGACCCCATTTGACTTTTTCTCGACAAGGATATTAGAGTGGTTTACCATATCCTTCTCCACCTCATTTTACAGATGAGGAACTGAGGCAAATAGGGTTAAGTGACTTCTCCAGAGTAATACAGCTAGATGTGTCTGAGGCCAGATTTTGCTAATTAATTTGTTTCCTTTTTCCCTTCCTTTCTCCCTCCCTTCCTTCTTTCCTTGGCAAGTCACATATATATACATACATACACACATATATATGTATGTACATAATACACACACACATATACATACAAACATGTGCTTCATTCACACAAAATATTTAAACTGTAAACCCATCTGGGCAGGGATGATATTTGATTTAGTGTTTTGTACTATACCATTTTTATTTTCAAGAACCATTTGGCTACATCATTGAACAATTTGGAGAAACAACATAATATAATTCCTATAAATATCAAATTCAAATATTGATCACATAAGTCTCACCCTACTTGTCATTTACTTTAGTAATTAATGAGATAATGGATTTTGAGCAGTCAGGAAGAAATGTGTAAATGTTGAAAAATAAGTAGAAATGTGACCAATTTCTGAATCAGAATCAACACACTAAAAAGTGCCACCAAATAGCATTTGCAGGTAGTAATCATATGAAATGTTAATGCAAGGAATGAAATGCATTGTATAAGAAACAGAAATCAGACTTCAATTGTTATTACTTCACTTTTTTTTATGGTCAAATGCAATCCAAAAAACAGGACAGGCAATGAGAATCAGAAAAGATATGGAAACGGATTAACCAAATAGATGATTTAAAATGTTATCCTGAGGATTTACATATAATCAAGAAATTAGCCAAAGTAATATTAAAAAACTACTATTCAGTTGTTGTTTGAGAATAGAAGGAAAATTCCTGAGATCAGATATTTCTAAATAATAGCCAACAACTTTCTGCCTTTTTTTTTAGAGTGAGGAGAAACAAATGGACAAGAGTACAGCCTAACATGGCTTTCTGAAAAACTAACTGCCAAGTTTGGGTACACTCTGCCTATTATTTAAACATGTACTATAATTCATAGACTTATAAAATCTGAGAGCGGAAAGAAAGCTTAATGATTACGAAGCCCAACCACTTACTCAAAGCAGGAATCTCCTCTGTGGGATCCTTAAAAGAGAGCATCATCCCGCCTCTCCCTAAACATTTCATCAGTTCGTGACTTTCTGAGGCAACCTATTCATTCATTTCATTGCTGGATGGTTCCAGTTTTCAGTTATCTTAGATTGAGCTGAAATTTGCATAATGGACAGAGACCATGCCTAATTTTTGCATAAGGTCATGCATGTGTGTCCGTTTTAAACATTAATAGAAGATGAAAGGCTCAGGGGAGTCAGAAAGGACTTCCCATGGATCAGGATCATGTCTTATCTCTGACACACACCAGCTGTGTGACCATGAGCAAGTCTCTAAACCTTTCAGTGTCCCAGATCTGCACCAGTGAAGGAAGCTTCTACACTAGTAACTCCCCACACTAATGAACTCACAGGTATGAACCAAAAAAAAGTTAATGAAATGAGAAGCCTCCATCACACATACACATATGTATGCATATGGTCATACTTTAACAGCAAGACCCAATAACTCTACTTTGCTCAGAACTGGCTTGCTGATGCCTGAACAATTTCTTCTTCTTTTTAATGTTTGTACAGAGGCCAGAAGCTGACAGCATTTGTAATAACCACTTGCAGCATAGACAGAGTGAATATTGTGCTCTCTCAGCACCTATTCTTCTAGAAATGAGCATTCTACAGTCCTGTCAACATGCCTCATATGAGGTGGGAGGGTGGACACACAAACACACACAGACACACACACACAGACATACACACACACACACACACATCTCCTGTACTCATTGCTAAGCAAAAACTAGCAACTCTAGCAACTGCCCTAAGACCAAGACCTCCAGTAGGCTGGTGATGTGTATTTTTAAAATATGTCCCCTATCAACTTTATGAAAAAATCTGATATACTCTGTCAGATGTGAACCTCTTCTCTGGTTGGTTCAAGATCAAAAAAAGAACCCATCTGAGCTTAAGTTTTAATATAGTATTTGCACAGATAGAACTTTCTGCTTTCACTAATTTGACAGAGATGCAAGCAAAAATAACAGGTTCTCAGAAATTTCAATTAGTCGTATTTATACCAACTTTGTTCGGCAGCCTCAAAACTTGAAAATCTTTGCAAGGCCACATCATGTGTGTCTAAATTCACATAAATAGCAGTCCAGTGAAATCTCATTAATTCCAAGTCTTAATGATTTGGAATTTTTGATATTTGGATGAGACTGGACTGAGGATTCCCTCTGCTAAGCAAACCTGACATTAGAGATAGTATAAGTTATTACAGAGGTTTCCCCGAAAAATAATTATTCAGCACCTCCCTGGAAATCTACTTTCTTTCACCCTTTAACGATTTAAAAAAAATTGTCATTTCAAAAAATTACATGAAATATATTTTTTTAAAAAATGATATAGCTTAAATTTAATAATTTACTATAAATTTGTGGGCTTTTTCCTGCATTAAAATTTTAATGAAACAATATTGCATCATCTAATCGTATTGTAAACAAGTCATTACATGCACATATTCCTGCAGAGGCACGCTGGACTTCCTGACATTGTATGAGATGTTTGCCTGCCAAAACTTGCTTGTTAAGACCTGTCCACAGAACTGATGACTGATCAGTTATAACTTTCATTTTGCGTGTTTATTTGGAAAATAATGTAATCATTACAGCTTTAATCTTGTTACACAACAGATGAAACACGCACCAATGGTTTTTCAAAATTTTCTTTTCTCTTCTTTTCTTATGCTTCCATCATCTCCTTATTTTTTTCAATGTCCCACAACCGTACCCAAGGCTACTATCCCCCTCTCATAGTTCCAGCAGCCCCTTCTCACCCTTCCAAGGGGCAGAATTACCTACTTTGGGAACCCGTGAGTTAATACTAAACAAAATCACAGGAGTAATATTTAAAATATTTGAGAACAACAGACCAACATTTCATATCAAACGCCAAGATAAATTCAAAATGGGTACATGATTTAGATACAAAGGGTGATACCATAAGCAAATTAGGAGAACATGGAAAAAAATTACCTGTCAGATCTAAGATAAGGGAAGAGGTCACAACCAAACAAGAGACAAGAGAAGATCACAGGACATAAAAAGGGTAATTCTGATTTTGGGAAATTTAAATTTTTTTCACAAACAAAAACAATGAAGCCAAAATTAGAAGCAGGAAAATGGGGAAGGAGAGATTTTACAGCTAGTTTCTCTAATAAAGGTCTCGTTTTTCAAATATAGAAAACTGAACCAATTAATGAATGGTCAAAGGATCTGAACAGGTAGTTTCCAGAAGGAAAAATCCAAACTAACAAGTCATATTAAAAAAACCTCAAATACTATTTTTACTTTATTTTTCTTGGTCTGTGTTTTCTTTCACAACATGACTAATATAGAAATGTTTTACATGACTGCACACGTATAACCTGTATCAAATCACCTGCCTTCTCAATGATGGGGGCAGTAAGGAAGAAAATTTGGAACTCAAAATTTTTAAAAATAAATGTTAAAATTTATTTTATATATAATTAGAAAATATTTTTAAAAGCTCTACATCGGTAATAATTAGAAATGCAAATTGAAACAACTCTGAGGTACTATTTCACACCCATTAGATTGATTAATATAAAAGAAAAGGAAAATGACATGCTGAGGGGATGTGAAAAAATAGGTACATAAATGCACTGTTGGTGGAGTTATAAACTAGTCCAACAATTCTCAAAAATAATTTGGAACTATACCCCAAAAGGGTATAAAAGTGTGCATACTCTTTGATCCAGCAACAACACTACTAGGTCTGTTTCCCAAAGAGATCAAAGAAAAAAGAAAAGGATCTATGTCTACAAAAATATTTATAGCTCTTTTTGTGGTAGTAAAGAACTGGAAACTGAAGAATGTCTATCAATTGGTGAATAGTTGAACAAGTACCTATTTCCCCATGTATAAGATACTCCCATGTATAAAACGCACCTTAATTTTGGGGCCCAAAATTTGAAAAAAAAATGTATTACATAAACTTATTGAACTCAAGTTTTATTCAACATAAAATTCATACAATAATACAATGAAATTCAAGGACCTTCTGCTCATAGCTTTCAGGCATCTTTTGGGCAAGTCTGGTGGGTGTACTCATGCTTAGTCCATTCTGTTTCATGAACCTGAGGCGCCAATTGTGTCCTCCTTTGAAATCAGTAACTTCTTTTTCATCAGCAATTCTTCTTGCCTCATGCTGAATCATCTTTGTGGACACAGGAATTCCAATTGTCCTTCGCTCTTCAATCCATATCTTCAATTCCCTCTATAAATCAGGCCATTTTGCTGACTTGCCTCTCATGGCCACCTTCTGATGTGGCGTTTTCAGTAGGGTTTCTTCTTCCCGTAGCCAGTCTCAGATTGTTTTCTCAGTTGGAGGAGGACCAAACTTACGTTCAGCAGCACCATTTCCATTCACTTTTGCAAGCTGGATCACTTTTAACTTGAATTCAGCACTGTATGAAAATCTTTTCTGAGCCATTTCTGGGCAGAACGTGGCAAAAATAACCTAATATACTGGTAACAAATGCAAAACACAAAGACAACAAGCGCAAAAAGCGGGAAATGCAAGTAAAAAAATCTACAACCACTGTATAAGATGCATACAATTTTTAGACCCCAAATTTTTCAAAAAAAGGGTGCATCTTATACATGGGAAAATACGGTATATGATTGTGTTTGTGATGGAAGGTGCTTAGTGATTTTTCAATTGTGTCCCACTTTTCATGACCCATTTTGGGGTTTTCTTTGCAAAGATACTGGAGTGGTTTGCCATTTTTCTCCAGGTCATTTTACAGATGAGGAAACAGAGGCAGAGTTAAGTGGCTTGCCCAGGGTCATACATTCAATAATAGTCTGAGTTCAGATTTGAACTCAAAAAGATGAGTCTTCCTGACTCCAGGCCTAGCATTCTATCCACTGTGCCACCTAGCTCCCCACCTAGCTGTGACAGAATGCTATTGTATCATAAGAGATGACAAAGGAGATGACTTCAGAAAAACCTGGGAAAACCTGTATGAGCTGATCCAAAGAGAAGCGAGCACTAACAGGAGAACATCATACGCAGTAATAGCAATACTGTAACAATGACTGACTGTGAAAAACAATGATCCAAGACAATTACAAAGCACTCATGATGAAATATGATGTCCAACTCCAGAGAGAGAACTCAGAGAGGTCTCTGAGTACATATTGAAACAATTTTTTTTCACTTTATTTTTCTTGCTTTTTTTTTAACAACATGGATAATGTGGAAATGTGTTTTTCATAATTTCACATATGTAATGGGTATCATATTTCTTTCCTTCTCAATGGGTAAGATAGAGGATAGGAGGAAGAAAAGAATATGGAACTGAAAATAAAATAAATAATTAAAATAAATAAAAATAAAAATTTTTAAAGAAAATTTTAAAAAATACTTGAGAACACATTTTTGAAGTACTATACTTTTAAAGTACCCAATTATTTTTAAAAACACACATAATAACTACAAATCATTTTTATCCAGACATTAAATAGCTTTCCCAAGGATCTCTACTAGGCCAAGTTTTTAGTTATTCTGCATAATTACATAAAAGTAACAAAATAACATTTTATATTTTTCTATAATCCAGACTTCACAATTTGGACTACCTTTTTCCCAGTTACTTCAAATTAGAGAGATCTTCCCACAATCACAGGTATTTGGTAAAAACATTTTGCTGATGATACTAAATGAATTCAATTTATTTTAGGACAGTTCGGTGCAAAAACATTAAAGTTGGAGTTAGAGGACCTCAAATCCTAGCTGTGCTACATACCACCTATGCGACTGTGGGCAAGTCGCTTTAATGTCTTTGAGTGTCAGTTTCCTCATCTGTAAAGTAAGAGGTTTGGACACTGAGAATCTCTACTACTCCAAATCCTGAGTTCTACAGGCAGAGTGACTTTCCTCAAGCCAAGGGAATGGGAGAGTAAAAGGGGGCTTTAGATTTTCCTAATTTTAGTCAATGCTCATCTCAAATGACATTTCTTATATCAGGACTTTCTTGATCCCAATAGCAGTTACTTCTCTATCAAATTATCTCATATTTATTTACACATATTTTGTATATAAGTATTTTATGCATACTTGTGTATATTGTATGACGCTGGGCAAGTCACTTAGACTCTCTGTACCTCAGTTTCCTCACATGTAGAATGAAGGGACTGGACTCAATAGCCCCTAAGTTTTGTTCAACCTTTAAATCTATGATCCTATGAACTGTACTGAGGTTCCTCAAAACCTAAAGAGCAGCTTCTCAAGGCTTCCTATGAGAGGAAGCAGAACCTAACATCATCTGGGTCCTGCCTGATAGAAGAGGAGTGAACAATGCTTTAAGGTGCCCCTCACAAGAAGAGAGGGATCAAATCATCCAGGGTCCTCATTGCTACTTCTCAAGACTGGCATATCCCAGTTCATAAAGGTGCTGTTCTAAAAAGCCTCAATGTAACTTTCCTAGAGGTTGATTAGTAGAATGACAGAGCTCTTTATTTCCAGATATTCTGGGAAGGGAATAATATTGTAAGAAAGCAATGGCTATTCCTGTCACAGGCCTAAGTGAGGAAAAGCCCTACCCTCTTCTTTTCAATCATGGTCTTCAGGCAAACCATTACTTTTTAAATTTTCTTACCTTGTTTTTGGCAAGAGATAATGTACATTTTCTTCTATTTTTGATTTTATTCTACTATTTCTTGTCTCATGGATTCACTGATTTTATTTCAGGGAAGCCATTACTTGAGTAAGGTTTATCAACTCCTGTCACAAGCTGTTTATTTTGCTAACAATTCTTTCCTCCCAAGTGCTTATTTAATTTTCACTGTTTGGTTCCAGTTTTTCTAGGAACTCTTCTAGACCTTGTGACCAAGTAATTTTTTTTTTTCAAATGAGATAGTATCTTTAAAGTGCTTAGCACAGAGTCTGGGAACAGTAGGCACTTATAATTAATGTCTCACCCTTTCTCTGAGCCTCTACTTGTAGTCATTGTGGAGTTCTCTCCTTCTGTATTTGTCTTGAGTGTATCTGATTCAATAAAAATTCCTTATCACAGCAAGTATCTTCTTCTGTTAATGCATATTTCCAGCCTTCATCCACTTTCCTCTGCATACTATGATGGGGCAATAGAGCTCAATGTAGTTCTAATCTGTATTATCTGGACTCTACCAGTTTACAATGACCCTGATATATCTGTGCTGAGAATGCTGGCAGATTTTAGGGCTCCCTATAACTCTCCAAGTTATGGTTCCCAAAATGGGCAATAACTCCCCCTCAGGAGTGCTGGAGGGATCCGTGAGACAGTAGTAGCCTCAGGTGCAAATGGGGAGTGCTGAATAAAAATAAAGGTTAACCTAACCCCAGAGGGGTGCTGAGTAACTTTTTATTTTAAAGGGGGAGGTAGGCCAAATAAGTTTGGGAACCTCTATTAGATCCTTAAGAGTGTCTCAGATCAGTGGTCTATAAACTTTCAGAGCTCCTAAGACAGCCTTTATGATCTCCATAAGTTTCCATCTCCTCAGAGTACTGCAAGTAACTTGCTACCTTGGACTTCCTCTGTGGAACACAGAGGATTTTCCTAACTTCCGTGTGCTATAGGCTCCAGATGGCCTTGAGAAGTCTCTGGTCTTCAGTGCTAGGCTTCTCAGCCTGGAGTTTAAGCTGGCTCTTCTGGTAGGACCCCTCCTTTGGTGCCTGCTGGCTTCTGCCTTTTTGTGCAATCCTGGGCAGGATAAAAGGACTGTAGTTTCTTTTTTGATTTCTCGATCATTCATTCTATCTGGTGCTCTTTTTATAATCTTTGGAGGATTTGCATGAGAGCTGGGATGTTTTGTTCCTTGTTCATGCAGCTGTCTTAACTGGAAGTTAAGACAATCTAATATCGTGCAGATGCCTTTGATCCAAAGCCTTTTCCACCTAATTATCTATTTGTCCTTCCATTAATTCTTACCACTGGCTCATTAGTACAGCCACCTTTGCTAGAGTATGTATAAGGACTTAAGTATTGAGGAAAAAAACTAAGCCAAACCCTAGAAATAAAATAAAATCTAAATCACTAATAATTAGAAATGCAAATTGTGCATTTCTCGAATATGCTGAATTATATTATTGTATGCTTCAAATCCATAGAAACAGAGGGTATTCCAATTCCTGAAATTTGAAATTAAGGGTATACAGAGTTTTGCATAGATTTAAAACCCTAGAAATAATACATGTTTCTATAATATAAAAAATTTATCAACATAAAATACTTATAGCAGCTCTTTAAAACTGCGCACACCTTTAATTCCCAATTCTAGGTTTGAAATATATGCCAAACTGTGCATCGCCTCAATTTCCAATTCTTTGCAACCACGAAGAGAGCTGCTATAAATATTTTATATTTATAAATTAATATCAATATATATTATTTCTAGGGTTTGAAATATACGTAAAACTGCATACTCTTTGACCCAGCAATACCAACACTAGGTCTACATCCCAAAGAGAACAAAGAAAAAGAAAAAAGACCTATATGTGCAAAAATATTTATAGCAGCTCTTTTTGTGTTGGCAAAGAATTGTCAAACTCTAGAAATAAAAGAGCTCATTAATTTTTAGGCAAAGGTAAAGTAGAGGAGGTCACTTCATATAAAACCATACTAATAACATCTGTTCCACTTGCTGTTTAGAGGTCCTTCTGTTTCATCCTTTTAAAAATATATTTTACTGATGTATTTTGTTTTTACATAAGCTATATCCCCTATATCCTTTTCCATCCTCAAAAAGCCATCTTACAACCAAAAGTATCTTTAAAGAGGAGAAAGAAAAAAATTCAACAAAACTAATCAATACACTGAAAAATATGATGTTACATGCAATGTTCTACTTGATCTCCACCTTGCAGAGGAACCAGGAGAAATGTCTTCCTACTATTTTTTATTTAGGGCCAAGCTTAGTCTTTATAATTTGCAGCATTCAACTTCAGCTGTTTTGTGCCAGTTGTTCTTTCAATTTGCACTGCTGTAGTCACACTACATATATTGTTTTCTTGACTGCATCAGTTCACGTAAGTTTCTCCATGCTTCTTCATTCTCATCATTTTGTTTCATTCTTAAAGAAGGCAGGAGCCATTCAAGGAGATATCATGTTATAAAATGTACTGTCTGTTTAATAGTTACCTGATTTCTCTGACCTTAGAACTACATAGCAATGGGATTATATATGACAGAAACGACCTAACCTTCTGACATTTAGGATATGGATTACTTTTCAAATCTGGGAGGTGGCCAAAACTTTATCTCATTCCTATAAATAACTGATATGTGAAATGTTGAGCCTTAGATATCACATTTACAGAAAAGTTAAGCAATATCATAGAAATAAGCTTTCATTAATTTTATAGCAACTTGTCTCCTTTAGAGGATTTTCTTCTTTTACAAGTCCAGCCTCTCTTTTTCACAGTTTTGAAAAGTCAAAAGACAAGCTAAAAAATTCCTAAAACAAAGTGTTTTCAAAGGGGGAAAAACCCACTACCCTAATGTTTAAACAAGAGGACTATTAAGAATTGTTCTTATCTTGGACTTATCATAAGCAACTTCTCACCTTAGATGTCCCAACTATACAACTGAAGTAACTTTATTTAGAATTATAAAACTTTAGTGCTGGAAATTACCTTGGAGGCCAACTAGTCTAGTCTTTTCATTGTTCTTTGAATGAAAATTAAAAGATTTTCACAGTATCTACAAACAGCAAAAATGAACAAAAAGAAAAAGTTTCACTATCTTCTAAGTATCAAAAGTTTTTATATATAAAAACACCAAAGACTTATTCTACTTGTTTTGAAACAAAATTACAATGTAAGCCACCTAAACCACATGTCAAAAAAAGCTATTCTTCCTTGAACAAATATGCCATGTCTTTTGATTACTGTATTTCTAATACAGACACAGGTATGAACAGGTTAATCTTCACACAAGACAGTAATTGCTGGGAAGAGGGAAAAATGGAAGGAGGGTATAGCACTACCTATGTGTTAGATTATATGAAAAAAAGGATTACCATTACCCATTGACAACAACCATAAACAAATTTGAAAGATGCCTAGGCACATAATCAATTAAAGGCCAGCCTCTATTTGCAGTTTTGCACCCTTACCATCTGCAAAAGAATGTATTTTTCCTAATGCTGCCCCTTTTTGATAATCCTGCAGTATTTTTCTGGTATACTGCAGAGTCCAAGAACAGGTACTTTGCTGCTGGCTATGATCCAAGGAATGGCAAGCAGGCTGTCCAGCCAGATATCTCTCAGACCTACAGATGTAATGTTAATAGAACTATTGTTTCTTATCAGAGAACCACAAGCTTCCCCAGGTACCATTTATTCTCTTTTCTATGGGCTTACAAATGCTGGGGGGAAGAAGAAGCTACTACATCAGGGAAAATGCAATTAGAAAAGGGAAAGGGCAGGGAAGGGAAGTCGGTATTCACCATCATGGTTGAATGAGCTGACCTGATAAAACGAAACACAGGGAGACTAGGCTTCATAGAAACAAGGAGAGTAGGTCATCTACTATCAGAAATAACCTAAGTAAGAGCTGCTTCCTTTAAGCAAACCATGTTTGTTTGTAAATGTCAACAATACATAAGGCTAGCAGGAAAAGGAAACATCTCCATCCAACTCTTCCAAGTTCAAGTCAGTAAAGAAGTGGAATGCTTTGGTTGAATGTTTTAAAAAGACAATTTAAGAGCTTTTAACTAGAACACTCAGACTAAAGTTCTTAACCACATGTGTCTCTTTTACAAGGAATCTGTGGCAATTTAAGATATCTAATTTCTAAATTAGAACACCCCAGTATACTTGACTCCACAGAGAAAAAAATATAATGATTGAGGCTCTTTTGATTAATGGCAACTACAATGTGGTTCCAGAATCACATATCTGAGTACTACTATTCTTGTATTACCCTGCCACTTTAATAAAGAAACTTCTCACTAACACAGAATTTATTTATCCATTTATTTTTAGCATTCATTTTTAAAGATTTTTAATCTCAAGTTCTCTTCCGCCTTTCCCCCACCCATTGAGAAGACAAGCAATGACATCAATTATACATGTGAAGTCATGCAAAACACATTTCTACATTAGCCATGTTGCATAAACAAACAAAAAGCAAGAAACAAAGTTTTAAAAAAAAGTATGCTGGAGGTGGACAGCATTTTTCATCATGGGTCCTTTGGAAGTCTCTTGGATCATTATACTGATTGATCATTGTATCAGAGTCTTTCACAGTTGATTATCAACTAACATAGCATTTAGATAATCAGTGACTAACTGTTCACATTGCTATATAAGGGATTTTACAATATGAGGGCCTCAGAAATAGCTATGGGCCATGTGAAAATACAACTAGAAGAGGCAGAAGTTTCCTAAATGGAGCAATGGTCTCAAATGCCCCAGGTTATATTTCTTACTGCTCAGGAATAGAAATTAATACTTTGGAAAAAATACAATATGAAAAACTCAATCGAACCAAATAATCTTTTATGAGAAACCTGATAGAGGGAAGATGGAAGTAAACTGATTATATACTTTAAATAGATTGTTAGGTAATCTACTTATACTGAGTTTGTGCATTTGAAAGATTCATATTACCTCAAATGAGGTTGAAGAAGGCAAGCCTGAAACAGCAAGACCCAATTAGGTTAATTCTCTTTAGCTATTTCACCATTCTCATTGTAAGGTAATAGGTTTGTCCTATCATAAGGTTTACAATATTTCTTTCCTAAAAAATATCACAGGATCTGTATGCCAAATTATTTTTAAAGATTATTTCAGCTCCAAGATTTTCTTAATCAGAGTCAGAAGTGAGGCTAACCTAGATTTTGATGTGAGCTTTTTTCACAGTATCCGATTTAATTTTCCTCAAAATCATTCATAACTAGTAGACAATAAAGAAGTATCCTACAGCTTCAAGAAGGCTTATTTTTTATCTTCCTATACTTCTCATAGCTATATCATAGTTCACTATAGATAAGACTAGTTTAATAGAAAGTACAGTTATAGCTTACGAAACGACCTTTGTCCACTCTATCACCTCTAACGAAGTATTATGAAATCTGCTTGGAGCAAAGGGTTTTCCTTCCTTCTCATCTCCCATCTCCTCTGATATGTCAGAAGTGATCTTACTTCTTTAATCTTCTGTGACACATTCAGGGTTCCTCTCATGATATTTACCACATTTTGCCTTTTATTGTGTGTACAAACACATACACACGCACACACATATGTATCTTGTCCCATATGCCCTTTTAGAATACAAGCTTCTGGAGAGCAGGGGTTGCTATCACAACGCCAAGCACAGTGCTTTTTTGCACATATCAAGCACCAAATAAAGTTCAATAAATGAATGCAAAACCAGAATCAGCTCTGGAAATATTATTGCTCAAAGTGAACCAAAACTAACCTAATTAGCTATTGGTTGAGATTCCATTTAAGCCTGTCCTAGAAAGCAG
Organism: Phalanger gymnotis; assembly: GCA_028646595.1. NCBI lineage: Eukaryota > Metazoa > Chordata > Mammalia > Diprotodontia > Phalangeridae > Phalanger > Phalanger gymnotis. The sequence continues at coordinate 119,595,325 of CM053625.1, read as the reverse complement.
AGTAATTCTTGGTATCTTATGCTCACCATGAGAATGAGCTGGAATATGACATGGAAATAACACTGTACTCAACATTCACAGACATGAGACAATCTGCCAACACAGACCATCCTAGCCTTGGATCACCCCTACCATCTGCCTTCCTTGTTCCTATTCTAGAGCTATCAAGCAATGCTAGAGATCATCTCAAACAACTAAGCACTACGTAAAACCTAAAGGACCTTTGGATTTTGATTCTTCAACATTCCTTCTCAAATCATACCATGAATGTTCAACAAATGGCTAATCTAGAAGACAAGAAATCCTTCAGTAAGGCAAATGCCATGGGTAATACCCAGCTATGATTTCCAGCCATAGAGAATACAGGTCCAGGGTAGGGTGGGTCTGGTATAGCCCCAGGCTCAGGTATGCTAGTCAGCTCTTACCAAGGCAATTGTTAAATTTTCAGTATGAGTATTTATTTACACCTCAGAAATTGGAACATGCCACAAACTGGGTCTTAATTTATTATTTTGTTAATTGTCTAAAGAAAGTGATGGAGAAAGTGTTAATAATGTAAATTAAATTTAAAAGTGTGTCCTGCTGTAGAAGAATCAATTGTTGAATATTTACAGCAAGCCAGTGGCCAGGGGACAAAACTAGCCCCTGACCATTCTTGAAGGATTCTTAGGAAACTGGTTAAATTTTAGGAGTCTGACTCTAGAATACGACCTCTCATTCACAGAATTATATGTAATGTAATCAAACACATATAGTCGTTTAAGGTCTGCAAAGCATGTTATAGAATTCTAGAGTTGGAAGAGAACTAAGAGATTAGCTAGTCTGACCCTCTCAGAGGCCCAGAGGAATGAAATGAATTCTTTTTTCTGAACTCATGCCTTATTTAATGAATTGTATGTCACATGATGAAGGCAGCTTCTTTAGCCAAGCAACTTGTTTATGGGCAAAATATATACACTTAATGGATGATAGGTTGCTTTATGTATGAATTGAAATATTTTAAAAATCAATGAAATGATATTGTCAGATTCTGCACCTGCCACAATTGCAATCAAAGTTGTAGCCACTGCCCTTCGTTGTCCACTGACATCCTGCCTCCCCCTGCCCCAATTTATCCAAAATCACAAAGCTAGTGAACTGGTAGGCTTTTTAGAATCTGACCAGTGTTCAGGAATAAGACAATTGGGGAAAATTCTATTTACCAGAGCTTTGGTTCTATTCAATTTAATAAACATACATTTAAGTATCTTTGTTCCAGGACAGTCTGCTGGAGCACCAAACTAAGGATGATAGTTCGATTTCATAAAGCAAAGATTTGATTACCTACAGCTGAACCAGATGTGAATGAGGGCCAAAAGACTAAAAAAAAGCCTCCCCTACCAGTTCACTATTACCATCTAACCATTCCTTATTTTAAATAGAAGAAAAATAAATAGTTGCTTCATTTATCTGGATGAATCATTTCCACTAAAGAGCATAGCATATAAAGACCATGCTTGTCAAACATCAGGAATCCATGCTGTTAAAAGCTATTTTAAGTCTCACAGTACCTTTTCCTGAGACCTACATGAGAGTGAGGGACAACTATTTTTTGTATTCTCTCGACTATTTCTCAGTCTTCATGAGGCTTGCCCAGGAAGAAAAGTACTCCCATGATTTGAGAAATGTTAAGTCACTGTTTACTTTCAACAATTTCATCTAACCTGGTCAACCTCAATGTAAATTATCAGTTGCAATCAAAAAGACAATAAGGAAAGGAATACAAAGAACTGACCATTTACAATCTGAATCATAGTTAATTACCCTTACTCCAGCACTGTAGGTATCTGGACCAAGATCAAATAACTTAGACCAGTATAATAGAAATGAAAAGTGAATTGAAGGGAATATGAAATCCAATCACTTTTATTCTAGCTTTACTTCTCTTTCTTCACAGTCTTGACCTTAATTAAAGGATTTTCAACAATTAACTGTTCTCTACCTTTGAATGCCTTGCCCTATGGTCCTAATGTTTCTGCCCTATTAATTGCCAACCCTGTTTCACTCCTCACCATCTGCCTTCACACAGGTTCCCAAAATGGGTGATGCTGCCTCCTGGGGAGCACTGGAATGATGGCGGGGCAGTATTAGCCTTGGGTGCAATTGGGGAGTGTTGAATAAAAATAATGGGGTGGAAGCACAAGGAAAGAGAAGAAAATTTTGAAAAACCGTTCATACATGTTTCATCTGTTGTATAGCAGAGTTAAAGTCGTAGTGATTACATTATTTTCCAAATAAAAATACAAAATGCAAGTTATAACCAATCAGTGGTCAAGTCAGCTGGCAGGTCTTAACAAATAAGTGTTGGCAGGCAAGGGTGTTGCGCATTGTCTGTAGCCCAGCTTTCACCTGCAGGAATATGTGTGTGTAATAACTTGTTTATAATACAATACTATACGGTTACATGATACAAGATTGCATCATCAAAATTTCAATACAAAATTTCAATCATTCAATTCAACACATCAAAATTTCAAAAATTCAAGGAAAAAACACAAATTTGCAATAAATTATTAAAATTTAAGATGCACCATTTAAAAAAATTTTTGTTTTTTGAAATGATGCAAATTTCAAAAATAAAACTTTAAAGGGTTAAAGAAAGTAGATTTCTGGTACTGGAGGGTACTGGGTAATTTTTTTTTTGAGAGAGGGGCAGTAGGCCAAATAAGTTTGGGAACCTCTGCACTAGCACCATCAAGCACTGCTGGAAGAAGTCACAAACTTAGGTCTGATCTACTACAAGTTCATTGTATGTGACCTCAATTGTGGCCTCACCAGTTACATAGTAATTCTTCTCTTTTCTCATGGTAATTTATCTCTAACTCTCTATCACATACTTCACAGTATAGATTCCATATTTTGTCCTTTCTTCAAGCCCCCAAACTCCTTATTTTAGCAGATGACCTTGATTTCAATTTTACTGAGAAAAGTGAAAGTCATTTGGCACATGCTCCACTATCTTCCTCCTCCATACCTCAAAATATCTCTTTTCACCCATCCTCTTCTTGTTCCTACCAGTCTTAAAAGATAAGTTATCTCTTGTTCTTGGTAAGGCAAAGCCCTCCATATGTGTCCTTGATTCCATTCCTTCCCATCTCCTAAAGGACTTAACTGAACTTTTCTTCTCTATCTTCAATTTCTTCCTCTTCTCTCTACAAACATCCTCAGGTGTCACCAACTTAAAAAACAAAAAACTTCCAGGACTAGGTAACCCTCTTAATCTATCACCCTTTCTCTTTCTTCCCCTACATCGTTAAACATCTAGAAATGTCTCCACTCATAGAATTTCTGTCTGGAAAGGACCTTAAAATCAGATAATTCAGCCCCTCATTTCACAAATGAAGAAACTGAAGCCCAGAGAACTAAACTGATTCACCCAAGATCAATCAAGCAGTAAGTAGCAGAGCTGGGATTTATCACTTTCACTTTCTCATCTCCCAGGCTTTCAACCCTGCAATCTCGCTGCTAAAAGAGCTGTGTCCAAGGCCACAATGACCTATTAACTGTGAAATGCAATAGTCTTTTCAATTCAACAAGCATTTGCTGAGTGTCTGCTATGAAATAAGGCACTGCTCTAGGCACTAGGGATACAAAGGCACAGTCCTGACCTTTAGCAGCTTTCATTCTCCAAAGGGAAAACAACACAGTACATAGATAAATACACATACACATGCACACAAACAGAATAATAAATACAAAGTCATTTGGGGGTTGGGTGGAAAGATCATTAACAACTAGGAAAATTAAAAGAGATCTGCAAAGGATGACACCTGATCTGTGTTTTGAAGGCAGTCAGGTATTCTATCAAGCAAAGGTGAAAAAAGACAACATTCCATCATAGCAGACGGCCTTGTAGAGGCAAGAGATAGAACGTCATGTCCAGGAAACAACAAGTAGCCCAATTTAGCTGAAATAGAGTCCATGAAGGGGAATAATGTGAAATCAGTTTGGAAAGATTGATTGGTGCTGGATTTTGAAGAATTTTAAAAGCCAGAAAGGCTGTATTTTATCCTGAAGATAATAGGAAGCTACTGAAGTTTCTTGAGCAGGAGAGTCATAAGGTCAAGAGCTATGTTTTAAAAATACCAATTTGGCAGCTCTGTGGCTGATGGATTGATTGGTGATGGTAAAGTATGAATACAGGGAGACCAATTAGGAGGCTATTTTGAAAATCCAAGGAAGAATATGTATAACCTATACCAAATTTCTTACTGTCTCAGGGAAGGGAGAAGGGAAGGAGGGAGGGAATTTAGAACTCGAAATTAAAAAAAAACTGTTAAAAATTGTTTTTACATGTAATTGGGGAAAAATAAAGTATTATTCATGAAAAAAAGAAAATCTAAGCAAAAGAACTAAGGCAGTAGGTGTGTGAGTAAAAAGAAGAAACAAATGCTAGAGATACTGTGGAGGTGGAATCAACAGATACATAAACTAATTAGCTATGGAAAGGAGCTAATGATAGAGAGTGAAGAGCTGAGGATGACTCTGATGCTGCAAATCTAGAAAGATGGTAAAGCCCCTGATAGAAATACAGAAGGAAGAAAGATGAAAGGAAAAAGAACGGCCTCGGAGTGATAGATTACTACCAGGATCTGGACAGGATGATACATTTGGACAGAATGACTCTCAAAGGAGAAGCTGCTAAGTGACAGAGGATAAATCAATCAATGAATAGACATTTATTAAATGCCTACTATGTTCCAGGCACTATGCTAAGTGCTGGCTATACAAAAGGAGGCAAGACAGCCACTGCCATCAAGGTGTTTACAATCTAATGGAAGAGAAAACAAACAAATATATACAAAGGAAGCTACCTACAGGATTATCAGACAGAAGGCACTGGAATCAAGCGGGGTTAGGGAAGGCTTCCTGTAGAAGGTGGAGTTTTAGCTGGGACTGACGACTGAGCATTCCAGGCATGAGGGACAGCCAGAGAGAATGCTCAGAGCTGACAGATGGAGTATCTTATTCATTGAAACATTTAGGAGGCCAGTGTCACTGGACTGAGGAATACATGTGAAGGAATAAGGTGTAAGAAGACTGAAAAGGTAGGAAACAAGGTTATGAAGGGCTTTAAACGCCAAAGAGAGCATTTTGTATTTGATCCTGGAGGCAATATGGAGCCACTGGAGTTTATTGAGTAGGAGGATGACATGATCAAACCTGCACTTTAGGAAAATCACTTTAGTGGCTGAGTGGAGATGGAATAGCAAGAAACTTGTGGAAGGCAGACCCAATAATAGGCTAAAAAATCTAGGCATGAGGTATTAAGGGTCTGCCCTAGAGTGATGGCACTGTCAGAGGAGAGAAGGGGCATACCTGAGAGATGTTGCGATGTTGAAATCAACAGGTCTTGGCACCAGATTGGATGAGGGGTCAGAGATAGTGAGGAGTCCAGGATGACTCCTACTAAGTCTCAGAGACTGGGAGGATGGTGTTGTGCATTTGCAGTAATAGGGAAGGTAGGAGGCAGGAAAGATTTAAGGAGAAAGATAATGAGTTGCATTTTAGACATGGTGAGAAAACAGAGTAGGCTTACTTGTCTTCCTGGTCCAGTTATGTTGGGAGCATGAGAGAAGGAACATCCAGTACTTGAGGCTTTTCTTACTTTTTGTTCTCCTGGACTGTTCTGTTATACTATACGTAACATTAACTGACCACAATTTCAATAAATTAATTTTATTCAACAAACATAATTTATTAATAATTATCATTTACTACTATCAGGATCTGAACAGGATGATAAATATAGATGAAGTGATGCTCAAAGGAGAAGTTGCTAAGTGATGGCAGAAGATCAATCAATCAATCGACATTTATTAACTGTCTGCTATGTTCTAGATGCTATGCTAAATGCTGGCTATACAAAAGGAGACAAAAGACAGCCCCTCCCATCAAGCAACTTACAATCTAGTAGGGGAGTCAACAAGTAAACAAATAATTATAATTTATTACTATGTGAAAACATTATGCTAGGAGCAGAGGATGCAATGATAAAAACAAGCTAATCTCTGCCCTCAAGGAGCTTATATTCTTTGGAGACACAAAAGTATCACAAAAGCCTTGAAGGAAAACACAGACTCTCAGATATTGAAATGAGGAGGGAATACAATCTAAGCATGGGGAGTGGCTTGTCTAAGTATGGAAAGGTAGAAGATTCAAGTACAGAGTTTGGGGAATAGCTTAGTCATAGAGTTTAGCTGTAACACAGTATTCATGAGGGATATAATTTGAAGTAAGGCTGAAAGGTACATAGAAGTTAAGATTGTGGAAGGCTTTAAACGGCTCCCTGATAGTCTCTCCTTTTTTGAGTTCTATGATATTTTCTCTTCATTCTACTCCTAACCGTCAAACTGTTCCTTTTCAATTTCCTTTTTCTGGTCCTTCATCTTCCTCTCAATCCCTTAAAGTCTCTACATTGGGCCCCCTTTTTCATCTCACTCTATACCTGTGAGAGGCAGAATGGCATAGTGGACAGAATGCTACACTTGGATCAGTTAGACCTGAGCTCAGTTTCTACCTCTGACACCAACAATGAGTCACTTCAGTCACTTAAATATTCCGGAGCCTTCAGTTTCTTCATCTGTAAATTAGGATAATAATTTAATTGTAGTACCCTTCTTAAGAGGTTACTATAAGACTCAAATGAAATAAGGTTTGTACAAAGTTCTTTGCAAACCTTAAAGCCTTAGATAAATGCCTGCTATTATTACTATTATGATGATGACGAAGATGATTTCATCCTTTCTCTTCATGACTCACTCCCATGGTTTCAGTTATAACCTGAAGATGACTTCCAAATCTGCATTTCAAGTGCATATCTAGTGAACTACAATCCCGCATTTCCAGCTGCTCACCAGACATCTCCACTGGGATGGCCCACAAGCATTTTAAACTCAAAATATACAGAACTGATCACAACATCTTTTTCCAAAATCTGCATCTCTTACTACCTTCCTCATATCTATCCATGGCACCAACATCCTCACCCAGACTCAAAATTGAAGAGGCATCTTTGACTCTCTCCTCCATTTAATCTATTATATACAATAAAATACCAGATTCTATCAATTCTACCTCACAGACTTTTGCAAATATCCCTTCCTATCCACTCACAGCTACTAGCTTAGCTCCTCTTAAGGAGCCTCTTTGAATATCCTCCTCACTGTCTCTCTGCCTCCACTCTTTTCCCTCTCCAATGAGTCTTTGCACAGCTTCCAACATATTTCTAATGCACAAGTCTAACCACTTCCTTCCTCTTCTCAAAAACCTTTGATTATTCTCAATTGCTTATGAAATAAAATACAAATGTTTTGCCAGTCATTTAAGATCCTCTACAATAATGCTAATCTACTTTTCTTAATTGATTTCATACTACCTATACTTCCTTTCATGCCATCTGTGCTCCAGCCAAACCAGAAAATTATGTGTTTCAGATTTGTTATTCCCTCTCTCATATACACATTTGCGCACCCTGAGCACCTTTTTCCCCTCGTCTTGACCAGTATATTTATTACTTAGCTGGCAAAACACTCAAAATAAATTGTACAATATCTTGTAAATCCTCACCAATGCTATTTTCTTGTAAACTGTTTTGCTGATTTCATGAAGCCCAAGGTTTCTTAACCCTACCCTTCCAGGGGTCAAAAAGGGCACCTATATAGTACAGTTACTCTGAACATGTACAGGAGGACATACCTCAAACTGCTTTCACACACATCATTTTATTGGTTCTCATCATCCCTGAAATTGAGATAAAAGTCTGGTACAAATCTCATTCAGGTCAGAAGCAGACATGATCAGGGAGGCCAGACTCAGCCTATGATAGCTTCATATTCTTTGCCTTCTTCCTGTTAAGTGAATATAGTCACAGAAAGAACTCAAGTTCTTTGAACTAAGATAGCTCAAGTTAAGGTTAGCTAGGTGGTGCAGCAGATGTAGTACTGGCCTTGGAATCAGGAAGACTCATGTTCATGAGTTCAAACCTGCTCTCAGACACTTACTAGCTGTGTGACCTGGGCAGGTCACTTAACCCTGTTTGCCTCAGTTCCTCATCTGTAAAATGAGCTGGAGAAGGAAATGGTGAACCATTCCAGTATCTTTGCCAAGAAAACCCAAAAATGGGGTCATGGAGATTCAGAAATGACTGAATAACAACAAAGTTCAAATTAAACATTTAGATGAAGGATGTTTTAGTGATTTATGAAGCTAGGTACTACATCAATTGATGTAAGCCTTAAAAATGCTCTTACTGGGGTACATCTTAAAAAGGAAATTGATACTGAAATTTTAGTTTTACCTTCTTACCAAATTGAAAACATTTTCTCATATGTAACTCTAAACCACAAGGTCTTAACCTGGGGTCTACGAACAAATTTAAAAAACTATTTTGATAATTTTTCAATATAATTGGTTTCTTTATAATCCCATATATTTAAAAATAGTATTCTGAGAAGTGATTCATAGGCTTCATTAGGCTACCAAAAGGGTCTATGACACAAAAAAAGACCCAGTCATGGTGACACAATCATACTTAGTAGGTACCTGAATGAACTGTTGGCAGAGCTGTGCACTTATTTAGCCATTCTAAAGAACAATTTGGAACAATGCTCAAAATGGTACTAAACCATTAATATCCTTTCGACCCAGGGATCCTGCTATTAGGTCCATACCCCAAAGAGATAAAAGAGAAAAGGACCCACATGTACAAAAACATTTATGACAGCCCTTTTTGTGGTGGCAAAGAAATTAGAAACTAAGGAGGTGCCCATCAATTGGAGAAAGGCTGAAAAAGTTATGGTATATGAAGGGGATGGAATACTACTGTTCTGTAAGAAATAATGAAGCAGATGCTTTCAGAAAAATCTGGGGAGACTTATATGAATTGATGCAAAGTGAAGTGAACAGAACCAGACGAAAAAATGTAGTAACAATATTGCAAGGACAATCACCTCTGAAAGACTGGAACTCTGGTCAACACAATGACCAACCACAATTCCAAAGGGCTGAACTATCCACATCCAGACAGAGAAATAAAAGACTTGGTGAGATCAAAGCATTTTTTTCTTTTCCTTCTTTCTTTCTTATTTTTTTTGGATATGGCTACTATGGAAATTGGTTTTACATGACTATACATGTTTGCAATGGGCTTTGTTTTTTCTGCATCCTCAATACTAAGAAAGAGAGAGGAGAGAGAAAATTTGGAGCTAAAAACAAAACTGAATTTAAAAAAAAATAATCATACCTGATATAGGTATGGGGGTCCACATGAAAAGGTATTAGACTTGTCCTGTTTGGCCTAGAAGGCAGAATCAAGAGCAACGGCTTTATGCTACGAAGAGGTAAATCAGGCTTGACTTCAGGAAAAATTTCATAACAATTGTATCTGTCCATAAACTGAAGGTTCTCCCTCAAGGGAGAAGTGGGTTCCCCGTACTTGCAGATCTTCAAGCAGAAACTGGACCACCACTAGTTGTAGTGAAGGACTCCTTTCATGTATGTGTGTACAAACAACTTCTGAGTTATTTTCCAACTCTCAAATTCTGTGATTTCGGATACTATGGCATATAGCATCCATTCAAATAGTTATATTTTTAATGTCTCATTAACATAGAAGTTATTCTAAGATTGAGTTATACATTATTACACGTTCACTAATATGATGAAAAATGAAAGGACATTGGGACACAGAACAAGGAGATCCAGGCAGCAGAGTCAGGCACTCTAGTTTCTATTCCTAGCCTTACCACTGACTCACTGATGACATTGGGTAAGTCACAGTCTCTCGTATTTCATTTTGCCTCTGTTAACTGAGAATAATACTTGAACCTAGGAAATTTAATGTCCTCTAAATCCTGTCTGACCCTAAATAAGGGTAAAATTTTACTTAAAAAATCAAAATATAAGCTTTTAATCATAATCTCCTAATACAAAACTCCATCCTGACCTTTGCTGGCATACCATTTAAAATATACATCAACATGCAAAGCCTTTGGGAAAAACAAAAGTGTTAGCCCATGAATTACACATAAAACATTCAAGTAATGCTAAGCCTCAACTTCAAATCTCCCAGGTGCTTCAAAACAAATTTTGTGGGTGATATTAACAGCAGTCCCTTTCTTTTTTGCCTGTTGAATTCCCTACTCATTTTTTAGACCACAAGCTGGATTCTTCCTCCAGGAAGGCTTCCCCTAATTTCTCGGTTAGCAATCTTCCCCCTCAGAATTGTGGCGCCACGTTATTTGTAACTCTTTAATGCACTTCTCATTTAATATTGTGTAGTCTAAGTAGACACTAAGGTTTGTGGCTTACCGTCCTGCTAAACTGAAAGCTCCTTGTGAGCGGAAATTTTGTCTGATCTAAACTTTTCAATCCCCTCAGAGCCTATCTCAGTTCTCTGTACCCAGAAGATATTTAATACATATTTCTTGATTTTTTAATTGTTAAATAAATTATGTACATATACATGTGTGCATATGCATATATCTGCTAACAACATGTGTGCATATGCACATATCTGCTAACAAAACTACTAAAAATTTTAATCAAAGGTAACCTGTTTCTTCAAAGATTCTCTTTTTTTGTCCTATATTACTTCCTTTAAAAATGCTTTGAGGCACTCACTGAAAGTAATGTAAATGCAGGATTTTTTCATTCAATTTCTATTACACATAGTGAAATATTACTTACATATAAAGTTTTAAAAGACATTGCTTTTAAACTGGGCTGACAGGAATTTATTTTAATTCCTCAAGAAGCATAACATCTATATGACTAAAGGCAGCAGAACATAAGTATCTTCCAAAGAGACACAGAAATGATGAGTACTTTGTGCTTTTATGCTGAAAATTTTGGAAAGATGGGGGGAATGAGTAGGATAAAACTAGCTTTCTCTTCCTCACTTACATTCACAGTGAGAAAGGTCAGTATCTTTCAAAAATAAGCCAACAACGAAAACAGCCTAGAATGGAAGGACATGAAAAAGCAATTTTTAAAAATTAGAAGCTGGGGCATTAAAAAGGCGAGAATTGTACACAGACCAATAAAAATCACAACAGAAAAGCATGCAAAGTCAAGTTTGAGGAATACTGATTAAAAGAAACCTCAATTTTAAAAGAGAAATTTAGGAACACAGTATGGTCTACTCACCCAGGAAACTAATAGTGTGGTTACAGGAGGAGTGGAGAGTGCTGAGCCTGGCATCATAAAGACGTGAGTTCAAATCCTGCCTCAGACACTTACTGTGTGACCCCGGGCAAGTCTCTAAACATCGGTAGGCCTCGTCTTATTCAAATGTAAAATGAGTATAATCATAGCACCTACCTCCCAGAGTTATAAGTGAAGATCAATGAAATAATATTTTTAAAGTACCTACTAGTACCATACCTTGCACATAATAGGCATTTATTAAGTGCCTTTCTTCTCTCCCTCCCTCCTTCTTTCCACAGGAGGTACAAGAACACCTGATAGTAGAATATTTCATGCCCAGGGTCTCAGGAGAACAATTTATAGTGCTGTGGTTCCCAACCTTTAAGTATGAAGACCTCTCATATTTTCTAATGTCTAATAATTTCAAGGACCCCCCCCCACAAGAAAATGCTATTGTATCCACTGAGAAAACACATAACAAAAGTTACTATGAATTCAGTAACACTTTTAAATGAATTTTTATTGTATTAATCACAATAGTACTTACGCACATTTTAAAATAATACACAAATATGTAAGAGACATGTATCTATTGTACAAAAGGCATGTTTGCTTATTTATGGATTCACATATGGTTTCATGGACCCTTTACAGTGACTTTGAAGGCTCTCAGGTGTTTACACCTCACAGACAGGGAACCACTATTATAGAGGATATGAAAATACAAAAAAAAGAGAGTATATTATATCAAGGGCCCATAAAGAATATTTTAACATGTGATCAGATGTACTGGGAATTAAGATATTGTGAGACTGAGGCAACAGTAAATACATTTGAAACAAGACTGATGATATAAAATAATTTTCTAAAAGGACAAAATATGAAATCATGAGGAAAAGACTCATGAAAAGGAGAGTGAAGAAAATATAATAGGGAGAAAAACCTGGAAAAGCAGGTAAGACAAGCTTAGTTGGTTGACATCTCCATTTTCATTACTGATGCTTTTCAATGTAATAAAGACAGACCTGTTAAGAAAACAGTAATTCAATGCAAACTGTGCATCTTGGAATATTTTAGATCACAGGTACTTTCTGGAGTAGCATGTAAATTTTTATTAAAAACACACTGTAAGAATATTACTTAAGTTTCCCTCTCATCTCTATAGTTCTGTAGACTTTAACCTCCTTTTAAAAGGTACATATTCAGTATCTGAATTCCAAAACTATATTCTCTAAGTTACAAATAAAAAATAAGTGTGATTCTTGTATAATGTGAAGGGGGCGTATAACTAGCAACTATGAAATAAAACCTAATATACCTGTACTTCATCATAAAATGTAAAACTACACCCACCATAACTTCAGGACTACTTTACCCCGCCTCCCATGGTCAGGCTCTATGCTAGAATGATTACAAATTCTTGTTCCTCACCAATCACTAAATGCTCCATAATATTGTTTTCTCCAGAGGGGCTATTTTTATGAAATCAATCAATAAGTTAGGTGAAGTATACCTACAAATGTACCTTGGGGCCCTCATGTCCTTCTAACCACACTGACATGAAAAATAGGTGAAATAGGATAAGTGCCAGTCTTCAAGATAGATTAATGTAATTAAAATGCCTTTTATTAATATGTATCTTTCTCAGAGAAAATTTCAACTTTTTCACTTACTCACAAGGTAAACTTCAAGGATTCTTATCTATTTTACAGAGGAAAAGTACAGCTTCAAAGAAACTATATAACTCAGTCTAGGACCAGAAGATTTGACACTGAAATTAACCTTAGAAATCATCTATATCATTTTATAGATGCGGAAACTGGAGCCCAAATAGGAGCATAATCTACATGTGCAAGGTCACACAGCTAGGGCATAGAACAATCACGATTAAAACCTATTTCCTCTAATTACAAATTCTAAACTCAATTTACTATGCCAAGTTAGTGGAACTAAGAATGGAACCAAGGTATCCAAGCTTCTAGTGTATTTGCATACTGCTCATTCTTCATTTTGTTCAGTTTTTCAATAACTTTGGCAAGACCTAGAACTACCACCACAGAAGAAATTTATCTCAGAGAAACACTGCTAATTAGACATTTATCTTAATTTCAGACTTTTCTTTCTAGAATCAAAGGTCAACTTGACCACAAAGGGAAGCCAAAATTTACCAGTATCATCAGCGAAGGGTGAAAGAAATTCGTTAACAAAATCTAATTCATCTATTACACTAAAGAGAAGTGAAAAATGCATATACGTACATTTACTCACCGGTATACAAAATGTTTTTATTTCATTTTTGAATCACTGAAAAATTTGGCTTTATTGGCAATTTTTTTCTTCACAATTGCTTCAAAGGCTATACGTGAAATTAAGAACCATATGGAACCCTCTAGTTAAAGGGATGCAAAAGGTGTTTTTAATGCTCCTAGCAACTACAGTATTAGAACATCAACACTGAAAGTAAATGAACTAAATACATAATACATTATAGTCTGTATCCTAACAATTTTTTAAAATACAGAAGTAGTGCACATACTCTGAATTCATCCATGGAATCACAGAGAAAGGTAGTTATCTTTGGCCAATGTTGAAATTCACTAGCATTTTACATAGTTGCACATTTAGGTAGGTCACTTCACTTCTGTGGGCCTGTTTCCTGCATTATAAAATGAGAAAATTGGCCAACATGCTCTTCAAAAGTCACTCCCAGCTCTAACATTAGATTTTACAAAAATAAATCTAATAAAGTATGTCTGTATGTACAATCTTGGGTTTAAAGCGGTAGAAGAGGAGTAAAAGAGGAAAGAAAAAATGTTATTAATTTTAATAGGAATTTTTAATGGTTCTATTTGTCTTTAATTCACATTTTTCTCTGAAGGAAATCTGGAATTTTAAGTAAGGCAGAGCATCAAAATATTCTGTGGAAGTATTTACTGTATAAATGATAGAGAAAACTAAAATAAAATAAAAATCTACTGTGTTGGTATCCATTTAAAAAGAGGGGATGATATATGGAGAGAATCATTAGAAAGGAAACACTAGACTTCCACCATTTTTATCTCATTTCTTCCTTTTACAAAGATAAAAGCTCAGATTCAATTTCTCTACACAGTAAATGTTTCAGGAACAATATAACCTTTGTCTGATATGAAGGCTACCAAAATGTTCCCACAAACCTATTTTTCCATACACTTAAAAAAATTTATCACTGTGATACTTTGCCTTGCAGAACTGTTTTCCAATGTCACACAAGCACACATAGACCCAAATTACTAAAAAGTTATACCTCTCAACCAAATAATCAGTGAAATATCTATAACAAAGAAATTAATTTCTTCCACGGAGATGTGGTTTGCCCTATCTACAATGTCCAGTTCTCTGACCTGCCAGAGAGACTGCAGACTGCAGATCCTCCAGTCAGCACTGCAAGAAAGAGCCACCAAAAACAATCTCCCTGCTCCTCTCCTCCTTGAGCTAATGAACAGTGGGGACCTGAAAAGGTGCTTTCCTTGAAGCAAAGATGCATAAATATGAGGAGAGGGCCTCATGGTTTGGAGGAAAGGCTTTTTTCTGTTTCTCCGTTGTGCTAATCCCAGGTGGTTCCCTCTGCAGCCCTGGGCAGAGATAACGGCAGGCTCAAATGCCCCAGACCAGTGGAAGGGGAAAGAGGGGGAGGATGCGACTGCGATTTCTCTGATCGCGATTCTCCCACAATTTTTTTTTTTAAGCAAGCAAGGGGGATGGGGATGGAGGGGAAAGCGTTTCATCTTAGAAGAGCTCAGATGAGAGGATTTTCTCCCATAGAGGTGGCAAACAGAGTTAGGAGGCTGGGAGAGGGAATGGGAGGGGGCTAAGGGGGATGGTGTCAATCCGAGTAAAGCCCGGATAAAGGAGACCTCTCTCCCTGGGAATCGCTGACACAGACACGAATGGACCGGGTAGGGGTTGGGGTAGGGCGGATCCCAGGAGAGGTGGTGGAGAAATAGATAGGAATGGGAGGGGGGCAGGGGGAGAAGTGAGCGAGCAAAGATGCTGTTCCCAGGAAGGCTCAGTTCAGAGGGATCTTAGGATTCAGAGTGAAAAGGTCTCTTCCCCAGGGCAGCGCAGGCACGAACACGAGTGGGGCGAAGAGGAGAGGGGCTGATCCCGGGGTTTCACCCCGTAGAGACCAACCGCCTCTATTTACGGCCACTCCAGCCGCGGGCAGTTTTATAACGGGGACGCTCCCTGCTAAGCACCACCCATCGCTCTGGCCAGACCCAGCAGCACTGCGGGGCTCGTAGGAACCGCAGCTCAGCAGACATCTCGAATTTCAGGGTTCTGTGGCTGCTCCGAGGGTCGCCCCCCCCCGCCCCCAATTCTACCCCCGCGCTCCTACCCGATGGTCCCATCTTTAGAAAATGGGGGGGAGGCGGGCCAGCGCAGCCGCAGTGCCCACCGCGCAGCACCCGAGTAGCGCGCCCCCCGCCCCCGGCTCTGCGGACTGACCCCCTCTTTCGGCGCCCCCAGCCCCGGTCCCGAGAAGAAGGGAAGGAAAAGCGACCCCTCCCACCCTTCAGGCCCCCCGGCCATTCTCGGACATCTATGGGGGGTGGGGGTGGGGGGCAGGGACTCTTACTTTCTCCGACCACCGCTTTGAGTCCAATGGGAGCCATGGCGGAGAGCTGGGGGGCAGTGGGGAGCCGGCAGCCTCGGTCCCCTCTTCACACGGTTCTAGCGGCAGCTAGAGCTGCGGCGACGACAACTCCAGCTCCGGCGGCGCGCTCAGCTGACTGAGGCGCCAGTGCCGCCCGGCAGGATCGGCGCGCGCAGGGGAGGCGACGCCACGCGCGTCACCCGCGCGCCTCCCAGCCAATCAGCGCGCCGCTCTGAGCCCGAGAGCCGGGGGATGCGGCTCGGCCCACCGTGGGGGAGGCGGGGGCGGATCCCCGAGGGGGCGCGCGCCGCGGACCTGACCCCGAAGCGAGGCCACCTGGACCTTGGTCGCGATCCTGGGAGGGGTGCCCCGGCTCCCCCCGACCTAGCCCCCGCGTCCGCCCAGCCCCGCCCTCCCCGTCTGCCGAGGAGAATTGCTATTGCGGCGGAGGCAGCGGGGGTGAGGTCTCTGCCCTCCTGAGATGCGCACCCGCGCCTGGAGCAGCGGCGGTACCGCAAGGACCGCATCCGACTGCCTTCTCGTGGACCACAAGCCGCGCTGAACCCTCCAGGGGGAAACCGGGGCCCGGGGAGGCGCATCTTCCTCTTATCTAAAATCAAGAGGTTGCACCGGATGACCTCCAAGGACTCTTTCAGCCGTCAGTCCTACGATCTTTCGACCTCTCGTGATTTGTCCAGAAGCACGAGCCGAGTCGTTGGCCGTGGCGATGCCTCAAACCCAGTCCAGTCGTTTTTTATAATCGAATTTAGTAGACATTTATTAAATGTTTACTCTGTGCCAGGTGCTAGCCCTGTAGGCACCTTTCTCACTGCACCTTTCCTTCCCTCTCCCCTTCACTATTCTGTATTCTAGCCAGATTGACCTACTTGAGAGGTTTCTCCGAAATGTGCAGTGAAATCGTCGTCCGCACCTTTGCACGAGCTACACACACACACACACACTTCTTACTTCTTCATCCTCTTAAATACATAGCTGCCTTCAAAGCTCATCATGTCTCATCTCCCACCCTCGGTTGTTAGTGGCTGCTCCCTCTCCCCAAATTATGAGTGTATCTCATCTATTTCAATATTACATTCCCCTCAGTAGACCGTAAGCTCCCCGAGGTCAGCGACTGTTTTTCATTTTGTCTATCCCTAGTGCCAAATATATGGACTAAGAAGAGCTCTTAAAATATTTGTTGAGTTGGATTGGAATGGAAAGGCAAAAAGAAATCCATGTGTGCCCTGCGTGGAGAAGGAGAGACCTGCATCTCACTTCCCTGCTCCCCAGACCGCCCAATTGTACATTCACCTTGCACATGAAACCCTTCTACCCCACTTCCAGAGGGCGCCTGACCCTGACTTGTCCACGGTATGAACATTTTTGCAGGCTAGTCTTGTTTCAGTTTTTCGTTTTGTTCCTGTCCGGCCATCTGGAAAGGTACTGGTGGGAATAAAATGAAGGGAAAGGTCAGTAAGCAAGTAGAGTACACAGTTAACACGGAATGAGCTCCCAGAAGGCAGGTGAAGCCGATGTCTGAGTGATTGTCTCTGTAGGAAAGACTAGCAATTAGGAGTTGAATGTTGATGAGAAGAATGATGATTGATTATGAATCCCCTTGAGAGAAATACTCTTCTGTTAAAGCCACTAGCTTTTAGGGGATCTAGGATGAGGTATTTATAGGATATCATTTTTAATGTTCAAAGAAAATGCTAATGCTGTGAAAGTGAGCCAGACCTACTAATAGTCAAGAGACAAAGAAGGGGGGAGGGGGGTGTTGCTTTGTTGCTTCTCTGAGCTTCTGGAGAAAAGGGAATATGAAGTAATTGGATCTACAGCTAAAAGGGAACATAGACATCATCCTGTTTAACCCCATAATTTTAGACATGAAAAAACTGAGGCCCTGAGTAGCGAAAGGCCTAGCCCAAGGGCACGTGTGTAACAGGAGCCTTACCTCATAGGAGACAGCTGGAAAGGACCATGAAAGTCATTGAGTCCAATCCTCTTATCTTACAGACAAGGAAGATGAGGCCTAGCTTTGTCCAAGGGAAGTAAGAAGCAGACCAGAATTCTGATTCAGCTCTTCCAACTTCAACTAAATGACAGAAAAGAGAAGAAGGCTATCTTGGTTCTTAATTGTCATCTGAACTGACTTACTTCCCCCACCTATCTCCAGCTCTACCAAAACATCTCAGTCTCCAATATCAGTATGCTGCTATTTCTCACCCCTCTGAGGCTCAGCTCATTTTGCCGATTCAACTTTTGTTTCCTAAAAAGACACCCAGAGTATTCCAAATTTGTGATGGTTTTATGATATTAATAAAACACTAGGTTGAGGAGGTTAGGGGCCCTTGAATCTGCTTTTGAATCTCTGTTGAAGCTGGGGAAGTAAGTAGTTTCTCATTTACTTTGATTCTTGGTTTTATTCTAGTGAAAAGAGCCATGGACTTGAGGTTCAGAAATCTGTGTTCAAATACCAGTGGTGACACTCACTATTGGTGTGTCCATAGGTGAATCAGTTACTGTCTCTAAACCTGTTTCCTCATTTGTAAAACCAGAATAATAATAATAATATTTACACTTCCCACTTCACTGGTTTATTTTGGGGAAAGTGCTTTTTAAACCTTTAAGTGTCAGTCAGACTGTTAACAAACATTATTAAACAGTTACTTTATGCCAGGCACTGAGCTTAACTGTTGGGAATAAAAAGAAAAGCAAAAATATGGCCCCTGCCTTCAGTGGGTAAATGGGAGGTAATCTCAGCAGGAAGGCACTACCAGTAAGAGGGGAAGTTAGGAGAGAAATTAGTAGATCTCTCTTTGGTGGGAATCAGGAAAGTCTTTCGGAAGGTGGGACTCCAACTGGGGCTTTAAGAAAGTTAAGAGACAGAAGTAAGGAGAGAGAGCATTCCAGACATGAGTGAAAGCCAGTATAATTGTGTTATTAACTTTAACCTACTCTGATTAGGCCTCTCTTTCCCCACCTTTAAAATGGATTGGATCAGATGATCCAGAAAGCTCTTCCAGCTCAGTGACTGAATTCTATGATTGAATGGAATAAAACTCTCTAATTCCTCTGAATATTCCTGATCCAAAGGTAGTCTATGTGACATCTTCGTATGCGAGATGTTAAAGCACACTGCTGCCAGATTAATGTTCTTAATGTGCCACTTTCATCAAGCTATTCCTCAGCTCAGAAATCTCCACTGGCTCCCTTTTGCCTACAGAATCAAGTCCAAACATCTTGGCTTGATATTCAAGGACTTCTGTGATCTGCCCTAAGCTTCCTTTCCAGATCGATTGATATAATTCACCATAAATATGTATTCCCAAATACACTCTGCAGGATAGAGATGGTTCCCATTTTTAGACTCCATGTATTTTTAGAAATTGAGTCTTAGTGGCAACTAGGTAGCACAGTGAGTAGAGCACTGGCCCTGGAGTCAGGAGGACCTGAGTTCAAAAGTGACCTCAGACACTTGACACATTTACTAGCTGTGTGACCTTGGGCAAATCACCGAACCCCAATTTTCCTGCCTTCCACCTTCAAAAAAAAGAATAAGAAGAAATTGAGTCTTAAAGGGGACCATTGTGAGGGGAAACCTTGACTGGGCATTTACTATTGCCTGCTTTGGGGACATTTGGTATAATTGGCAGAAATTGTTGAATGAGCAGGTAAGTGGGCAAAGTGGGCGTAAAGTAAGGCAATGGTATTTAACCGTTTGTATTTCTCCAGCATTTTGGCTTCCAAAGAACTTTTCTTATACTTCAGCCCTTATTAACCCAAGTTAACAAGCATTTATTCAGTGCTTACTATGGTTAGAAAGGTGGTGGTAAGTTTAATGGGGAAATGTGGGAAGTCCCATATAGAATATATTGAGTGTGAGGCATGAGCAAACCTTCCAGGCAGTTGGGTGTGTGGAACTGGTTTTCAGGGAAGAGGTGAGGGCCTATAGATTTGGGAGTCATTTGCAAAGAGAAGATAATTGAAACCCTGGGGGGAGGGGGGAAAGAGGAAAAAAGAGGAGGAGGAATAAATTTTTACAGTGCAAACACAAAGTGATACATGGAAGGTTGAAGGAACAAAGCTAATAATGGGGACCTCAGGAAAGGCTTCCTATGTTGTTTTGTGCCTATGCTGTGCTTTGTAGGAAGCTAAGCATTCTATATGGCAGAGGTGAGGAGAGAGAGTATTCCAGGCCTGAGTATAGTATAGTGATGGGGTCAGAAACCAGATTTCATGGGACTGAGGGGTGAGTCATGGCGAGGAAGCAGAGGCAGGAAATATAGGTTACTCTTTGTGGAAATAGAGCAATGAAGGCAAAGATAGGTGTAGAACAATATTTTGAAAGGGAAGCAAAGTCCAGGGAAGGTTTCCTTAGAATATACAAGACTTTCCTATGTTTGTGGGCAGAGAGAGAGGAGCCAATGGCAAGCGACAGACTCAAGATAAGACAGAAGAAATGATCAGGCAAGCAATATCTTGAAGGAGAAGGATTCAATGGCACAAATGAAGAACTGGCATCAGCAAAGAGGAGGGCCCTTTGAGGCAGGAGCAAGGGACATGAAGAGTCTCTGAGGTGTGGAGGATGGGAGATAAGGAAACTCATGATGGGAGATTTCTTGGAATACCAAAAGAGTGAAACAAGGCAACCTTATGACTATGATCTCTATTTTACAGTGAGGAGCAGTCTGAAGTTGGGTGACTCATCCAGGATCATACAGGGTCATAGTTGCTGGTCTGAGCCTGGATTTGAAATCATATTTTCCTTACTACAGATCCAGCTCTCTATCCGCTGTACCACCTAGCTGCTTAGGTAATTAATACTTGATTCTGAGATGGGGTGCTGATACTCCCTTCTCCTATTTCTTTCCAGGAGCTATGAGTACAGCTGACTCAGGAATCCCCTGACCACATCAAAAGATCTTGGGGTCAGGAGATGTCCAGAAATGGATATTTATGACCTTGATCTATTTTCAATCACTTTATATACTATGTGTGTATATACACACACACATATATACACACAATATCCATACATATATGCATATATAAATAACACGTATGCATATATGTATACATACTAAAGTATAATAAACCTTGTGACCACATTATGCTAAATTTTTGAATCCTTGAAAGTAGGGTATCAAGAACTAAGGAGGAACTCACATCTACGTAATACGAATAATGAGCTGTGTACAGAGAATATGTTTAATATTTTACTATTTTGAGTTATATTGAGTAATAATAATTGAGTCATTCCCCAAAGGATGCAAAAGAACAACTTCCAAAAGAAAGATATTAATAACCATATGAAAAATTTTCAAATCCCTAACAAGAAAAATGCAGATTAAAGCAACTCTGAGGTATTACCTCACAAAGTGGCACAAGGGACATAAAATGAAAACATTTAAGGTTGGAGACGTTGCCAAAAGACAAACACTCTAAAACCTTGTTGATGGAGTTATGAGTTGGTCCAACAACTCTGGAAAACAATTTGGAGTTATATGAGAAAAATCACTAAATTGTTGATACCCTTTGATCTAGTGGTGCCACCACAGACCATATGCCTCAAGACAGGGAGAAAGACCGTATCTATATGTCAAAATATTCAGTCATATTTTTTGTAGTGACAAACAAAATGGATGCCCATCAATTGGAGAATTCCTGAACAAATTGTGGTATATGAATGTAATGGAACATAAGAAATAACTAATATGAAGAATATTTGAGGAACATTGGAAGCGAGCCAAAGTGAGCAAAGTGAGCCAAACCTAGAGAACAACACACATGGCTACAACAATGTAAATGTAAACAACCCTAAAAGACAGCTAAGCTCTGATGAAATGTAATGACCAATCTCAGTACTATTGAATAGATAATGAAACAAAACCTCTCTCTAAAGAAGAGAGACTCCTGGTGCAGAACCTGGCACATGCTATTAGATGCAGTTGGGTCAATTGGTTTTGTTTACTTGGATTTTTGTTTTGAAAGGTTGAGACGAGGTGGGGTGGGGTGGTGGTATTGATTGCCAGAGAGGATTTAGTATAGGACAGAGTTTACATTTTCAGAAATGACTATGACTTAAACACAAAAGGCATCAATGAAACTTTTTAAAACATTATGACGAACAATCATGAAACAGTAGGAAGCAACAGAAAGAAAAACAAGGTTACACAAAGTACAGGCAAATAGTCCAATTAAAACCAGATCATACTGTGAGCACTTCGGGAAGAAACTAGGACAACAAACAGACAAAGAGTGAAAAAGATCTGTCAAGACTTCTGTAATAAACTTTTGTCTACCAATGACAACAAAGCCATCACTTCAGTGTTCTAATATCACAATTCTCAATTTGCCACGTGAGGAAATAGCAATGACTCTAAATAAGAAAAAGACAAGAAATGGTGCTGGAGGAGACCAGGTGCACACAAAGGTTTGGGCTAGAGGCAAGACAATTTGAAGATATTGAAAGATCAGTTCTCAGGATATCTGAAAGAGGTAAGGAGATAAAATAAATATTACTGAAAAAAGGCAACAGAAAATATCACTAACTATACACCCATACAATGAATTTCTCATCTCTTCAAAACTTTCATCAGATTAATCTACAGAAGTATTAAGGTCATTCTTGGTAAAGATGTTTTGACAAAATAACAGGAAGGCTTTCACAAACAATAGTCTACAACAAACCACATTTTAGTTGTCACATAGTAGATTAAAAGGCACAAAGCTTACAAGATACTTCTCGTTTCATGACCATAAAGAAGCATTTGATTTGGTATTGCAAAACACCATCTTGAAAGCACATCTCCAATAAAGGGTCTCCAAGCAATCCTGAACAAGAGTACTCGAAAGATGTAACAAAAAAGATAACTTTGTTTAGTGATCTGATCACTAATATCAAGCCAAATTTAAAACGGGAAAGTATGTGTTTACCAAAAAATGTTTGCGGCTGTAACAGGGGTTGTCCAATGCAGTATCCAAGCAAGACACTGCTTAAAGATGGTGAAATCCTCCAGATACTCCTGTTTTCAATGCCCTTGTACTGATTGCACCAAGTCCTACAGTGCAGTAAGTAAATATGTACTAAAGGTAAGGTCCATTATCATTCAAGAGTTCTGTCTACCTATGCACACAGGAAAAAACAAGGGGATAAAAAATGCCTATTGGCCAAATTATGACAGACAACCTCATAAAGCTGAGATGTATGTGTTAGTGTATATATACACATGTATATATATGCATACATATATGTACATGTATATGTATGTATATATCACACACATCTCACATCTCTCACACACATATACGTGTATATATATATATATATATATATATATATATATATATATATACATCACAGACATAGATAATTAACTCAATCCAGGATTGTAGAGAAAGACAGTAGTCTATATTTTCTTTGGGAACTTATATGCAGGACTTTTAATGATACCAAGTTTCTCCTTCAAGCAAAAGCCCACCTTTTAGTATCAACATTCTTCTGTTGATCTTGAATGGCCTCCAATTCATGGAATAACACAGTTATAAATAATGAAAACCAGTGGAGCATGAGCCCAGTTCAAATTCTGACCCTGCAGCAAACTGCAGTTGTGTGACTTTAAAAATGTCATTTCCCCTGCCTAAAACTCAATTTCCCCATTGGTATTGCAGCCCATTCCATTCCATTAAGTGCTTATCAAGTACTTACCATGTGCAATGTTTTGTGCTAAGCCCTGGGGATTCAAAGACCAAAATGAAATAGTACTGTCCCTACATATTATCAGTAAGTAATTGTGCAGGAAGAGCAGAGTAAAGGAAATATCCAGAAAGATATGTGATGAGAAAAAGAAAGCAGGAAAGCTATGTAGCAAAAGCAAGGGATAATTGTCACTCTATTTGTTCCTTATTGGTAATAAGTTGCTCACACCCATAGTAGGTAATGAAAAATTGCATAAGAGAAGCAATAGAAAGGTTTAATACAAAACAAATGAACAAAAAAGGTCAGTTACCTAGTGAAGGATAGAGATAGCCTATATTATCCATTTAATATCTGTGCAATTTTAGGACATCTAGAAAAAGGCCCTCAGCTTGGCTGGTGAACCCTCAGTGAAAGTTTTTTACAGGATGATATAGACAAGAGTAGCACAGGCCAAGAAGATACCAAGGGATCCTAATCTCTACCACAGCAGGAAGTATCTACACTGAAGAACTCAGCTTGGTCATGAAAATTATATATTTTAACATTTCAATAACACAAACACTCTTTGACTTAGTAGATAGTCTTTTAAGATTTATTCTGGTCAAAAAATCCATTTACACCTTGGCCAACCTCATGGTTTAGTCTCTCTCAATTTAGTGAGGCTGGTTCTTAGACAACACAAATTATTCTTGTTCACCCTTTGCTCTCAAAGAGGGTAAGATCTTGACTTGTGCATGAATTGGACTGTAGTTTATCACTAGCCTCATGCTCATAGCCTTCCCAGTCTCCTAGAACCCTCCGGGCACAGCCTTTGAGAAACCCAGGGCCTCCTCTACACCATGATGAGCAGAATATTAGTGGAGGAACACTGACTCGTAAAATGTTAGAGCTGGGAGGGAACTTAGAGGTCACCCAGGTTGTCTTCATGCTCTGCCTCCTTTGCGAAACATTGTTTAATCCCCTCTACAGCACTAGGGCTCTCTTCTTTCTCCAACCGACCTTGTATTATACGTACCTGTATATATGTTGCACACATGGCACACATACACATGCACACACATTCCTTCCTCATCCCAGTAGAATACAAGCTACTCGAGGGCAAGGACCATTTCATCTTTGTCTCTGAATCCCTAGTACCTATCACAGGACCTTGCACATGATATATATTTAATAAATATTTAATAGAATGAAATAAAATACAATTCTATGCCTTTATTTTACTGAGGGGGAAACTGAGTCTTAGGGGAAGTAGCTTGCCCAAAGTCAAGTAACTCGTTTGTGTCAGGGCCGATATTTTAATTGGGCTTCCCTGGTCCAGGGTTAATTTCCCTATGTCATATTTATCAGGGCAAGTGAATTTGACTATTTTCTACCCCTTCTTATGCTGAGCCCCAAAATGCTGAATACCACTTTCTCCTCCTCCTCCTCCTCCTCCTCTTCTTCTTCTTCTTCTTCCTCTTCCTCTTCCTCCTCTTCCTCTTCTTCCTTCTACTCCTCCTCTTTTTTTTTTAAACAATATGGCTTATGTGTCTCTTTCCTTTGACCTCATTCAGCTCCTTTGCATTAAGAAGTTTATTGATAGCCATTTAGTTGTCATGGAAAATAAGGAGCATTTTGGTAAAGTGTCTTAAGAAGCCAGAGCACCATATAATCTGCAGCTGTCTCCTTTTCTTAGACAGACCAGCAGCATTTACTGGCAGGAGGCCTCAGTTTTCCAGCATCTACGATCAAGATATAATCAATCAATAAACATTTATTAAGCACCTACTGTGCGTCAGGCACTGTGCTAAGCGGGAAGAGTTAAATGAGAGCTCAGGAATAGAATTCCTAGGAAAAAATTTGCTGAACTAAATTGATCTGTGTTCAGATTTCTTAGTAAATACAATATAAGGGTTCTTGATTTTCTTTAGAGAGAGGAGAAACAGAAACTGCTCAGAGACACCTAAGAGATAAAATCTTTCCACTCTGTCTAGGGCATCTCTGCCAAGATCTTCATTGTCCACTTTAAAGTATGAACTAAGATCCTTTCAGGAGATACTGTTAAAGTGACTACAGTTAAAGTGACAAGGTGATCTATTGGTCTGATGATTCAGCTCGGAGGAGTGGAAAGAGCCTTGGACTAGGAGATGGAAGGCCCGGATTTGATCCCTGGCTCTGTCATTTATTACTTAAGTGACCTTAATGAGGTCACCTCACTTTTCTAGATCTTATTTCTTCATCTGTAAAATGAGAATAATAATTCCAGCCCCACCTGCCAACATAGGGTTGTTGTGGTGATCCAGTTAAATAATATTCATGGAAGCATTTTGTAAATGGTAAAGTGCCATGTTAGCAAGGGGCAGCGTGGAGGAGTGGATAGAGAGTGCTAACCTGAGTCAGAAAGACCAAGTACTGGCTGAATTACCCTGGACAAGTCACTTAACTTCTCTGTTTACTAGGCAACTCTCTAAAACTCTTAAGTTTCAAAGGAAATGAGAATCTATATTGGTAGCATTTCCTAACTGGAATGGTCTAGAACCCAAAAAAAGGGCCACATAAATAGAAAGTGTTATTTCTTTTCTGAAATTCATTCTGAAACATAAACTAGTTTGGCACCTAGAAGCTATGTCTAGCTTGAGTCTATTTTTATCTTTATAACTTATGTTAAAGGGTTCATTGCACCTATTCTTTGCTCTCTAAGTTTCCCAGTGACCTTTGGCCAAAGCCCCTAAAAATACAGTTTCAATAGCTAAGAGCCCAGCAATAAATTCCAGCCTTCCAGACCAAGACCCTTGGTGGAGGATGATAATAAGAAAGACCTTTGTGTTCTTCAACAGAGACGTACGTGTCTGAGTCTCTTCCAGTCCCATCTTTATTCCCATCGGAATGCCTCTTTCTACATGGGAAAGGCAGTGGGATCCTGATCTCTGCTCAAGAGAAGACTGCAGTTTGAGGCATTATAGACTGCAGCCCAAGGCAAATGCTGAACGCCAGACTGCCACAAGGTGTCTTCAGGTAATGCTGCAATGGCAACGGATTCCAGCCCTCTGCAGAGAATCCATCCTGACCAGATGCTTGTGACTACAGGAGACGGCGTATGTGTTAGTGTTTGTATATAGGGGTGTGTGTGTCTCTGTGTTTCTGTGTCTGTGTGAGAGAGAGAGGTGGGCGAGAATGGAGAGAAACAGGGAAATAGAGAAAGAGGGAAACAGAGAGAAAGAAAGGGGGAGATACCAGAGTTGGGGGGGGGAGATTGGTGGGGTGAGGAGGAGGGGAAGGAAGGAGGAGGGGACAGAGGAGGAGTTCCCTGACTCAGGAAGGATGTCACATGATGGGAGAAAGGGAGCTGTGGACTGCACCAGACAGCATCAGGATAAAGGATCTTATTTGGGAGAATGTATGTCTGCACTCATAAGAAAGCGAGACCTGTTTATGCTGACTCACTTAAAGGAAAGCTACCTAGTTGGAGATTTTCAAAATATTTCTGTCACTGATTTATTAAATGATAGTGGTGGAAGTGATCTTGGAGAGCATACAGTCCAACTGCCGCCACTTTGCAGACAAGGAAACTGAGGTTGCAGCATCCAAGAAAATATTTAAAATGTCCTTTGCAATTTTGTGTCTAGGTTGTGAGTCAAGTGTCCAGGGCATCTTCACACAGAAAGCTCCTTCTGTTTGATACTAGTCATATCCCATCACTACCAAAGAAGCCGCTTAGCACAGTACTTGGCATATAGAGGCATTTAATAAACATTTATTGGTTGATTGATTCCTCCCCTTCGAGACTGTAGCCTGGCCCCCAAAGCATCTGCTCTACTCTTGGTCATGGCAATTGGAAGAGGGGTATCTTCAACCTATTACAGTTTTTTAGAGCTTATTCATATATTTAGAGAATAAAATCTGCTTTATAACTGTACATGCTAAATATAAAAAAAGTAAATTACAGGTTCACGGCTTGGTCAAAGATTCCAATTCCACATGGCTTAAGACACTGGAGAAGCAATTACTATTTGAACTTGCTTCTCATCCAAGTTGACAGGCTGGTATTCTAGCTGTAGGGGTCAGCTTGTGCAATACCTGTTCATAAGGCTCCTTAGTGCTTTCTGGTTGGGCCCCAAAGTCAGCCCTGATGATAGCTCCCTTGCACCTAACTCCTTGAAAATCTAGCCACCCCTGAGGAGTAATGGGGCCAGGTGGTGAGAGGAGCTGTGATTTTCTGAGGCTCTGAGCACTGAGGAAAACATATGTTGTCACCTTGTCGGTTGCCTTCCTCCGCTGCTGCTTCCCATCTGCTCCCCATTCTCCTCCTACCAGCTCCCTTCGACTCCTTCCTCCCTCTTATCCTTTTATCTATCGATTCCCCTACTTCCTTTGTCTGCCCTTCTTCCTTTCTCTTGCCCCTCTTTTCCCCCAAAAATCCTCCCTCCTATCTAAAATGAAACAAAGCAATACAAGAAAAAAAGGAAATTACATGCAAAAACAAACCAAAAAACCACAAAGAAAACCAACAGTCATAGAACTGCTGACTATTAGAACAAGAAATGGACCATCAAGACCAGCTAGTCTAACTCCCTCATTTTACAGCTTGGGGAAAGAGAGGGAAAGTGACAAACCCAGGATCATGCCGTGCAGGCCTACCAGCCACAGGACCAGAACCCAAGCCTCTAAGCTCCCTATCCTATGCTATTGCCACTAGGCCACACTTTTTCTCATCTCAAGACAACATGAGGAAATAGAAAGAGCTCTGCATAAATGAAATATAAAAACCATGTGTGCATTTTATATAAAATATAAACTAAATATGAAATTGAAACTCCATTCTTTAGCTTTTAAAGCCTTCAGCAGCCTGGCCCCAATTTCTCTTTCCAGCCTCACTGGCCATTACTTTCCCTCCCACATTACAATCCAGACAAACTGGCCTATCTCCCATCAGTCCCCTTGCACTGACTATCCCCCTCCCGCTTTACCTCCACCTCATAAACTCTTTCTCTTCCTTTAAAATTCAGCTCAAACACCTTCTTTGGAGTGAAACCTTTCTTGATCCCCCCCCACCTGAACTACAAGCACCCTCCTTCCTGAATTACCTTGTATTTAACTATTTATCTATATATCTATATATATACAATACATATTTGTCTCCTCCATTAGGATGTAAACTCATTTTGAGTAGAGATTGTTTTATTCTTCATACTTGTATCTCCAGGGCCTTGGCACATAGTTGGCAAACTAATAAATACTTATTCTTTTTTTTTTTTTTTGCAGGCAGGAAGGCAGGGCAATTGGGGTTAAGTGATTTGCTCAAGTTCACACAGCTAGTAAGTGTGTCAGGTGTCTGAGGTCGGATTTGAACTCAAGTCCTCCTTCAGGGCCAATGCTCTACTCACTACGCCACCTAGCTACCCCTCCTAATAAATACTTATTAATTCATTGGAATCCAAAGTTCAAATCCCAGCCTTGCCATTTTCTACCTTCTGTGAAGTGACTTGGACAAGTCATTTAAAATAAGTTCCTTGGGCCTCAGTTTCCCTATCTTCAAAATAAGGCGGGGGGAACACTAGATGATTTTTTGTTACTTTCAATATTTTCCCAATTATGTGTAAAAATAATTTTTAACATTCTTTTTTTTAAAATTTAGAGTTCCAAATTCATCCAGGTTAACAACCTTTGAGTCATTCTTGTCTCTTCCCCCTCCCACACCTCTAATATCACATTAGTCTCCAAGTCTTAGTCTATTCCACCTCTCATATCTGTTCTCTTCTCTCCATTAATACATGCTTGAACCTACTTCAGATCATCAATACCTCCCTTCTAGATCAGTGTGACAGCTGCCTAATTGGTTTCCCCACTTCATAACTTCTATGATCCCAACCTCTGGTCCCAAATGCCATAATTCCAGTTTACTGCTAGCTTAGGGTTACTCAGAATCAGCCTTCTACAAATACTTGCGCATCATCATTAATGAGTATGATGGGAACTTTCAGGTAGGTACAGCAGAAAAAAAGGCATATGAGTTGAAAACAGAGGTAAAGCCAGGGTCCCCAACCAGGTTACTGGAAAACTAGGGCCCTAGCTTCTTGGGAAGGGAGGGATCCACAGTGACAGCAAAGGAAAATCCAAGTCAATTAAACAGACATTCATGAAGTGTCAACTGTGTGCAAGGCACTATGCTAGACCATGGGGAGACTAAGTAAAAAAAGAACATATAAATATATATATATATATATAGACCATGGGGAGACTAGGTAAAAAAAGAACATATGTGTATATATATATATATATATATATATATATATATATATATATATATATATATATATATATATATATATGTATATGTATATCCCTGTCCTAAGGGAGCTTAGATTCTATCATAGAAATATAACGCGTGTACAGATGTGCAGATAAGGAAGTATAAAATATAATAAAATAAAAATAAAATATATTCATTTTCAAGAGGAGAAAGCACTGACACCTGATGGGAGCAGGGAAGAGAGAATCAGGAAAGATTTTATGTGGCGGCTCATATTTGAATTGTGCTTTGAAAGAAGCTAAGGATTCTAAGAGGTGGAGATGAGGAGGAAGAGTATTCCAGACAGCTTGTACAAAGGCCTAAGAAATGTAACATCATTACAGGAATAGCCAAATGGCCAGTTTAACTGGCATAGGGAATATGTGAAGAAGAATGATATAAAAGTCACATCATGGAGTTCCTCAGATTCCAGGCTAAAGATCTATATTTTATCCTAGAGACAATAGGGAGCCAATGAAGGTTTCTGAGTAGTGGTGTAATACGATACAATCAGTGGTGCAGAAATATCCATTTGGCAGCTATGCGAAGGATGAATTAGAGAAGAAAGAAACAACAAATGGAGAAACCAATTAGGTGGCTGTTACAATGGTCCAGGAGAGAGATAATGATGACCAGAACTAGAGAACAGCATGTGTTAGCCGAGAGAAGAGGATAGATACAAAAGATATGATGGAGCTAGAATAGACCAAGACTTGTCAACTGAGATGAAATTAAAGGGAAGAGAGACAGAAGAGTTTAGAATGACTTGAAGATTATTAACTTGGATAACTGGAAGAATGTTAAGTATCTTCAACAAAAACGGGGAAGCTTGGAGAGAATTATGAGTTTCATTTGAACGTATAAGATTCCAACAGAACATCTAGGTGAAGAGGTTCACTAGTATTGGATAGCATGAGACTAAGTTAAGGAAAGAAAATTAAGGTTGGATTTACAGATTTGGGAGTCATCTGCCTAGAGATGATAGTTGAACCTATCTGATGACATCACTAAGGGATGGAGTATAGCAAGAATAGAGGGCACAGGACAGAATTTTAAGAAACACTGACATTTTATGTACCATAGCAAAGTAATAATCCAGCAAAGGAAAATGAGAAGGAACAGTCAGACAGGTAGGAGGAAAATCAAGCAACAACAGTGTTATGGAAGCCAAGGAAAAAGATAGTATCTAGGAGGAAGAGGTTGATGCTGCCAAAAGCTATAGAGAGGGTAGGGACTGAGAAAAAATCATTGAATTTTGCAGTTAAGAAACTGTTGATGACCTTTGAGAGAGTAGTTTTGGTTGAGTTTTGGTGTCAGGCCACATCACAAAGGACTGAGAAGAGAATGGGAAATGAGGGGTTAGATAATGAATGTTAATGACCCTTCCTAAGCATGTGGCTGTGAAAGAGTAGAGATACATAAGACAGCATATTGAGGGGATGGATGGCATAGTCAGAGGAAGGTTTTTAAGCATAGGGGAGACTTGAGTATGTTTCACGTAGTGGGGATGAAGACAGTAGATAAGATTTTGAAAAAGAGAGAAAGAGAGAGAGACAGACAGAGAGAGAGAGAGAGAGAGAGAGAGAGAGAGAGAGAGAGAGAGAGAGAGAATAAGAATGAGAATGATGAAAGACAATCTGGGATAATGGGAGGGGATGAGACAAAAAGCACAAGTGGAGGGAGGGTTTGCCTTTGTAAGGAGAAGGGCTATCTCTAATCAGAGACTGAAGCAAAAGAGGAGAGAACAGGGGTTGATAGTGAGGGGTTTGGAGATGCAGAGTAGGGGAGAAGAGAGTGAGCTTGTGATCTCTAAATTTTCAGCAAAGTAGGAATGAGATCCTCTGCAGAGAGAAAGAGGGAGATGAAGAAGATTTGAGGGGAAAGGAGAAAGTTCGGAGAAGCCAATAGGGATAAATCAATCAGGATAGATTAATAAGAGGATTGTTGTCTGCAATGTGGACGCAACTGAGATTAGATCACGTAAATTTGTAGGACACTTAGCACTGTTACCAGATTTCCTGTAGCAGCATTCAGCAATATGTGAATGGAGAAGGTAAATGGAAAAGGAAACATAGGGTTGGAGATAAGGCACATATGGCAAAAGGATGAAGAGGCAGGAGTTTGAAAGAGCTGATAGTGTGGTTAAATGGTTAATCGATAGGATTCAGGTTATGGAAGGACGGAAGTGAGGCCAGAGCAAAGATGAAAAGAAGTCTGCTGGGACTATCCTCTCTTTCCACCCCAGGGCCAGAGTAAGACTCAAATGAAATACTATCATGGGAAAGAACACTGGAATCCATTGGGTTCAAATCTAGGCCTTATCTTTTACCAGTTCTATTGATGATGGATAAATCATTTAGCTTTTGTATTCTATAAAAATATGGACAATAATACTTGTATTATCTACCTCACAGGGTTGTTGTGAGGAGAAATTGTGTATATCTTAAAGTGCCACGGAAGAGTGAGCTGTTATTATTATTATATGAAGAGAGCAAAGTTTTTCCATCAGCTATAGGGCCCCAAAACAACAAGCCTTTACTGCTGAGAGATATTCATGATAAATGAAGAATTTGATACAGATAGATGGAAAACCTTACTTTATTAGCATACCTTTTGCATCAGTTCAAATTCATTTGCATGCTAAACCAGAAAGGATTTGGGGATTATCTAATCTTAAATTAGGGGGACAGCTAGGTTGCTCAGTTGATACAGTGCAGGATCTAGGGTTAGGAAAACCTGAGTTCAAATCTAGCCTCAGCTATTTACTAGCTGTGTGACCCTGAGCAAGTCACTAAACCCTGTTTGCCTCAGTTTCCTCATCTGTAAAATGAGCTGGAAAAGAAAATGGCAAAACTACTTCAGCATCTGCCAAGAAAAACCACAAAATGGAGTCACAAAGAATCAGACATGACTAAATAACAATCTTAAATTAGATAGTTATCTGTAACAAAGGGAAACACCTCCCAAACTTTTAAAGAAAAAGACTTAATCTTTACTCTGCCTTCTTTTGTTATCTGGGTTTAGTATTATGACTAAAAAGACCTGTCAGACTGCCTTTATGAGAAAAGATTATCATCACTGTACCCTAAACCTGCAACCAAATAGGTACCATACCCTAACAGACTAAAGCTTTGAGGAGATGAGTCCATGAGCCAGTAACAGGCAGCTATGCCCAAAAATCTGAGACCAGGAGGGCAACACCCACTCATGTGCCCAAGCATCGTAGTCAACAGCAGACCAATGGAGACCAGCAGGGCTACACACCCAGAAGAGAAACCACACCTGGAAGGGAGCTGTGCCATGATAACATCACCAGAAGAAGACACAGGTGGTCCTGATGCATCTGTTCCTTCTTCAATCCAGCATCATCTGGTCCAGCAGTGTCAGAAGCACGAATTGCTCCTCCCATATGTGTGCCCTGGCCAAATCCCTATGTGTTTGCCCTTCATTATGATCCCTATATATGCCCACTTTCTCTTCTGATGATGTGCATATTTGTAGGAAGTTGTGCCCCAGGCCTATATTCTCCAGGTGTGGAATGACCTCTGACCTCTGCTCTCTACCTCCTAGAATCTCTCCTTTTAAGATGACTCAGACACCACCATTTACATAAAGCCTTTCATGATCTACCCAACTGCTAGTACCCTCCCTTCCAAACTATCATATATTCAATTAAATTTATCCTATACATATCAACATATGAACTTTTGTCTTCTCCATTCGATTGTAAGATCCTTGTGAGCAGGAACTATTTCATTCATTGTATTTAGATCCCAGTGCCTAGTACACTGTCCAGTTAGTGTTTTAGTAAATGCATAGTTATTAAGGCTGAGGCTCTGTTATGTTTTTTATTATGCTATTTCATTAAATGCCTATGCTTTGAAGTAATTGTGTCTAAAGCAAAAATACATAGTAGGGTCAGGTAAGCCATAGTTTTCAATGGATATGAATCCACCTTGAGCCTGGGGTAATATTCTACTAAAATATTTACCTATGAGATACAGCCCTATCTATGAGATAAGCATACCCCAGGTGCTACATTACTAATAATTGTTATTGTGGTTGTTTAGTCATTTTTCAATTGTGTCCCACTTTTCATGACCTGCTTTGGGGTTTTCTTGGCAAAGATACTAGAGTGTTCGCCATTTCCTTCTCCAGCTCATTTTATAAGTGAGGAAACTGAAGCAGAGGTAAGTGACTTGCCCAGAGTCACACATCTAGTAAGTGTCTGAGACTGGATTTGAATTCAGGAAGATGAGTCTTCCTGACTCCAGGCCCAATGCTCTAATCACTGAGCCATCTCATTGCCCAAAAATATTTTGAAAAAGTATTAAAAAGAAGTCAGCCATTCTAATATTACCCCTGATTCATCATCTTCCTCTCCCTTTTGTGTAACATTTGACAAGTGACCCCACCCCTCTAGGCCTCAGCTTCCTCATCTGTAAAATGAGGAGGCTGTAGCCTAGATGATCTGAAGTTTCTTCTAGAACATGACACTGTACATTCCTAAGGTCCTTATAGCTCTAACAGTCTATGTTCCATGTTCTAACTACCCTTCTAGGTCTTACATTATGGCATCCTATTCCAAATACCTATCATGACTTGAGAGAAAAGAAAAATTTGCTTCCCCTTCCCTCTCTTAATTACATCTAGGTCCATCTTGCTGCAGAAAGAAGTGTCTTAGAGTGGGAAGTAGTGAGTCAGAAAGTGCCAGCTTCTCACTCCTCGTCAACTAGGTTATCAGTCGTGTGACCTTGGACAAGTCTTTTAACCTCAGGAAAAGGGAAGTTGCATGAGATCAGGGACTGGTTTTCATTTCTTTGTATCCCCTCTGCCTGGCACACTGGAAGTGTTTATTAAGTGTCCACTGAACGAATAAATATAAAACAGAGATTATGATAGCACCTACCTTGCAGGACTGTTGTAAGGCTCAAGTGAGATAACATTATATAAAACACTTTATAAACCACAAAGTATAATATAAAAGTGAGCTATTATTATAATCTTACCAGGCAGTGTATTGGTAAATATTTAACAACTGGTTTTCTGGAGAGAAAAAAATGTGTGTGTGTGTGTGTGTGTGTGTGTGTGTGTGTGTGTGTACCTGATACACTTCAAAGTTTAATCTGCATTACTAACATTTTTTCCATCCCTTTCTTAAGTCTAGGGAATCAGGAAAACAATAAATCAAACTCTGGTTTACAGTATTTGCTGATTTAGGCATATAAATGCTTATACAGAAAATTTAACAATCAGCTCTCTAGCACATCCCCAAATTTTCACCCTTCTAGACCAAGGAGGGGCATGCAACTAGATGTTATTGAAAGCAGGCTGGTACTGGAGTCTGGGAATCTGCATTCTAGCTCAGCCTCTTTACCTCTGTTTCCCCACCATAAGGCTGTTGTGTAGCTTAAATTAGAAGCTGTGTGTGAAAATGCTTGGGAAAGTATAAAGCTTTCCATAGATAAGGGTTGATGGGACTATTTTTCTCCCACAAAACAAGTTTGTAAGTAGACTCGGGGCCAGTAAGAGGTAGGCTGCTTACAACCTCTAGAGGGCAATCGATTTCCATTAGAAAAAGCCGAAAGTTCCCGGAGGCCAAGAAGAGGGGAAGTGGTCACTGAAGACAACCCAGACTGTGTCTTAGAATCCGGGCCTGGAAATAAAGGAGGCAAAAATCAGAGGAATTCCTGGACCAGGCTTCCAGGAGACCCCAGAAGAACTCTCGTTCATTGACTCCTGTTAGGATGTTGGCTTGGTCTCAGTCCTATTCATTTTCTTTCACTTTTTAATATTAAAAATTATAAACTTAACTGATAGAGACATTTTAAAATAGAAAGAAAAACAATAGAAGATTGTACCTGAAACCATGAACTTCGGTTAGGTACAGTTTGGTTTTGTAAGTGTGTGTTAAATTTAATGAGGCAGCGACAAAATGTGCAGTTTATGTCCCCTTTTGAACTTTTCTGTTTTGTTCTGTATATTTTTCATGTTTTATTAATGTTCTTTTTTCTACATCTTCATCACTTCCCACTAACTGGTGCTCCACCCTTTGCTAAACTAAGCAAATCAACTGGCCAGGTATGAAAAAGCCAGGTATTTTGCAACCTTGGTCCATCTCTTTCTTCTTTGCCAAGAGTCACTAGGCTTGCTCACAGTGATGGGCACTAACCCCTAAATGGAAAAGACCATGTCTTTAGGACCTGGACCCCAGAGCCCCTAAACCCAGATCTCTGGCTTTCACCTGAGGCACTTAGCCCCTCCCTGTCAATAATCCTTTTAAATGCCCTTTCACTGTGGCCACTGACCTCCCTCAACTGTTTGCACCTGGTCCACCCCAGGCAACTTGACACTCCTTAATCCCACCCAGATCTTCGCACAGTCTTTCTGTATAAAATATCAATCTTACCCTCATCAAATGCATAGATTCCTTAAGAGTCTGGCCGCCTTGTATTGGTGTCACAATAAACTTGGACTGAAAGAAGGTTGGAATGGTCGAATTCCTTCAAGGCACAAGGTACCCTTGCATTTTGGGGTTCCCAGCACCCTTTAACAGCAACGAGAGTGCCTGGCAGATGGTAGGTGCATAATAAATGCTTTTTTCTTGGCTGATTCATCATCATCCTTCTGAAGCCATGATTGCTCAATGCTTTGATTGGAGTTCTGCAGTCTTTCAAAGTTGTTTTCCTTTACATTATTGTGGTCCTTGCATAAATTACTCTAATAGTTCCTCATTTCATCCTGTATTGATTCATGCGAGTCTTCCCAAGTTTCTCTGTATTCTTCATTTTCAGCATTTCTGATAGTTCATTATTCATATACCACAATTGTTCAGCCATTTCCCAGTTGATGAGTACCTACTGTTTTTAGTTTTTTTTTGCTGTACAAGGGCTAAAATAAATGTCTTTGCATGTATGTGCCTTTTCCCTATCTATGACTCCTTTGGCTATATACATCTATTAGTGATATTACTGGGACAAAGGGTCTATACACTTGAATGACTCAGTATAGTCCCAAGTTGTTTTCTTAAAATGGTTAGAAGAATTTACAAGTCCAGAAGCACTGCATTAACGTGCTTTTCCTCTTCTATTTTTTACAGAACTATCTGCTACTTTCAAGGCTGTCAGAAAATTGAGGAGAAAAAGGAAGGAACTTGGGGTCTATAAAGACCAGGGGTTAGCAACTTTGCAGAAGGGTGGTGTCAAGACAGGGAAATATCTGCCCCAAATGATCAAGAAAAGTGAGGAAGTTCTCTTCCCTCTCTCCCCCTCAGCTATGCATTCTACTAATTAAAAACTCTTTCAGAATAACAAGGTCCTCATAAAAATCCAAATTTCCCTTTGAAGGGCTAAACATACCAGCTATTCATACTTGAACAAATATTTATTGAGTTATTATAAGCAGGAGTCACTGTGCTAGGAAAGTGGGGATGCAAAGATGAATAAAGCATATGTACCTACCCTCAAAGAGCTTATAATCTAGTATGAGAGACAAGGTACCTATAGTTAGGAGACAAAACAATATATTAAAAGTACCACAAGAAAGGTCTGAATAGAATAAAATGCTAGTGACTTTTGGAGGTGGTTAGATGAGGTAGCTACCTATCGTGGAGGATAGGTAGGATTTCAGTAAGCATAGACTAGCTGGTCCCCATGGCCCAAATGTACCTGCTTCACAGAATCCTTCACATCCTTCAAGATGCCATCAAGCACCATGCAAGTTTTCTTTTAATCCACTCTGCTATCTGCTTCCTTTATGGGTGAGTTCACTCCACTCACATTCACAGTTATGATTACTGTGCATTTACCTCCGTCTTATTTTTCCTCCTGTTTGTCCTTTTCTCTTTCTCTCTCTTTCTTTCACTCTCCTTTCACCTTATCCCTCTTCACCGGTGTTTTGCTTCTGATCATTGCCTCCCCCAATCTGCCCTCCCTTTTGTCAATCTCCCTTCACCTTTTTCTTAACCCCCTCCTCTCCTTCCCCCATAGGGTAAGATAGATTTTTATACCCAACTGATTGTGTATGTTATTCTCCGTTTGAGCCAATCCTCATGAGAGAAAGGTTGAGGCAATTCTTCAAGCTTTCTTGATCTCTGCCCCAACCCCCATTACTAGTATCCTCCCTCCCTAATTACTTTGTATTTATTTTGCATTTGTTCTGATGTGCTTATGTATGCACGTGTTGTCTCCTTTGTTAGAGCTGATGGAGAGAATGAACTTTCATTTTTTGTCTTTGCATTCCCAGTGCATGGGCACATAGAAGGCATTTAACAAATACTAGTTGGATGGAGTGCTGTACTTAGAAACAGGAAGACCTCAGTTTGGAGTGTCCCTACTCAGACTTTTAATTGTAGTTGTATACCACAGGTAAGTAAGTTTTCTTAGCCACAGTTCTTAAGAACCTACTTCTCAGGACTGAGAGGATCAGAGGAGAAGCCAGATGCAAGAGATAGGATCCTCTGAGGAAAGTGCTCTGCTAACCTTAATACTGTTATACAATTTTATATATATATATTATTTTATATAATATATTATTGATGTTTGGGTGGGGGTCAAGCACCTCACTAAAAAGAACTACTAGCAAAGAAGTAGATGCAGAAAAAAAAAATCCACAAGATATGCCCCCAAGGGATTTAGGTTAGAGCAGGGGTCAGCAAACTACAGGCCAAATCCTAACCAGGCCTTAGCAAAGCAAGCCGTGGGCAGGATTTGGCCTATGGGGCCAGGGGTACTTTGCTGACCACTGAGCTAGAGTGAAGGCTTTGTATAGGTTAGTAGTAGGAAATAAGGCTAGAAAAATTAGGTGGAGCCAGATTGTAGAAGTCTTTAAATGACCAAGGAGTTTGGACTTTATCCTACAGGCCATAGTCAGCCATGGATATTTGAGCATCTTCTGGTACTATTTTAGCTCACAGCACAGGGACCAAAGAGTGAAATGAAGAAGGTTTTAATAGGCTGAGAAGCAAAGTCTTGAATAAGCTGACAAAATAACGCTAGCCTGGATCCCTCCCCTTCCCCTCTCCCCACCATGTCTTGTTCTGCTGTATGCAGGTGATTAAAAAACCTCAGCTTTGGGCTTTGTATTTTTACTTCCTTCTCTGTCTAAAATCTACTCTCCTTTTTTCTCATCTGTCAGATCAGACAAAAATAACCAAATAAGCCATGATCACTTGTATTCAGTGCCACAATAGGGGCTTTACCGAGGAAGTTAAAAGCTTGGTCTGTACCCCCTAAATTTATTTTGTTTATATTTTCAGTTTACCGACCTGTGTACTAGTTGTTTTCCTGTAATAATGTAACCTCCTTGAGTGCAGGGACTTTTGTTTTTGTCTTGGCATCTTTGGCACCTATATTGAAATCTGGAACAAAGTAAGCTTCTTGGATTGAATTGACACGCACAGTAAAGAGCTCCCCCACATCACCCGGCCTCATACCTTGTAAGAAAGACAAAAAGGCATTTTTTTTTCCTTTTCCTCATGCGTTCTGGGGTTTCAGGTGCCCATGCATCGGTCTTGATGGGTTGCATTGGGGAGAGAGGAGAAACTGCCTTATTTCCAGCAGTCAGAGAAGGTCTGGGGGAAAATCTGGAGACTTCTGAAGGAGAAGATTTGAATCCTGGTGTCCTGGTTCACAGTCCTGTGCTCTATGTACCACTCTGATGCTACCTTAAATGCCAAGTTTCTCATTGTCTTATTTTGCTCAAACATAGTAGGTGCCTAAATTTTTTTTGTTCTGCTGAATTGAATTCTACCTTCTCCCCTACTGCCACCCCCCTCACATTCTCCAGCATACAGGAGCATAACATAGTAGAAAGAACACTGGGCTGGCAGTCAAAAAACCTGGATTTTAGACCTGATTCCACCACCACTGACTCACTGTATGATCTTGAGGGCATCTTTTAAGGATTTCTACCATTTTCCCTATGCGCCAAATGGGCATAAGAATAGCCTCACCACTTCTGGCAAGTTGGAGCATATTACTTCTAAGGTCCCTCCTTCCTGCTCTAGTATTGTCACCTGGTATAGCCATAGAATCTTAGAGCAGTAAAGGTATTACACGCCTACTGTGCACTATGCCCTAGGCTGGAGGGAGAGAGGACAGAGGCTATAGAACATGTTCCCTGGCCTCTTGGAGTTCAGTGCATAGGTGAAAATCCTTTGAAAAGTCAAAACAAAACAAAAGAAACCACGTTATACAAACCTAGCCAAAGATTTAGATCTTTGCTATTACAGTATGTAAGTAGAGGACAGGAGATTTTGTAGCTAGATTCTAAGAGTCTAAGAGGAGGCTGGAGAGCCCTTGTTCATTTTGAAGACAATAACATGGCTGCAAGGGAGAAAGGCATCAATTTTAACAGTGCAATGGTTTCACCCTAGGGCAGGAGTTCTTAGCCTAGGGTCCATGAACTTCTTGCAAAGGTTTCAAGGG
The DNA here is from genome assembly GCA_028646595.1 of Phalanger gymnotis. NCBI lineage: Eukaryota > Metazoa > Chordata > Mammalia > Diprotodontia > Phalangeridae > Phalanger > Phalanger gymnotis. The sequence goes on along the minus strand of CM053625.1, from coordinate 119,555,105 downwards.
GTCTGAGAATTTTTTTAAATGTTTGGATAACTATATTTTAATATAATTAGCATTCTTTGTAATCTTATGTGTTATATTTTATGCATTTAAAAACATTCTTGGGGCAGGTAGGTGGTGAAGGTATCAAGTTCTAGCCATGGAGTCAGGAGGACCTGAGTTCAAATTCGACTTCAGATATTTACTAGCTGTGTGACCCTGATCAAGTCACTTAACCCCAATTGCCTCAAAAATTAAAATAAAATGAAAACATTATTTTGAGAATGGGTGCATAGAAGTTTTTGGCATAGATTTCCATCGAGGTCCATAATGCAAAAAAGGTTAAGAATCCCTGTCCTAGGGCCTGTTTTTTTATTCTCTTTGTAGCAGCGATCTCTGTTCTTTTCAACTTATTTTCTCTACCCTACTCATAGCCTTGACCTTCCTCTATCCCCTTTTTCTGTGCTTTATCTTCTTATCCAGAAAGGGAGAGAACAGAGGTCAGATGGAAGGGAAAAACTAGGGGAAGTATATTGACTAGATTAGTAATAGAAAGACCAGTTAGACTGGAAATTATTAGACCCAGTGCTAGTCTTTGCTGTGTGACCTTAAGAAGTTATTCTATCTCTTGGAGATTCCATTTCCTGTTCGGTTAAAAGAGGGGGTCAGTCAATAAACATTTGTTAAGAGCCTGCTTTGTGCCAGGTAGTATCCTAAGCACTGGGAATACAAATACAAGTTTGTTATTGTTTTTTTTTTTTTGAAGACAGTTCTTGCCCTCAAGGAGCTTACAATCTAAAGGAAGACAACCAACCCACAACAGAAAGCTAAAGATGATGGGGGGGGGGGAGGAGAAGTCCACAAAAGCCCAAAAGCAGTGTAGCTGGTGGAAAATGGGAAGAAGTCCAAGCTGAGCTCCTTTTTTAAATAGAGGCCCTGGAGCCCAGGTCTTTGCCCTCCAATCAAAAGGTCTGATCCAAGGGGCAGAGGGTACTTATGAAACGTGAGGACCAGGCAGATTCAATCTTGCAGCATAATGAGATTTCTCAATGATGAGTTTCCGGGGGAAGGAAGGAAATATGGAGAGTTCCAAAGAAGACCAAAAAGCCTTGCCAGTGGTAAGAAACAGAGGGGGGCTCAGTGATTTCCAAGATCTCTCTCTCTTTCAGCTCTGAGTTTATGACTCTATGGCCCTCCAAGGACCCTAAACCCCCAAAACAGACTTTCCATGAGCTGTTCTAGATTCATAGCCATTCAGTCCACTTTAAGGAGCAAAAGAAGCCTGCAGGGGGTTAGTCTGCTATACTCCCTTTGTGACTCTGAATCACCACTCTGTGAGTGGCAGCTGGGGCAATGACCATAGGTGTCCCAGTAGGAAACCATGTGGTTTGGTCTTGAAACCAGGGGATTTGGCAGAAGACAAAAATACCTCCCAATTAGCACAGAGCAAGCTCACTGCTGTGTGAATGAATGTGTGCTCATGTGTGCACACTTGCATCAGTGAATTCCCATTAGAGAATAAGCCTGTAGATTATTCAATTTCACATCGAAGTTCAAGGCACAGTGCTTTATGCCCAGCAAATAGTAAGTGATTTTGGTTAAAAATAAAAGGCAGCTGGGTGGTACCATGAGTAGAATGCTGGGCCAGGAGTCAGGAAGACCTGAGTTCAAATCCAGCCTCAGACACTTACTAGCTGTGTACCCCTGGGCAAGTCACTTAACTTCTGTTTGCCTCTGTTTTCTTGATGAGAAAATGGGGATAATAAGGGCACCAGTCTCACAGCCTCATTGTGAGGCTCAAATAAGAAAATATTTACAAAGCTCTTTGCATCATGCCTGGCACATAGTAGGCGCTTAAATCTTTCTTCTCTTCCCCCTTTCGTTTATGTAAACAGAATGTATCTTTTCTGTGGAAATCTTGATCATTGAAGCCTTCAGTTCCTCATCTGAACTCCTAAAACATTTATTATCTGTGCCACCGATCTGATGAGTAATCATACACAGTCTTGTTGCTTCACACGTCCACATGTTGTGTCCCACCTCCCTCTGCCCCTTGACTATAAGTTCCCTGAGGACAGGGACTTTCTTATGCATCTTTGTACCTCTCAAAGCAACTAGTAAGGGGTCTTTCAAACCATAGCGAGGCTCTGGAAATCAAGAGATCGGGCTTCGCCCCAGGTCTGTTACTCTCTGGCTGAATTACTTTGTGAAAGCATGAATGCTGCTTCTCTCTGGACCTCACCTTCCTGGTCAGTAAGTGACAAAGGCTGAAATAGGAGATTCTGAAGGTCTTTCCAGTTCTGGTGCTCCGTGTTCCTTCCAGTTCTAACACTCTATGACTCGATAACTAGTAAGTGCTTAATAAATATTTGTTGAATGAACAATGAAAGAGTTTAAGTTCAAGAGACTGTGCCAGGAATGAAAGCATATCAAACTGGAGCTCCCTCCAGTCATCATCATGGGGGTTGACAAATAGGCAGTGAGTTCTGGCTGCGGGCCAGACACTCTTTGAGGTCCTGTGCAAAATGTCCTGAAAACACAATTTTTTCACCCTGAGCATGGGGGAGGAGGGAAGCACTTCTTACCCAGCTACCCAGCTGTTGATGACACCAGGAAGATGTCAATCCCCTAAGTGGCACGAAATGGGCAGGCTGGCACAGAATCTTTTTTTTTTAAAAAAACACACACATGTTTTGCTGTTGATTCTATTTTGCTCTTTTTGACGATTTCAGGTCTGACAGGTTTGTGGGGGCTGAGCGCCAACAGGGAGGGGAATGGAGAAATAATGGGGCAGGGGGGAGGGACTCCTCCTAGTTCTTTCCCTAACCCTGTGTCCTGGTTGCTGTACATTGAGCTCCCTTGTTTCAGGGTACCCCAGCTGCTTTGCTCCTGGGGGTAGGGTGGGGTAGGGCTGACTAGGCATGAGGAGGAGGAGGAAGGCTGGCAGAGGACACTTCCTGTTAGGGAAAATGAGTGACTCAGGGGTGGTAGGTGGCATTTTCACAGGAGTGGGGGTGGTGAAGGAGAGGAAAAACGAGCTCCGGTGGTCAGGCCTTCTCTCCTTTTCTTCGAGGGAGGGGCAATCTATGTTTGTCCAGACCCAAATCTGTAAACATATTTTCCTTCTTCCCACTTTTCTGGGCACTTTGTTCACTCCACCCAAAAACCCTCACTACCATGACATAAAGAGTAGAAGAGAGAACACTAGGGTAAAAAAGGGAGAAGCTGCTTTTCATAGAAACCTAGGAGCTAGGACAATATTTTTCCCCATCTCCTGGAATAGAGATCCTCTGTCTATGCTTCATTTCCTGAATGCCTCCCATTCTAAAAGGGCTGTATGACATTTAAGTGAAAGAAAATTGAGAAGTGGTTTTTTGTTTTTTTAGAAATTAACAAGCTTCCCCATTGCCTACTGAATAGTATCCAAACTTCTTAGCCTGGCATTCAAGGCTCTCCACATATGGACCTTTTTCAATCTTACCTGACACAAGTCCTTCACTTAGGTCAAACTGACTTATTCACCATCCCCTCCCTGAAAAAGATTTTTTCTTGTTTCTTTCATCATTTTTTTATCTCTGTCCTCAGTTTAAAATATCTCCTCCTCTCTGAAGCTTCCTCCCAACTAAGTACCACCTGCTCTCAGTGGTCTCTCCTAAAGCAGAGTGGTGAAGTGGAAGAAATGCTGGACTCAAGGAGACCTAGGTTGGAATGCTGCTTATGATACTTACTTGCTATGTGACAAGAGGCAAGTGGCATCTTCTTTCTGAGCCTCACTTACCCTATCTGCCAAATGACTATGATAATCCTCGTGCTATATTTCTCAAAGCGTTGCTGTGAGAAAATCATTTTGAACATTTTACATCACTATAGAAACATGATTCGTTGATTCCTTGTTATTTCTCCTTTCTCTGAATTCCTATAGTGCTCACGTGACCTATACTCATGTGGCAGAATATCCTGCTTGATATTATATTTTTTTTTGCATACAATTCCTACCTCTTCTACTAGTTTATAAGCTCCCTGAGGGCAGAGATTGTGTCTTATATCCACGAAGTACCTTCCTAGCATAAAGTATGGTCAATAAGTATTGAATGAATGAATGTTGAGCCTCCCTAGAGATTACCAGGCTGGGGATGAAGGAGTTAGCCACTATCTCTGAGGGATGGTGGAAGTACTCCACCCCAAGGCTAACCTTGCTTCTAACTACCATTTATTGCTGGTAAAGATAACCTTGTTAAAGAACAAAATGAAGGAGAGTAGTATGACCTGTTTTGTATCGATTGAGGTAAATATCTGGCTAGTTACATGGAAGTAGAGAATTTCTTTAGAATGATGGCAACTAGAACCATGGAACCTGAGAAAGGATGGAGAGTCTCTTGGACTCCCATGGTTAGCAATAAAATATTCCATCTTTTACATATGAAGATAACAATAACCCTTCCTTTGTATAGCATATATATCCAGTTCAGTTATTTTTCAGTTGTGCCTGATTCTTCATGACCCCATTTGGGGTTTTCTTGGCAAAGATATTAGAGTGGTTTGCCGTCTCCTTCTTCAGCACATTTTACAGATGAGGAAACTGAGGCAAACAAGGTTAAGTGACTTGCCCAGGGTCACACAGCTAGTGTCTGAGGCTGAATTTGAATTCAGAATGATGAGTCTGATGCTCTATCCACTTTGTCACCCAGCTGCCCCCTCT
>CM053625.1:119469999-119550330 GCA_028646595.1 Phalanger gymnotis | reverse complement strand
TTGGAACATTGTTACATTGCTGATGGAGTTGTGAACTGATCTAGCCATTTTGGAGAGCAATTTGGAACTATGCCCAAAGGGCTATAAAAATGTTCATACCCTTTGACCCAGCAATACCACTCCTAGGGTTGTATCCCAAAGAGATCATACAAGTGGGAAAAGGACCCATATGTACAAAAATATTTATAGCGGCTCTTTTTGTAGTAGCTCAGAATTGGAAATCAAAAGGATGCCCATCAACTGGGGAATGGCTGAACAAGCTGTGGTTAATGAAGGTAATGGAATACTATTGTGCTATAAGAAATGGGGATGATACGGACTTCATAACAACCTGGAAGAACCTACCTGACATAATGCTGAGTGAGCAGAGCAGAGCCAGGAGAACATTATACACAACCACAGATATATGGATTCTGTGAGGACCAATCCTGACAGACCTTGCTCTTCTCAGCAACACAATATGCAGAGACAGCTCCAAGAGACTCACGATGGAGAGTGCTATCTACATCCAGAGAAGGAACTATGAAGTACGAATGCAGACCGAGATTCATTCCATTGGTCATAATTCTTCTTCACAACTTGACTAGTGTCTAAATTAATTCAATGCCAAGTTATACATGGAAGTTATATGGGATTCCATGCCGTCTTGGGGACGGGGTGGGGGAGGGAGAAAATCTGGAACTCAAAATTATGTAGAATCGTGTGTTGCAAACTACATATAAAAATTTAAAAAAAGAAAAGAAAAAAAAACGAAAGAGGGAAACTGGGGATAACAAAGGTTATATGACTTGTTTAACATCATGCCAGGAATAACTAGCACAACCAGAACTTAAACCCAGGTCTCATGACTCTCCAGAGTCCACTGCTCTTTCTACTGCATCCCTACCTCTTATACCTCTCCCTGCAGACTTCCATCACTTCTGACCCTTTTGCCTGGTCCACCTGGTGCCAATTCATTTTCTTGCAGGGCCAACCCAGAACTGCTCAGAGAACACTTACATGCCACATATGAGAAGCGGCATTGTAAATTTCATTAAGAATCCTTCCTAGGAACTCTGTGTGGGGCTAGCTAGCTCTCTGACTGGACTGTGTTATGTGGCTTGCTGGGAGAAAGATGAATATCTATGAACCTAACACTCGGGGCTGGGAGTTTTATACTTATGGGAAAAGATTTATTCTAAGCCCTCAATTGTTCAACTCAATTTTAAAATTCTCTGAGCCCTTGAAATAGGGGAACTTAATTCTGCAGAAAAGAGGGGCTGGCAGGAAAGAGAAAGTTTTGAAATACCCTGGCCTGAGGAATGCCAAGCTTGTTTAAAGGTGATCTAATGAGAACATCATTGGACTAGGATTCAAAAAACCCTGAGTTTGAATTCTACCTCTGCCAAGAAAACTTTTAAACAATTTGAGATGTTCCAAAGTGCAGTGGGTTACCTTAGCAGGCAGTGGGCTCCCTGTCCCTGGAGAGCTTCAGACTTGGGCTGGATGGTGTATCAATGCTCCAGATGCCCATTAGAGGAGATGACCTTGAAGTCCTTTCCTAGTCTATGGCTGACTACATGTGACTTTGGGCAAGCTATTTCTGGTTCCTGGGCCTCAGTTTCTTCATTTATAAAATAATAGCACCATCTGCCCTGCCTATTTTGAAGAGCTGGGTGAGACTCAAGTAAGATAATGTATGTGAAGGTACTTTGAGGACTGGAAGCCAATGTACACACCTGCATGGAAACATTAGGATATTCTAATAGCTCAATGATCTCATCAAGGTGTATACTCTCTCCAGAGGAATAGATCACAACCCATCCACACTTCCTTATATTGGAAAAGGAAAAATACCCTGAGCTAGGCCCCACCAGGTTATCCTTCTTTTCCCTAATATACTGCCATTTCAAACTGACTCTTCATTGCCATTTCTTTTTTAAAATTATTTTTATTTATTGGGTTAACTATTTCCTAATTACATGTAAGAAAAATTTAACAACCTCTTTTTAAAAATAATTTTGATTTCCAATTGATTTCCCCCCTCCTGTTCGTCTCTCCTCCTTGAGAAGGCAAGCAATTTGATTTCAATTATACACAGGAGGTCATCTTCATTGACATTTCAACTCTATTCCAGATCCTCCCTCCTACATGAACTGCCCAAATCAGCCTGGTAAGAGATAGTTTACCTTGAGCCCTGACAAAGGTGGTAGCTTGGTGCCAGAGTTCTACAACCTGCTGGGTATTCTGGCCGCACCTTCCTCCTGGGCACTCCCCTATTCTCTCTGATGGCCCTGGAGAGTTTTGTAAGAACGACACACCTTGGGAATCTGAGAGGATAAAGGCCGAGGTGCTTCTGAGCATTGGGTAAGGCTCACGCAGGCTCAAAGGGAGGATGTGTCATATACTCAGGTGAAGGAAAGTCCATATAAATTTTTTTAAATAAATTTGAAAAATCTGCTTCTCCCCCTCCCCAACACTGCGTGTTTTGGGGATGGGAAAATTGCACCCAAGGGAGTGACCTTAACAGTCTGGGTGGGCAGATGCCCCTCCCAGAAGCCTCACTGTTGGGGCTGGCAGTTCTCTCTGTCCCCCACCCCTCCAGCCCCGTCTGACAACTTGGGTGATACACAGGCCAGCTAGTGGTGTTGGTACTGTTACGGATGAACAGCCCTAAGGGGATATGGAGATGGGGCTCAGGCCGGCCCCCCCCCCCCCCCCCCCCCCGCCGAGGACTTGAATATCCTTCACTCTCCAGCACCACCGCCCCTCTTTCCACGACTCGGGGAATGCGGGAAATACCAGACTCTGGGGTGGAGGAACTGGCCTTGCTCAGAAGCTCTCACTCTGCTCTCCCCTCCTTCCTAGCCCAGTCTGTCTCAAAGAAAAGGGCAAAGCCCCGCCCCTGGGCTCAAAGGGTGGACCCGGGCCGGCCGAGGGCGTGTCGGCTGCGGGGCGGGGTCCAACCCGAACGAGCTTCTCTCGGCCCGAGGCGCCTCAGGCTTCCCTGGGCTAGTAGGAGGCGGCGGAGGCGGACGCTGGACACTGGACACTGCCCAGTCTATGGAGAAAGCCACTGGACTCTGAGACCGCGGCGCGCAGGAGGCGAGCTCAGTCCCGGGCTTGGTTGGCTGTGGTCAGCGTCTGGGGGCGTACCAGGAGGCTGCGCGGGTCCTCTCTGTCTCCGCCATGGGGGACGTTCTGTCCACGCACCTGGACGACAGCCGGCGCCAATACATCGCAGGTGAGCGCGCTGCGCCGTCTGCCTGGGCTTCCATCGGGTGGTCCCCAGGACTGCAGGGAGGCCGGACTCCCCTCCTGCGATCCTGACTCCCGGGCGAAGGGGGCCAGCAACCCTAGCCGGGTTTCCGCTCCGCGTCCCTTCCCATCCTCCCCTCCCCACTCTCCCGCCCTGTGGCTCCCCCCGCCCCTCTGCCTCCGCTCAGCTCCCGGGCTCGGGAAAGAAGAGGAGGCTTGCTTCGGGATCGGGAACTTGGGCGCTTCCTCCAGTGTGAGCGCTTAGCCCCGAGTGGGGCAGAGTTAAGGCTAGCCCCATCCCTTGGGCACCCAGTCCTGCTATTTGTTCTCGGGGTGTGTGCCTTTTGAGTCGGTGGCTGGGATTCAGGCCCAGCTTCGACTCCAGCTCTTCCCTTCTTGAAAGCTCCAGACGCTTGCTGGCTCGTGGGAGGAGATTGGTGATTCCTACCAGCCTTTACTCGCCCCGTCTGAGTGCCACCTCCTCCCTCCTTTGGTCTTCCTCTCTTGCCCGTGTGCTCTTAGAGAATGCCTTCTGCTCCTTGCCCTGTATCTTTGAAGCTGACAGGGATTTGGGAAGCTCCCTGGCAAACTTTTTGCAGGCACGCACTCCATAAGAGTCCCAGAGCAACGCCGTTGAGGCTTAGGGTAGCATACTTTTTTAATAACGGTCAGCAGGGCTGGACAGTCATCCTGGTCTCACAGTTCCATTTAACTTTGCCATGCTTCTTCATTCCTGCCCCTCCTCCTGCTTAGCGGCAAGTCCCATCTCCTTCCTGGAGCCTTCCTTGACTACTTCCAGCCCTCATTCCTCGGAGCTAACAGCTTCTAAATCTGTGTCCCTTTCAGTGCCTAGCACAGGACAGGACGTTTATAGTAGATGCTCGGTAAATGTTGGTACAGTGATCTTATAGGTCACTCCTCTTCAACAAGGCCTGGACGCTTAGCATATATTTAGGTCTTCACAAATACCCCTAACTCCCCTAGCTAAAGAGGTCGAGGATGGGGAAATAGGGTAAATGAGTGTTAGCTGCTTTATCTCCGCTCCCATAGATTAGTTTCCTCCATCTCCCAGAAGCATTAAAGAAGAATGAGGGTGTGGCGAGGCATAGGGCAGGGTGCTTTGGGGTGCCACTGTGGGGTGGAAGCTGGTTTGAGGCCTTTGGAGGGCTGAAGGCTGACTGCTAACATTCCAGTCCCCAGCTTTTCTGAGAGTCCGGAACACATACTCAAGGGACTGGAATGTGGGACAGACACCATCCAAGCAGAACCCCTTAGAAATTCCAGTATAGGTGCTTTTTGCTAATTTACTGTAGATACTTTTTGCTAATTTATTATAAATGCATTTCCTACTACCCCAGGCCATAATATTTAACTTTCCTTCAATAAACTATTTACAAAGTGCCTACCGTGTGTGCCTAAGATCTCTCAAGGAGCTTGGAGTAGATGAATTGTATGATATCAGACAGTCTCTGGGAAACAGAAAGCAGAGGTATCATTCCCAAGGCCCTTCTTCTGTCCAAGCTGAAGGGATTTTTGTTGACGTCCAGCTCTATTAAGATCTGTTTACGTAGACCCTGCCCTGGAGAGGTGTAGGCAAAGACAAGCTTGATCCCAAGCTCTTACTCTCTATCCCCCTACCCTATGTTCTGTTCCCTCACTTCCACCCCTGTAACACCCATTGAATATGCTTTGCTGAAATCAGGATGGAGCGTAGGGATGCCTTCTCCAAGGGTCTGCTTTTCTTCAGCACTGTTAATAACCCTCCTTCAAATGCCTTAAATTCCTGGTCCAGCCCCACCTGGGGCTGAAGTCTGAAAGGGGCTAGGGGAATGTAGGATCTAATGCCTTACCTCCCGCCGGCGTGAGCTGCCTTGGAAATGCTGCTTCCAGAGACTAGGGGTCATTTCATCCCCTTAGGGTCCTATAGGCTCTGTCTCTCTCCTTCTCCTTTGGGGACATTTTCATTTCAATAATGAAACTTCCAGAGACCCTATGTAGTACCTCCTTTTCTAGCCCTTTTAAAACGTCACCTTTAGGAGCATCCCTCCCCACAGATGCCAGGACAATATTCGCTATCCTGAAGTTTGGTTTCCTAGGGTAGGCTTCCCCCCCCCATAAACCTCAGAGCAGGTGAAAGCCAGGTGGCAAGTCCTGGCAAAGGTCAGGAGCTTTCAAACTGTTGATAATGTTTTGTTTATTCAGTCCCTTTCATCCATGAGTTTCAAAGCATCTTGCAAGCATCAACTTGCTTACCCACCAGTATCCATGTGGGGTAAATGGCACATCTGATACTGATCCCAAAAAGGGATCATGGTACCAGGTAATGAGGCTACTACTGCTCCAAAGTGTGGGTGTCCCAAGCTCTCCATCATCTCCCCTTCTCCCCCCAAAAGCTGGCATTTCAACCTCCATAGCATTGTAAGACTCTCGATGTCTATTCACAATACTTGTGTTCAGGAATAGCAGCCCAGCTCTTAACTTCTTATAGAACTCTGAGAATGGCCACTTGTCTGTGTTTTCTTGCACAGTCTAGCATAGGGAGTCTGTAGCTGATATCTAAGGAAACCTCAGGACAAGCTTATAAAGTAGGGGCTGTATGCTGCTGCAGCTTCTGGACCAAGCAAACTGTCTACATAGTGGTGGTTGTGAGGATCTCTACTCAAGGCAGTCTTGTGAAAGAGTAAACAGACTTATTCTGTGTAGCATTAGAGGGCAGAAGTAAGGCCAGTGAATGAAAGTAACAGAAACATTTTGGCTCAGTATAGGGAAGGGCTGGCTAACAGAACTGTCCAAAATAGAATATGAACTGCCTTGCAAGGTAATGAGTTCCTCATTATTGGAAGATGCAGCAGAAGGTCAAGCTATGGAGCCTCTAATGCATTTTCTGACTCTGAAATTGTATGATTGTACCTTAGGACCCCTTCAAGTCAATTGGGCCATGGTTGGTGAGGGAATGTAGGTAGAGACAATGTTGAAGATGAGTAATAAGTATTAAATGCTGAAGCATCTTTGATACTTCAAAGTATAAAAAGTTTTAAATTTTAAAGAAAAAATATGTCTTAAAAAAGTTTGTAGTTATGGGATTGTCCACACATCTCTCTTGAGGTAAGGGGGGGGGCCGCCATGTGGTTTTTAGCTTCATGTTTATACTACCCAGAGATATGTGGGTGTCTAACTTTCAACTCACTTGGGACCAGGAAACCACAGCGAACAGGAAGTGATACCCAATGGACTGTTCAATGGGTGCAGTGGGGCCAGAAGAGTGTGGTTTGGGCGTTTGTCTCATGATGAGGGCTTCACCATCCATGCCCAGATACTGATAACATCTTTATGTGTGGAATTGCTTCAATCACATAGCATTGTCACATTGTAGAGGTTTGATTGGTAGCCTGGGCATGGATGTGGGGTAGCATCAGTCAGTCATCAAGCATTTATTAAAAACCTCCCATAAGTCAGTCTTTGTGCTAAGAGCTGGGTGTACAAAATACAAAAGCAAGATAGTTCCTGCTTCAAAGAGCTTACATTCTATTGGGGAGGCATTTGTATTTGCTTTCAAGTACATGGGGATCATGAATTTCTGTACTATTCTGTATTCTATAAAAGAGCTTCTTAACGTGGGGTCCATGAACTTTAAAAAAATACTTTGATACCTTTTTCAATATAATTGGTTTCATTTATAATTCTCCATATTTTATTTTATATATTTAAAAACATTATTATGACAAGGAGTCCACAAGCTTCACCAGATGGCCAGAGGGGTCTATGTTTTTTTCTTTAAAGTTGAAAACCCCTACTTTACAGGATAATTCCCTCCCCCCCCCCCCGCCCCGCCACAAAACCATAGAGCTGCAATACCCGTCTTGCTGGATGTGAGAACTAGGATACATGTGGTTTGCCTAGCACAGAGTTAAGAATGAAAGGATCCAAATCATCATTGAGTCTTGCACGTAGTAGGTGCTCATTAAATGTGAAATTGAGTTGAGATCTACCTCTTAATAATACCTTTTTTGGAAGGAAATCTTTAATTAGTCAGATGTTTTAGGGATATAATAGTCTTTTAATTTTTTTTTGTCTAGTCAATTTAATTGCCAGAGACACTATCTTTCTCAGTCCCACATCCCCTTCCCTACCCCCCACCCCAACTCAGAAAAACTTAATTCATCTTAACCAAGGCACCCTGCTCAGTGAGCAAAATTGACTTTGGAGCCAAGCCAAATGAGACTGTTGTACTGAAGGAAGAGGAGAGTATTAAGGGATTTGTCCTTGAGCAAGGAATTGCTAAAGCTGACTGACTTTGACCTCCCAAACCTACCGCTGCATTGGGAACAGATTGAAGGATTTGCAATCATCCATTACCTCTCCTTGACAGCTCCAGCCTTGACCAGCACAAAGTGTGTTTGGGGACCTTCACGTGATAACTGAGACCCTGAATCTGGAGGAGAGAGGGGCAATTTCATCTCCTAACTGATGCCTGCTCTTTTGGGTGCTATGCCTGGGTAGATGCCAGGTCCAAGATAGGCCGTGGAAGATAAAAAGACAGGCCTGCAGGGGCTGAGTGAGAAGGGGAGAGGGAACAGACCGTCATGTGTCAAAAGCTCTTGTATAGGTTGCACAAATACATCATTCCCCTTATTACTCATGTCTGAAACTCATGAACAATCTCCCTTTGACCAGTGCTATTGTCCTTCTCAACAGCCTCCTCCCCTTCCCCCTCCACTGTAGCTCATGACTCATTTAACCTCGGGTCTCCTCTAGCATCATCCTGTGGTTTCAGAAATTCCTGAGTAACATTTTAGATACCCCCACCCCACCATTCCACTTCCCTGACTAGAGGAAGAAGGGTTTCTGTAGAATGGGGTAGGCACAGCTTTAGGGAAGGATTAGGGCAGATGCCAGGGGTTTAATACCTTGCAGGTGTGGCCAGTCAAGTAGTTGCTACTTATAGAATCCTAGAATCAGGGCTAGAGATCTTTAGAAGAGGGTGGAGAGATGGGAAATGGAACAGTGGCTCAGGACCCTAGGGGAGGAAGATGGGAAATGCAGGCAACACCTCTGGTCAATAAATGCTATCCAGAAGGGTGTGTGTCTGGAAAGCCCAGAAGCACCTAGGGCAGGTGTGCTCTGTGAAGGACATTAAATCGTGGGACACTCAGAAGAAGGGAGGAATGATTTGCTGATTAGAAAGTGTGAACTTCTTTCTTAAGCACACGTGCTTCATGAAGCCTAAGTCAGTAGGTTTAGGGTGAATAGAAAGAACTTGGGCCCCACTGGCAGAGGTGAGGATAGTGATAGGGTCTGCACCTGTGATTCCACACAGGTATGGGAAAGTCCCTAGTCAGGGAACTCCCCCTAGCAATGCAGATGATCTGCTTAGGTCCCAAAGCCAGTATGTGTCAGAGTTAGGACTTGAACCCATAACCTTCAGAGCCAAAGGACCTAGGTTTTAACCTCACCTTTTACACTATTTATGTGACCTTGTGCAAGTTACTTAACTTCCCTGGACCTCAGTTTTCTCATCTGTAAATCAATAAGTCAATAAGCATTTGTTAAGCACTTATTAGGTGCCAGGCACTGCGCTGAGTCATCTGTAAAATGAGGGGGTTGGACTAGATAGTCCTGGAGGTCTCTTTCAACTCCAGATCTGTGATGTCAGAATCCTAACAGCTCCCACCAGGGTTAAGGACTGTTGGGCTGTGTAGTCAAAGAACAGGTATTGGCCCGAACAGGAGACTTTTACAGGCAGGAAACATCCAGTCTCTTTATTTGGATGATAAATATATAACTTCTTAATGGAATGGGCTGTTGGTGATGCTTGGTGGCTAGCTAGCTTAGTAGGACAAATAAGAGTTGACTGCCCAAGACATACCCAGCATATACAGAAAATCTAGCCTATGTGTAGTTATAATAGCCTAACTTGGCCCCATTGAAGAGACATAAGAATACTCCTCCCTTCCTTCTTTCCAGAGGTAGGGGGCAATGGTTTTGGAACACTGCATATGCTGTCAGACTTGGTTGATGTGTTAATTTTGTTTAACTGATTCTCTCTCTTTCTCCCTCTCTGTCTCTGTCTCTGTCTCTCTCTCTCTCTGTCTGTGTATCTCTCTGTCTCTATCCCCCTCTCTCTTTTTCTCTCTCCTTCTCTCTGTCTCTCTCTCTCTCTCTCTCTGTCTCTCTCTCTTTATCTCTTTATCTCTCTCCCTCATTCCTAGTGAGTAGAGCGAGGGATGTATTGGGAAATGAAGGCGACATAAAAAATAAAAGATCTCAATAAAGAGGACAAAAAAGAAAGCACAGTCACTCCCGCCATGTTCTACTCATTAACAGCCATGCGTGTTGTTGATCTACTCGTCTTTAGCAGTATCTCTCAATTTTAAGGTTGGGGTTATGGTTCTTTCCATTTTTTTTTTTCCACGCTCTTGTTTTGCATGACCTTGGGCAAGTCACTGAGTTATATATATACCTGGAATAGAGTCTGTAGGGGAAAGTGGGGGACAGATGGAGGCACTGAGCTCAAACATGGCCTTCCTCTGGTCAGGCAGGAATCTGGGGAAGAAGGACAAAAAGAACGCCAAACTGGAGCTCATCTGCAGGCAGGCTTAGGTTGGTGGAGAGGCCAGTCAACTGTTACTACTGAACACTTACTACTATATACAAGAGCCGTCTGCTCTTGTGAAAGAAGCACTAGGCAAGGAACTAGGAAGATCGAATTAATGTCGTGACATTAACTGGTTGTGTTCACTTGTGTGAGTCATTAGGCTTTGCTTTCCTCTTCTATAAAATGATTAGCTAAAGGGGCAATATGAAACATGGTCTGGACCTGGAGCCAAGAGAAGACAGGGTTTGAATTACACATCTGTTAGTCAGTAAGCAAACATTTATTAAGTACGTCCTGTGTGCCCGACACTGTGCTAAACCTTGGGAACACAAAGAAAGCCAAAAAAGCCCCTTCCCTTAAGGAGGTTACATTCTCATGGCAGGGAACACATGTAAATTATAAGATACTTACCAGATATATACAGGGTAGATGAGAGGTAAACTCATAGAGGATACTTACTAACTGTGCAGCCCTGGGTAACTCACTTAACTTCTCTAAACCTTAGTTCCCTCATCTGTAAAATGGGGGTGATAATACCTTTCACGAAGTTATTATGAGGATCCATTTACATGCCCATAGAGTCCTACAAAGCATAGAGTGGTACACGAATGTCAACTATCATTATTAAACAGCTGTGGTCTCTGTGGAGCTCATAGTCGTATTGGAAAGAAAAGATGTAGATGCATAAAAAGACAGCTAACAATAGGAAACATTTTGTGATGGTGGCTCATTTGTATGTAGGGCAACACACTTAAGCATTATAGTAGTGTAGAGAAAGATCTCCCTGTCTGGGCTGAGGCTGTCAGGAAAGATTGCATGGAGGAGATCAGAATCGAGCTGGACCTTGAAGAATGGACTGCCTTCCTGTAGGTTGGAGGGAAGGGCATTCCAAGTAGAGGAAACTGCCAGAACAAAGGAAGGAAAATGGTGCAAGAGGCATTAAGAGGATAGTGAGCAGATACATCTGGCTGGAGCAGAAGTTTCTCATAGGGTTTCAGTGGGAGGTAAGTTGGAGCCAGATAATGGAGGGCCTTGAATGCCAGGCTGAGGAGCTGCGATTTAAAGATCAAGCAGGCAACAGAAAGCCACTAAAGGTTTTTTAGAAAGGGCCACCCCACCCCCCACCCCCCAGGTTCTGTTCTGGGCTCTGTGGCTTGGCTGTGGGCTCTTTCTTTGGAATGTCCTAGCTTGTCTCTTCCTGCCTGAACAGTCCCTGTCTGTATTAGTCCTACTACTAGTACAGAAGGTGTGTATGGAGGAGGGAGATTGGGGGGTGGGGGGGGGGGTGATGGTGGTGAAGGATCTGATTTTCTGTAAACCCAACGGAGCTGTTCTTTTCTCCACAAAGTAGCGTTTCCCAGATGGACCTGATTTTAACCCATCCAGTGCTTAGCACAGTGCCTGGTACAGTTTAAGCACTTTATAGGTGCTTGTTGACTGACTGACAGTGTTTGGGCCTGTTCTCTTTTGGTTTTGTATTTTTGTCTGTGATTAGGTCTTTCTGTCTCATCCAGCCTAGAAGTACAGCAGCCATTCTAGTGCATCACCAAGACATCACTGATAATTGGTCTAGAAGCTTTGACCTAGGCCCCCCTCCTTAGACATCCTGTTGGTCACCATCACCACCACCCACCCATCCTGCCATCTTGGGGCTGGACTTAGTGAAGACACTCAATTGCTTTAGCCCTACTGTAGCTCAGAACTCTCCAGCTCAAATGGCCTACCGGCCTCAGCCTCCTGGTAACAGGAATTTCAAGGATGTGCCACCACACCAGGTAGGGTTTGCTTTTGAGCCCTTCCCTCCTTTTGTGCCCTTTCTCTACCTCCCCCTCCTCCCTCCCCTCAGCATGCAGGTCCCTGTTACAAGACAGAAAGAAAAGTTGTGGTGGGACATTCGAAAGTTCTTATCTTCTTCCCTCCGCCCATACTGATCAATTTATCATCCCTCCCCCAACATACCCCAGATTCCCTCTTTGGGGTTTTTGCTTTAGTCATGGGGATCCCACCCTACTAAATCTTCTTTCCTCATGGAGTTATAAAATTTTAGTGTTAGAAGTGACCTCATCTGATGATAGGATCATAGATTAAGAGCTAGAAGAGACCTAATTGGCCTGTGACTCCAACCCCATCATTGTATAGGTCAGGAAACTGAAGGAAGGCTCTAAGATGTTACATGACTTGCCCAGTCACAGCCCCACTGAGTACCTCAGGCAGGATTTGAACTCAGATCTTCCTGACTCCAAGGCTATTGCTTTATCAAATATACCCCATTATTTTAGAAGTGAAGAAATAGAATCAAAGTTTCAGGGCAAGTGGTTTGCCCAGAGTCACACAGTAAGTTAGTGACAGCACAGTGACTAGATGAGAATTTATTTAGGCCATTGATTTGTGCTGGGTTGGTTTTTTTTTCCTCTGATATAGTCGACATTCCTTAAAGGTAACTAAAAGTATCCCACAGGTCCTTAAAGTTATCACACCCAGTATTGATGGTCCCTAATGTCTCTTCTAGCTCTGCCTTATGTTCTGTGATTCTTTGGATTCTAATACTCTATGGTTCTCATCTTCAATAAATTTCTGATAAAACCCTTTAAAGGCTTTGGAGGCCAGGCTACCTTGGGGAGGAATGCCCCTTGTGTTCAGAGATGTGGACGTTTATACTCAGATCCCAGACACTCAGCTTACTCTAAAATTGCTGCTTTAGTTTTGCTGTCTTGGGAAATAGCAGAAGAACTAAAAATCAGGATGATGTGGCCAGCAAGCAGAGGGGGAGGGGGGAGGGAATGATTAGTTCTCTAGGCCCAGAGGTGGGGCATATAAAGAGTATAATTTAAAAACCGAATAAACAAACAAAACATCCACAGAGCTAGGCTCTGTGTTGGGCACAAAGATCAGCCCTGTGTCTGCCCCTAGAGGAACTCACAATTTGCTGGAACCAAAGCATGCAGACCTGAGCACACACTTGGAGTAGGGCATTTTGACAGATTAAGCATATATACACAAGACCTCAACATCTGAGGATAGAGCAGTACTTTTGGCGACTTGGAGGAGGAAGCATAAGGACAGAGGAAAGGGAGGGTGTGCTTGGGAGAGGGAAGGAGTGTTGGGTCAAAACTGGTGATTGGGTTCTCTTTTAAGAGATTTACAGGGTAAAAAAAATATTCTCTGGCTCTTGAGAAATTCACCTTGGGTTTTGCCTTCTGTTCTGGGCACTGTGCCCTGATTCAGGGTGTGATGTCTCCTTCAAGGTCCCATCAGCCTACAAAGGTACATTCTCTTAGGCTGGGTCACTAGCAATGTAACTTTGGGTTAACTGCTTCTCATCTTTGGGACATGATTTCATCATCTGCTAACAGTGGGCTTTACAGTGGATGAGCACAGTTCATTCCAGGGAGATTGGAAAATTCTATTTTGATCAGCCTTCTTGCCCCCAACTTGGAAAGGAGCAGCTATTCCCTGTAAAACTTCCCGGACCCCAGAGATGATTCAACAGATGATTCAACAATATTCAGTAAACATTTGTTGAGCATTTACTGTGCTTAAGACACATATTACATCAGAAATCTGGGTTCTGATCCTGGCTGTGCCATTACCTAACTAGCTGAATGATATGGGGCAAATTACTTAACTTCACTGATCTCAAAGTCATCATCTGTAAAGTGAAGGGGTTGGACCAGATCATATCTGAGGTCCCTTCCAGCTCCAACATTCTATAATAAGTCTGTATATCATAGCTCAGACCTTTCTAATCAGAAAGCAGCTGAAAGGACCAAGATCACAGAGTGTTAAAGCTGGAAGAGACCTTTAGAGATTATCTTGTACAGTGATTCTCACACTTTTGTTACCCACAGTATTATTCTTTCACACGATATTGGAGGTTAGCATGTAATTGGAAGTGTAAGGTCTAAACACAGTGTGTGATGAGGCTGAACCTTGTGGTTCACTAATGTGCCTGCATACCCTTTGGGTCATGTTAAGTCAACAAGCATTCATTAAGCATCTCTTATGTAAGTGCCAGGTGCTGGGCTAAGTGCTGGAAATACAAAGAAAGTCCCTGCCCTTAAAGAGCTTATAGTCTAATGGAGAAACAACTTGCAAACTCTAACAAGGAAAAAACTGAGGGAGATGATCTTTGAAAACCACTGATCTGGTTGCCCATTCTACCTACCTACTACCAAGTAGGTATGCATTGAGCACCTACCATGTGCCAACACAGTGGGGCTTACAAAGAGGCAGAAGACATGTTTTTTTGCCTTCCAGGAGTTTACAGTGTAGCTTTGGAGACTGCACCTACCCAGGAAACAATAAGAGAGTAATGAAAGGCTGTACTGTAGCATTCAGTATGCAGGAAGGAAGAGAGAGACCAGTGGGGCCTGGAGTCCTCAGGGGGTGGAAGGACTAGGGCTGGAGCTCAAGGGATGAGTGAGTACTCAAGATTCTGTAATTTTCTCAGCATGGACACTCCCTCTACCCATGCAGATTGAACATTCGATCTACAATTTAAGAGATGAACTTTGAGAACGTCTCTGGCTGAACAAGGTCGCTATCCCTCCACTCCACCAAAAGCTGGCCTGGTAATGAAGAGTGCCCCTGAATCTCACTGTTCCTCAGACAGAATTTATACAATCATAAATTCAAATTGCGGTTCTGCCACTGTGTGTCCTAGGCAAATCACTCAACCTCTCTGGGCCTCAGTTTCCTCAAATGTAAAGTGAGAGGGTTTGACCAGATGACCTCCAAAGGTCCTTTCCAGCTCTGAATCTATGACCCTTTGCTAAGCAGACCCATACTTGAGATTTTCTAATCTAGCAGGAGCTCCCAGAATTTATTCTCTGCCAACATAGGCTCTTCAGGAACCTGGGAGTACCTCCAAATCATGGTAAGACTCTAGAGTAAGAAAGACCGCAGTAGAATAGAGCCATTACAATCATTAATAACTGGAGTGCCTGGTTGTACTGGCCTTAACTCAGGTAATGTTTGGGCCTCGTTGCTTGTATGTAACATTCTATTTCGCATCTCTGTGCCTTTGCTCTTGACCACCCCCCACGCCTAGCATGCCCTCACCTTTACCTCCTGGTTTCCCTGGCTTCCTTGAAGAATCGGCCCAAATCCCACCTTCTGCAAGAGTCCTTTTCTGGTCCTCTCCATTACTAATGCCTTCTGTCTAAGATTACCTTACACTTATACCATATGCGTACCGTATGTATAATTTTTTGTGTATTTTCTCCCCTATTTGAGGGCATAGACTGTGTTTTTACCCAGTGCTTGGCTCAGAGTCAGCACTTAAATAATCTTTGATCATCTGGTTCTTCATCCGTAAAATGGGGTCATTGCTCTAGATGACTTTGGAAGTCCCTTTCACCTCTAAATCTGATCGTATCAGTTTAAAATAAATAGAACAGAGCCGAGGTAGCTCTCATCTTGGGCTCAGGGGACCTTCTCTCCTAAGCCCAGGAACCCTTTCCAGGTGGTAGTAGTAAAGGGGAGCAGCAGCTTGGTCACCACCATGTCTTCTGTGCACTGGTGGAGATCTTTGAGAACTTTCCCTGGCTTCCTAACTTTAAAAAAAAAAAGCATACTATCTGCCATTGAGTGTGTTGAAAAAAGGATTCTGATTCTGCTGACCCTTGGGTTGGGGAAGAACAGTTTGTTTTTTTAATCTCTAACAGTGTTTGGGGAACAAGGGACATGCTTTCCCATAAATGTATCTCAAGCAGGCATGTGGGGGGAGAACTAATTCTTTATTAAAATTGCTTTTAAAAGGAGATATCTGTATTGCAGTATAACCTTGACAATGGTGTCTTTCTCCTTCCTTGAAATTATGCTAAGAGACCAAGTGTACCTCCCAGATTTTTGTAGAGAGAAATAGGTCTTTTCAACCATGTACACGGGATTAATGGCTGGAGGGAGAAAATTTCCTCAGTCATAAAATTCTGGGTGGGGGCCTACTGCGCAAATTCAAGGGTTCCCTGCCCTTCTTCCCTCCTTTCCTGTTTCCCTGGCAAAGTTGCATCAGCAGAAGAAAAAAAAAGTTCTTCTAGTTTAGGTCTCAGAGTGGAATTTCACTCCCCCTACCCCCATTGCCTTCCCTCCTCTTATTCTTGCCTTTCTCCATTGCCCTTCCCCCACAGACACCCCTTTCTCTCTTCTTGTCCCCTCCCCTCTCCCTTGAGAGGGGTCTCTCTTCTTTTTTCATTTCCCCTTGTCTTTTTCTTCTTCTCTGCCCTCCCTTATCCCATTCTTTCTCTGCTTCTTTCACCCCCCAGCTCTTAAGGATTTTCAAGTGTTGTTCCTTGACTGTGCCAGCTCTACCACAGACAGACTTCACTCTCTATTCCTCCCCAGAGATGTAGAATAACAAGGAGCAGGGCCCTAACTCTAAGGAGAGAACAGAAGGTTTCTTTAGTGTGTCTGCTTTGTCTGTGAACGCCTTTATCCGCTTCAAAGTTGGCTTTTGTACAGATGCAGTCCTAGCTCTCTAGGATGTAAGAGCTGGAAGGGACTATAGATTATCTAGTCTAACCCTTTATTTTATAGGAAAATTCTAGGAAATTAGAGTCCCAAGGAGATTCCCAGGGACTGAAACCTGAATCTCTTGTTCCAAGGATAAGTTAAATCAGCAAGCATTTAGTTATCAAGTGTCTGTTATATGCCTGGGTCCCCTGTTAGGTGCTGGGTTTACCAAGGCAAAAAACAAATGGGAAAAAGGATAAAGTGGGAATGTTTAGGTGCAGTGGGTGGGATAGACATGAGAATTTGGATGGGTATAATAATGAGTTTTTACATCTGCTCACATCTGGAGTGTAGAACAATCCAGACTTTGTGTGGCCCATCTAGCTTGAAAACCATTTTCTCTGTCTCACTTTCTCATATGTGTGTATATATTTTATACACATATGTATATGTATGTACATACATATGTGTATATATATACATATATACACACATATGCATACCTTGGATATGTGATTCTGCCTTAAGAGAGACTGACAGTCATATATGTGTGTGTATAATGTGTGTGTGTATGTGTCTGTGAGTATGCAGCTAGGTGGTACAATGGCAAGATTGCAGGGCCTAGAGTCAGAAAGACCTGAGTTCAGATTTGGCCTTAGATACTAGCTGTGTGACCCTGGACAAGTCACTTAATCTTGTTTGCCTCAGTTTTCTCATCTGTAAAATGAGGAAATGGCAAATCACTCCAGTATCTTTGCCAGGAAAACCCCAGATGGGGTCGTGAAGAGTTGGGCATGACTGAAATGACTGAACAACAACAAAATCACATGCTCTAGTTTCTCCCAGCTTTCCCACTCAATTACTGTGTGACTTTGCTCCATCTCTCTGTGCCTGTTTCCTCATCTGGAATATGAAATAGGCATAAAAATTCTACCTTTGAAGGGTTATTGTGAGTTTCAAAAGGGATAAATGAATTGTGATAACACTTTTGGAAATTTTCTAGCCATATATAAATGTAAGGTGACATAAGTAAAATCTATACTCTCGATCCTAAATGTGCCTCTTTCTTTACCCTAGAGGGTTTAGTCACTTGGAAGATTCTGAAAGTTGACACAGTGTTGGTTATTAACATTGTGACCGGTGGCTTTATCGTAGCCTTTGCAAAAGTTACAGTTTCTTTTTTCCTCTCCTAAACTCAGATAAGGAGACTAGACCCAATGCCAGGGTTGGCCATGCCAGTAAGCAAAGCACTGTGTTAGGAAGGACCCAGGGACCCGAAGACCAAATAAAACAAAACAAAACAAAAAACCCCACCAACCCAAGGAAGGCATGAACACTAGCCATAATGGGACTGGGAAAAGCATCCCATAGGAAATAGTGTGTGAGATAAACCTTAAAGGAAGGAACCAAGAGGCAGAGGGGAAGAGGGAGTACATTCCAGGCATGAGAGACAAGCGCTTGTTTGAAGGCATGAAGCTAGCTGCTAGACCGAATGCCAAAACTGAATTCATTATCTTTCCCCCTAAACCCTCCCCTCTTCTAGCAGAGGGCAACACCATCATCATCTCAGTCCCTCAGGCTCCCAAGCTAGGAGTCATCCTGGATTCCTCCCTGTCACTCACTCCCCATATCCAAGCTATCCCCAAGGCCTGTCAACTTTACCTTGGCAATATCTCTCAAGTGCTTCCCCTTGTCATCACCGTATCCCTGGATTATTGCAGTAGCCTGCTGGGGGTCTGCCCACTTCAAGTCTCTCCCCACTCCAGTCCGTCCTCCATTTCACCACTAAAGTGACTTTCCTAAAGCACAAGTCTGATGGGGCATTCAAAGCCCTCAATAATCTAGCCCCATCCTACTTTTCCAGTCTTCTTACACCTCATTCTCTCACAAATATTCCTTGATCCAGTGACACTGGCCCCCTCCTCATTTGACAAACAAGACACTTCATCTCTTGACTTTGGCATTTTCTCTGTCCCCTACGCCTGGAATGCTGCTCTCCCTCCTCAGCTCCACCTACTGGCTTCCCTTAAACTTCAGCTTCTGTAGGAAGCCTTTCCCAACTCCTCTTAATTCCAGTGCCTTTCCTCTGTTAATTATTTCCCATTTATCCTATAGATAGCTTGTTTGTACATATTTACTTTCTTGTGCTCTCCTTAATTAGATTGTGAGCTTCTTGTCTTTTGCCTTCCTTTGTACCCTCAGTGCCGAGCATTGAGGCCATTCTTTGCCTCTTTTCTTACCTAGCCGTAATCATTGAATGGGTGTTGTCTCAGTCAAACTGAGATCTGTTAAAGATGTCAGCTTGAAAAGGCCAGTTATCCTGCTCTATATCTTGCTACTGGACTCAGATGGCTCCAGAGGAGAGAGGAGGCTGGTGACTTTGCACAGCTCTCCCTCACTTAAATCCAATTCACTTGTAAGTCGTGGCATCACCTTCCTGATGTCGTGGTCCTCTTCGAGAATGAAGGACAAACAACAACAACAGCTTAGCACAGTGCTTGGCGAGTAGTAGATACTTAATAAATGTCTATTGACTGTATAACTGACTAAGTTTAAAGAACAACACATAAGTCATTTTGGTTAGAATGTAGGGTGCAGGCAAGGTAGTAAGGTGCAATAAACCTGAAATAGTAGAATGGAGGAAGAGATTTTGAAGGCCTTTAAATGCCAAGCTGAGAAGTTTGTATTTTAGCCTAGAGAAAACAGGAAGCCACTGAAGCTTCTTGAGTAGGGGAATGACGTGGTTAATTAAACTAGAAGATTTTTTTGGCAGCCAAGTGGAAGATGGTTTGAAGAAGGGAGAGAGACCTGGGAAACATGGGACTAATTAAGAGTTTCTTGCAATAGGCTAGGTGAAAAATAACGAAGGCCAGAACTAGAGGCAGAAAAAAAAAAAGTGATAAAGGCCAGAACTAGGGAAGGGGTAGAGGAAAAGGGACAGATAAAAGACATATTGGGGAGGTGGCAAAAATCAGTAAGACTTAATAACTGATCGAACATGGAGAGTGAGGGTCAGAGAAGAGTCCAGGGTTATGACCCCAGGCGATTGGAGCCTAAGTGAGGGGTGGTGCCCTCAGTAAAAAGACGGAGATTTGTGAGAAGGGTGAATCTGAGGGAAGGAGATAATGAGTTTCATTTTGGACAAGTTGAGCTTAAAATGCCCATGGGACCTTTAGGTAGAAATGTCTAAGAAGCAGTTGGTGAAGTGGTGCTGGTGCTCAAAAAATAAATTAGGGCTAGATCTTGGGAACCATTGCTACTGCCTCCTCTCTCATTGGTGAGTTCCTACCCATTTCATGAAGTGCTTATTTCTCTCCAAGATCCATCCTGACTCTCCAAATTTTCTACCTCCCCATCCCCATCCCCACTTTTAAGCTCCCTCTTATGTGTTCTTTTTTGTATTGTCTTCCCCCAATTAGAGTATAAGCTCCATGAGGATATGAACTGCCTTTTTGGCTCGTATTTACAGTGCCACTATTAACACAGTGCCTGGCACATAGTAAGCACTTCATCAATGCTGAATGCTAGCTCTGTCATCTGCCTAAAGATGATAGTTGAATCCATGGGAATGGATAAGATAACCAAGAGGAACAACATGGAGAGGCAGCTAGATGATGCGTGCAGGGGAAAGAGTGTTGGATTTGGAATCAAGACAGCCTGAATTCAAATTCTGCTTCAGATACCTGCTATCACCCTCTCTCGGCCTTGGTTCCTTCATCTGTAAAATGGAAGTGATAACCATAGCGCCCATAATCTTTTATTATGGGAATTGAATGAAATGACATGTAAAGTGCTTAGCAGACATTAAAAGATCATAGAAATACTATGGTGGTGGTGGTAATGGTGATGACTATGATGATGAAGATGACAATGACGACCACAGTGATAAAAAAAAAGGCCTTGAACAGTCCTAGTGGCTGTCCCTGGTTAGTGGTAGGACGTAATGCTCTAGGAAAAGAAACTCAAGGAGCATCAGTAAGACAAGTAGGAGGAGAATCGGGAATGGGATTGTCACCACAACCCGAGGAAGAAAAAGTAACCAAGAGGAGAACAGCATCAGCAGCATCAGGGAGGCCAAGAAGGAGAAGGACTGAGAATGGGCCATGAGATTCAGTAAGAGATCATCAGCCACCTTGGAGAGAGAAGTTTCAGCTGAGTGGTTTGTAGGTAAACCAGATTGCAAAGGGCTTGAAAATTGAGTGGCAGGAGAAGAAGTTGAGGTGATGAGGATAGACTGCCTTTTTTTTCTTTCTAGGAGTTTAACTATGAAAGGGAGGAAAAGATAACTTGAGGGAGGATGACTGGGCCAAGTGAAGACTTTTTTTTTTTAAGGATGGAGGAGACCTAGACATGTTTGAGGGTCTCAGGGAAGGAAACAGTAGGGGCAGCTGAGTGTCACAGTGGATAAAGCACTGCCCCGAAGTCAGGAGCTTCTGAGTTCAAATCCAGCCTCAGATGCTTACTGATTGTGTGACCCTGGGCAAGTCACTTAACCCTGATTGCCTCCGTAAATAAATAAGTAGAGAAAGAATAGCGAGGGGAAGGTTGATTGAAGGGAGTTCCATCCCTTTCACCCTTCTCTTTTTCCTCCTTACTCCATGCCTTAATCTCCTTCCCATGTCTTAGTTCTACCTCTGGCCAACTTTGTGCCTCAATCTTTCGTAAGACTGAATGGGTCCAAATTCTGTGCTTTAAAAAAAAATGCTGTATTTCATTTGAACTTCTTATTTTAAAGAATTGATTAGGGCAGCTAGGTGGTGAAGTGACTAGAGCACCGGCCCTAGAGTCAGGAGGACCTGAGTTCAAATCCAGTCTCAGACATTTGACACCTCTTGGGCAAATCACTTAACCCAAACAGCCTTGCCTTCCCCCTCCAAAAAAAAAATACTCAAAACTGATTGAGTCCCTACTCTTGTGAGAAAGGTGGAATGTAGGTGCATGCAATAAGGCATACATTGTTGGACATGGCTAGTGGGTTGTTTTGTTTTGCTTAACTGTACCTCTTTTTTATAAGAGAGGTCCTGTTGGGGTTAAGAGAGTGGGGAAGATTATTGGGAAGTGTCAGCGATTTTTTTTAAAGCATCAACAATATATCAATTTAAAGAACTCTGAGGTGCACTGGGACAGCTTAACATTTTCTGTGACCTTTTATCAACCCCTGGCTTCTTGCCTCTAAACTTACCTTACCTGTCCAGTTCTTTTGCATGTCTCTGTCATTTATCTATGAACTTGGATACCTGGTTTTGATCACCAACTGACCAAGCAACCTTCACGCACAAAGAGTTTCTGTGACTCTTATTTCATCATATGCAATTTAGGGATTGCAATAATGACACATGCTTTGCTGGGGATAATTGCAAAGCTGGCAACCTGGCCCTGGGCAGAATCTCTGCAAGGCTAATGAGCAGCTTACTCCTTAAGCCCCTGAAGTCACTAGTTTGTTCCTGTTGTCCAGGAAGCCATAGTAACTCGTGCCTCCGAGGCAGCTCAGCACAAAGGGAAGCTCTCTGGGTTTGCATTCAGACCCGAATTTGAGTCCTGCTTCTACGACTTAGCAGTCATCTGACTCCGGGCAGATCACTTAACCTCTCTGGGTTCCAGCTTCCCATTCTGTAAAACGGAGATAATGAGACTTACCTGAATGGGCATCCAATGAAGGTGTTTGTAGTCATAAAATTCTATGTCAATGTAAGCCAGTGTTGCCATTCAGTAAGGAAAGTTCCCTTCATCGAGTGGGGAGGCTGGAGTAGATAATCTCCAAGGTTCTTTCCAGTTTTTAAAAATTGATCTTAAAGCACAGGAATGACCATGTCGCCTGCCCTACCTAATCCCCATTCAGTAGACTCCAGTGACTCATCACCTCCTGGATTAAATAGAAAACCCTATTTGGCTTTTGAAACCCTTTATAACCAGGCCCTTCCTACCTTTCCAGCCTCCTTCTCCCTTCCTCTCTTCCATGTATTCTTGGATCCAGTGATACTGGCCTCCTTGCTGCTTCTGGAAGGGCTCCATCTCCCAACTCTCTGCATGTTTTATTGCCTGTCCCCCATGCCTACAATATTCTCCTTCCTCATCTTCATCTCTTAGTTTCCCTGGCTTGCACCCTATACAAGAAGCCTTTCATAGTCTGCCTTCATGCTGGAGCCTTTTCTCGGAAATTATCTCTAATTTAGCCTATCTATAGCCTATTCGTACGTAGTTGTGTGAGGGCAGGAAGTGTTTTTCACCTTTTTTTTCTTGTATCTCCAGCCCTTAGCACAGTTCCTGGCACATAGGTGCTTAGGTGTTTAATAACACATAGGCACCAATTCCAATGGTTCCATTGGTGAGGTGAGGTGACACACATTGGTGAGGAATGCACCAGTAACACATAGGCACAAGTGTTTAATAAATGCTTGCTGACTTGTTGCCTAGATTGACCCTGAAGTTCTGTGATTTATTATGACAGGTTACCTTTGCACAGGCTGGCCCAGCATCTGAGAATGAAGTCTCTCCTCATTTCTATCTCATAGAATCATAGGTTCTGAGGTCTAGAGCTGGAAATTTAGACATTTACCTTGCCTTTCTACTTCCCTTTGGTATGTTTGCATCTCTGAGCCTTCTCTGGGACAGAAAGCCTGGTTGACATATTCTGAGTTCATTGATAGAAGGGAGGCGTAGGATAGGAGAACGGGATGTTTTCTTGGGTATTAGAATTTGACTGATTGAATGACATTTGGGCTTTCCCAACAATCCTTTACCTTTAACATCTCAGGGAAGTGCTTGACTTGAGCCGCTACAGGAAAAGTCGTAACTTAAGAATATTAAAAGAATGTATTATACTGGGCTTCATAGTAAAGTTAAAAACGACTATGAATATTACTGTCCTTTCTGCTTTCCTCCCCTCCCCAAATAAACATCTCTTCTCTCTGTGTTATCATAGAATTTCAAAAATTTAGGCAGACAGAGGTTAAGTGATTTGCCCAGGCTCACACAGCTAGATGTCTGAGGCTAGGTTTGAGCTAGGGTCTTCCTGACTCCGGGCCTAGAGTTCTGTCCATTGCGTCACTTAGCTACCTCCCCTGTGTTCATCCAACCATAGCTCAAACACCTGTTAGTGACAGGCAGATCTAGGTTTGATGTTGTAAAGGGTTCCTAACAGAACTTTCCCCAAGTGAAATGGACTGCCTTAAGAGCTGATGGGCTCCCCTTCACTGGAGGCCTTCAAGCAGAGACTAGACCATCACTCTTTGGGGATGTCCTAGAAAAGATTCCTGTATTCCTTAGTTGGCTTCTGGAGACCTTTGGGTCTCTTGAAATTTGCTGGGAACTTCCTGTCTCATGAAGCATCCTGTTCCTTTATTTAACAGCTCTGGTTCTTCCAGAGTTCTTCCTTATACAGAACTGAAATATGCCTTCCTGTAGTTTCTGCCCATTAGTTAGTCCTGTTGTGCCCTCTGGATCCGTGCAGAGCAAGTGTATTTCTTCCTCCATGTGGGGATAGGAATTGGGATAGGGCATAGAGGGTCCAGACCCTTGACTTCCTTGTTATAGAGAACTCCCAAGTGAGGAAACTCCCTCTACCAATAGAGGTTTGTACCTCTTCTGCCAATTATGCTCTTAGAGAGTTGCTTAGAGCACCAAGAAAGTTCAGAGACTTGCCCAGGGTCACACAGCCAATATGTATTTGAGGTGGGATGGGAATTTATATCTTCTTGACTCCAAGGCCATCTTTGTTACTCTGGGAACATAGGCCAGGCCACTTATGTTCCACATGATAGCCCTTCAGATAGTCCAGTGAGGTAAATACCTCCTGCCAGGTGAGAGATGAGATGGGGTCACTCAAGGTATTGAGTGGTTCTGGAAGAAAGACCTAAGAGCTGGTGAAGGAGTAAAAAAGCAAGAGAAGTGAGTGATATCTAGTGCTTGGAAGGAAGGATATAAAGATACATTTCTCACATGCTGGTGGGAAGGGTTTCACATTTCATTTAGCCCTTCACCTGGCAGAGTGCTTTAAAATTTAACACCCTATTTGAGCAAATCTTTTGGAGGAGGATGCTAAGGAATGGTGGGGGTTAAGTGACCACAATGGATCAGATGACAAGGTGGTGATCCTTTAGCTGCCTTAGATTCCAAGGCTCCTGATTCCTAGGAACTCGAAAAGGTTTCTCATGGATCATCAGTGCTTTGGGAGATCTTTGGGTCATTCCTGGGGGTGGGGGGGGGAATGCCACTTCTCCTCTACATCTTTAAAACTTGCAAATGGATGAGAGAATTATTGGAGCAAGGCAATGGCAAAGGATTTTCCGAAGGCCTATGCCCAGTATTCATCCTGCCTTCCAATCTCAACCCTGTAGCAAATAAAGCATCCTGCCCTCCTACCCCACCAGACTCCCCTGTCAATGAACAGTGGTGAAGTAGCTCTCTCACTTGCTTAAGGGGGGAAAAAATTCCTCTGACCCCCAACATCAGGAAAAAAGGCCCAGTATAGCCTAGAAATAAGCTGTGGTGTTATCTTAGACTAAGGTGTCACTCTTTTTTTAAATTGGTTTATTTATTTTTAGTTTTCAACATTCACTTCCATAAGTTTTAAATTTTCTCCCCCTCCCTCGCCACAATGGCCTGCAATCTGATATAGGCTCTATATATACATTCCTATTAGACATTTTCATACTAGTCATATTATATAGAAGAATTATAACAAATGGGAGGAACCATGAGAAAGAAAAAGAAAACCAAAAAAAAAGAAAATAGTCTGCTTCACTCTGCATTCAGACTCCATAGTTCTTTCTCTGGATATGGATGGCATTTTCCATCATGAGTCTTTGGAATTGTTTTAGGTCCTTGCATTGCTGAGAAGGGCTAAATCTTACCAAAATCAGTCATCGCACACTGTGGCTATTACTGTGTACAGTGTTCTCCTGGTTCTGCTCATTTCACTCAGCATCAGTTCATAGAAGTCTTTCCAGGTTTTTCTGAAGTCTGCCTGCTCATCTTTTCTTACAGCACAATGGGATTCCATTACATTCATATACCACAACTTGTTCAACCATTCCCCAATTGGGGGACATCCCCTCCATTTCCAGTTCTCAGCCACCAGAAAAAGAGCTGCTATAAATATTTTTGTACATGTGGGACCTTTTCACATTTTTATGATCTCTTTAGAATATAGCCCTAGAAGTGCTATTGCTGATCAAAGGGTATGCACATTTTTATAGCCCTTTGGACATTAGTTCCAAATTGTTCTCTAGAGTGGTTGGATCAGCTCACAGCTCCATAAGGTGTCACTCTTACAGGGGAAGGAATCTGCCCTAGGAGATAGAGAGGTAGGTTCTCCTCTGGATTCCCTCGGTTGAATTCAACAATTCAAGACTGACCCCTAGGGCATCTTAGCACCTCACTTGGCCCTGTCTTGACAGTGGAGTTACTGAGGCAGGTAGTGGAAAGATAACCAAGTTATAGATCATAGGATCATAGAAGAAGAGCCAGAAAGGACCTCAGAAGGCATCTAGTCCAACCCCCTTATTTTACAGAGGGGAAAACTAAGGTCCAAAGAAATAAAGTGACTTGCCCAAGGTCACATAGCTTGGTGTGTGGTCAAGTAAAATCAGATGACCTAGGTTTGAATCTTGACTTTTCCATGTACTAGCCATGTGACCTTGGACAAGTCATTTCTCAGGATCTCATTTTCCCATCTGTTAGAAGATTTTGGCTTAAATGGTCTCTAAGATCTTTTCTAGCAATTCTTATGATTCCACAAAAGTCCCACATACAAGTGTAAGAAAGCCTGAAAGAGCTGCAGTGTTATCAGCATTTGCCTATAAAAATGTACCCTTTTGGGGTTCGTTGTAACTTTTGCTTTCCTCATGGTGGTTTGTCTGTTTCTTCTTGCCTGCTCCCTTTTCTTTCTCATTACCTGTTCCAGGTGATATGGTCTGTAAATTGGGGACAAGAAGACCTAGATTACTTGAAAGCATGGGGCTAGGCTGAGTATCTTTCGAAGTCTCTAGTCAACAAAATAGGAAATTGTATCCCCTAGGGTATGATTATAAAACCTTAGGATTTAGAGCTGGAAGGGACCTGAGAGATTATCTGCCCCAACCCCTTCCTTTTCCAGATGAAGGAAGTCAGACTTGGAGAGAGGAGGCAGCCTGCCTAGGGTCCCAGAAATACTAAATAACAGAGCTGGTGGAGGATAAAGCGAGGCGTACTCAGGGCTCCAGAGGACCGGGATTCAAATTCTGTCTCTGCTGCCAACTACCTGTATGACCCTGAGCAAATCAGTTTAACTCAGTAGACCTCAGTTTCCTTTGCTATAAAATAAGGGGTTTGGGGTAGATGACGTCTGAGGTCTCTTCAAGCTTTAAATCGAGGCTCCTCTGAGCCTCCACTAAATTATGGGTGATGATGATAAGGAAAAGTTGACATTTATAGAGCATTTTCAGGTTTACAAAGTCCTGATCCTCAGCACCACCTGAGTGGTTTACAGTTATCCATGTTTTTCTGAAGAGGAAACTGAAGGGCAAAGAGGTTGTGACTTCCCTGCCACAGAAGTAGGATTCAAACCCAAGTCTTGCCTGGCTCTGAGTTCAGTACTCGTTGTACTCACTAAACTGATAGCTTAGGTGGTCTCTGAGCCGTATCAGTTTATGTAACTTAAAAAACAAACCAACAAACAGCTTGTAAAATACCAATTGCTAGAGGAAAGACAATATTGGGGCACAAGGATTTGTTTGGTTGACTCTCCATAAACGTCAGCTTGCTTGTTTGAGGAAGCGCCGTGTTGAGCTGTGTACGGTAGAGTGATGCCCAAACGCCAGGGTGAGACACGGCTCTCTTCTAGGCAGTGCTAGCAAAGCATCAGCCATTTTCCTCAGCTACAAGAGTTGGAGTTCTGGTGGAGGCCCATAACCTGGGCATCTTCTGCCCTAAATCTCCTCAGTACAGTGACATCTCCCCTGTCATGTCAAACTGAAATTTAACAAATGCCCTTCCCCTGTGGAAGGAGAGGCATGCCCACTGTATGGAGACACTGAACATAACAGGAGGGCTTGCCCTGTGGTTCCCTGTTGGGCTTAGAAAGCCTTTACAAAGGAATGCCAGACTCCTAGCTCATAGCCTGGCATTGCCGTGGTGCGAGAGAACAGAACTCCTTAGAACCACAGACTAATCTTGACCTACGAGGAAGATCATCTAACCCAATGTGGTTATTTTATAGGCGAGAAAGCAGGCTCCAAGTGAAGGAACTTGCTCAGAATCATTCAACTAAGTAGCAGAAGATCCGGGACTAAAATCTGGGTCTTTTTTTTGAGGGGAGAAGGCAAGGCAGTTGGGGTTAAGTGACTTGCCTAAGGTCGCACAGTTAGTAAGTGTCAAGTGTCTAAGGCTGGATTTGAACTCATGCCCTCCTGACTCCAGGCCTAGCTGCCCCTAGGTCTTCCAACCATCAATCCAGGACCTTTTCACTTCTACCATGTTGCCTCTTGGTATCAAATAGAAAAAGTTGGGGTTTTTTTAGGGTTATATAGGATAAGTTATATAACTTTAAAAAGTTATGTAAGCCTTTATTATAGTTCTCTCCCATTGAACAATTTTTAAAAAGAGAGGTTTTGAAAAAAATATCTAGGCCTTTATGTCTGGGGGGATATAAAGAAATAGAAGATAGAATCTCTACCCTCAATGGGCTTACAGTCAGGGGGTCTCCATAAATCCCACATATAAAATAATTAGCTAATAGTACAGAATTAGAAAATGATACA
Organism: Phalanger gymnotis; assembly: GCA_028646595.1. NCBI lineage: Eukaryota > Metazoa > Chordata > Mammalia > Diprotodontia > Phalangeridae > Phalanger > Phalanger gymnotis. Next base: position 119,522,310 of record CM053625.1, on the reverse strand, counting down.
GTACAGACTTTGATTAAGAGTCAACTGCACAGCATAGGCAGTATGGAGGACTGGGAAGAGGTTGGTATGGGTCCAAAGTCAGGGAAATTTTCCTGAAGGCAGTGGGACTGGAAATTGAGAGGAAAAACAGGAATACCATTGAGGCACTGGTGAGGCCCCGCCCTGTTCTCCATCCCAAAGTGAATCTTGATATTGCTGGGCTCTGTGCAATAAATCCAATCCAATGACTCTCAGCATGGGGGAAGGGAGGAGACAGGAGGCGGCCAGCAGCCAGCTTGACTGAGGGTGAGGGCCCAAGACCTCTTGCGCAGCTTCGAAGGATAGGCTGGAGGGAGTTTTGTTATTTGAATAAACTTTCCTTCCCATATGCCTAAAGTCACTCTGTTTGTGCCCACATTCCAGAACTGAGGATTGGGTTTCCTGCTGGCAAAACAATCTAGAAGTTGGAATTAGTATTCATTCAGGCCAGGCATAGATAGAGAAGCTCAGATCTGGGAGTTTGGGGGTGGGGGAGATAACTGTTAATCACAACTGCTGGGCCTCTCTAACCCCAAAGAGGATAGATAGCATGGGTGCTTTCTAGCAGCCAAGGCTTGAAACTTCCATCAGGAGAAATTAGGGTACCAAGAATATTACTCAGACACAAGGAAGAGCCAGGGTTGCACTGAGATTTGTGGGAGAGATAGGAGGGAGGAGCCTGGCCTCGAATCCTGAAGAGAGAAGAAACCAGGTTCGGGACCATTAGAACATGGCTGGGCCTGCTGCTTTTCTCTAAGCATGAGTTAGATGCTAACCTGCCAGTGACATCAGGGATGCCCAGAGGGAGATGGATGGGACTCAGCTAATAAAGCTCACGTGGTTTGGATAACTAGAGAGACAGAGAGAGAGAGAAAGCCTTTAATGTGTTTCTACTGAGCTTACCTCTATCAATCAATGGGCATTTATTAAGTATATACTATGAGCCAGGCACTGTGCTACTCGCTAGAGCTACCTTGAAAAAGCAAAAATAATCTCTGACCTCAAGGAGATTATGTCCTAATGAAAGAGACAACATATACATAAACTGGTATCTACAAGATAACTACAGAGTGACTAGGTGGCACTAGGTGGTTAGAGTGCTGGGCTAGAGGCAGGAAGACTCATCTTCTGGGCAAGTCACTTAACCCTGTTTGTTCCAGTTTCCTCATATGTAAAATGAGCTGGAGAAGGACATGGCAAACCGCTCCGGGATCTTTGCCAGGAAAACCCCAAATGGGGTCACAAAGAGTCAGACAGGACTGAAACAACTGAACAACAACAAAGCTAGAAAGTAGCATTGGAGGCAAAAGGCCCTGGTAGTTGGGGATCTAGAAAGGCCTCACAGTGTAGATGGCCTTGAAAGGAGTCTTCAAGGAAGCCAGAGAGTCTTAGAGGTGGAGGTTAGGAGAATCACTTTTCTAAGTACAGGAGATAATCAGTACAAAGACAGAGATGGGGGATGAACTATTGTGTGTGAGGATCTGCATGTAGCTCTGTATATGGACTATGAGGAAAACTGTTAAAATCCTGAAAAGATGGGAAGGGGCCAGGTTGTGAAGAGCTTTAAATAGTAAAAAGAGGAATCTATATTTGGTCCTAGAGCTAATAGAAAGTCATTGGAGTCTATAGGGGGAGGGGTGTTCCATTTATTAGTGGTCCCTTTTGGCATGATCTCCTGCCTGGAGCTTTCCCCAGGGTAGGGTGAATTAAGATCATAAGCCCAGGTGCCAAACTCCAGAGAGCTTCCCCACAGCTATGGGGACCAGACAGCCCTCAAGGCCACAGCAGATAGCAGAAGAGATGGTGCCAGCCAGCCGATGTCTAAAACCCAACAAAAAAGGACCTGAGAGACGGAAATAGATTTGATCAGCATGCAGAATCCCCTGTATCGACAACATGGTTTCCCTGGTAACAATGCCTTCTCTCTACTTTCCCCAAGGCCCCCTGCCTGCCTTTTTGCAGCTTTTCTCTTCAAGGCTGCCTTAGATGTGCACGATAACCTTATTTCAGCTGTATACAAATATAATTTCTTTTAACTGCACAGCCTCCCCAAATGGCCTTGCATAAGAAGGGTGGGGGAAAGATGTTTAAAGGTCTGTCTCCTCTAAATCACTGGAAGCTTGGCTTCTCTTTTCACCTTGTTCCCACGGTGTGAGGCAGCTACGTATGAACTCAGTCAGATGGTTCCTCCCTTCCCCTCCCAACCCAGGTATCCAGTTATCCACTTTTTTTTTCAAGCTTCCTTGAAAGAAGGGAGTGGCAGTGGTCTGAACCCCTGCAGATTCTACCTGAGATTTGTCCGTTTATCTTTAGGACAGGAGTGGAGGTGAGGGAGATGTCCAATCCTGCCAAATCTCATCTCTTCCTCCTTAGTCACTGTCTCTCCTTCTCTCTGTCTCAGTTGGTAATGAGAGCGAAGGAGGTGGTGATGATGGTGGTGGTGACTATGAATGGATGGGGACCTGGATAATCCACACACTGGATCATCAGCCCCTGAATAATTGAGAGTTGGCCACTTGAATGCTTTTGGTGGCTTTTTAACATTTTGATTGGTTTCTCTCCATTTCCTCTTTCTGTGTAACCTTTGAAGAAAGTGGGGAAAGGAGTATGTGAGCACATGGGAAGGGTGTGAAAGTTAGAAACCAAGATTTCTGGTCACCAAGTGACACCTTTCATGATTTATTGTGCTGGGTCAGAGTTCTTATGTCACTCACTGAGTGATGGGAAATCTGATTCTCAAAGCTGTCCTTTGTCCAGCCTCCTTTCCGGTCCATATCTTCTGATACTAAATGCATCACCAGAAACAGAAGTGAACACCTGCATAGCAGGGAGAGATGTATACCATTTGACCCCTGTGTGATGTAAAAGTCACAGGACTTGTCACTAACAGCATCCCCTCATTTGTTGTGGAGATTAGGTTACAGCTGGTGGGGAGGAGGGGTGCCCTGTGGAGGGTGTTCTGAAACTCCCTTGGCCATCAGGGGACCATTCTGTCAGAAAAGGGCAATTGCCTGGCGTTCTTTGCTACTCTACCGGTTTCTCAGCCTCAGTCCTTTTGGTGTTCTCTGAGCTCCGGTGGTTGAGGGTTCCAGTTCCAAATTAGGTATTGCACTTAGCACGAGGCACCTACTTCTGCCTACAGTGCAGGCGAGTGAGCAGTGGGGGAGGGATGAGGAGGCTGCCATTGGACTGCCCTGCTGTATAATTGTTCTGTGGAAGTCAACCAGGTGTAATTGGAGACTCCTGTGGGAATCAACAAGAAATAAAACAAGTATTTTATTTGAGTGTCCAATCTCAGAGGCTCTGGCATTGTGCTAGTAGTAATGGGGTATACCAGACCAGTACATGATTTACAAATCCATAACTTAGATGACAATAGCTAGCACTTTAAGGTTTGCAGAATGCTTTACAAATATCATCTTGATTGATCCTCACAACAACCCTGGGAGGTGGGTGCTGCAATTATCCCCTTTTTACAGATGAGGAAACAGGCAGATAGTGAAGTGACCCACCGAAGGTCACATAGCTAGCAAGAAGCCAAAGCTACATTCAGCTCCTCCAGACTCAAGGTCCAGCTCTCTCCACTGAGCCACCAGGTTGCCTGAGCCTTGCAGTAACTGAGATGAAGAAATAGAGGCCCACAGAAGTTAAAAGCTAATCAATAGCAGAATTCCACAGTGCCTGGCACACAGTAGGTGCTTAATAAATGTTAATTGATTGATTGAATCCAGATTTCCTGGTTTCTGTTTCATTGTTCATTCCTTCCATTATGATAGTTGGTGTTTATATGATCATCAACATTTGTAAAACACTTTAAATCTTATGTCATTATAGCAGCACTGGCTTCCTTGGGATGTCTTCCCTCGGTGAGCTAACGGTCCAGTTGTAAGGATGTAAGGAGAAGGCTGGGCAGAGGCCCTGGTAGACCTGTGTAGCAGTGACAGGTGCAGATTGCAGTGAAGGAGGCAGCCACAGTCGGGTTCTGGTTTGTAGCAATTGGGCTGTAGCAACGTTTCATATATTCAGGTCATTGTGTGACCTCCAAATGGGGGGTTGCTCATAGTCACAAAGAGAGACTCACTGTTTCCCTGTCACCAGGAGGCTATTTAGCTCCAATTTTTTTCTCTCTAGTTTTTTCCTGGGCTTGGAAGATTCAGGTGGAATGTAAAGGACAGAGTTTCCATTTGAGAGACTGAAACTGACCTTTTTCTTGCTAGCAACACCTCCATTTTTTTGACCCTAAGTCCTCCTGGGACAGTGTCATCTAGCCAGAATGCAGAGTTGGTGGAGACCAGCATTGGGAGGAGGGGAAGGGAGTTTGGAGCATCGTGGCCATTCTAAGACTCCTAGACAGGTGCTTCCAAGGCCTGTCTCTGTAATAGGCTGAATGCTCCTATGGTTTGAGACTCAATGGCAGTATGAGAGTAGAGCTCCTTGGGAAGTGCTGCAGAGATAGAAGCCTGCTAGGCTGGTTCATTTTCTATAGGGTAATACTAATACTGCACCATTCTGTCTCTCAAGCATCTCCTAGTCTAGCTGTGAGGAGGCAGAGGTGGGCAGAGTGATGGTGCACTAGGGACATTGACCTGGGGTTTAGCAGATATCTATTGTAGTTCTGACTCTTTCACTAACTTGCTGTGTGACTTCAGTTAAGTGTTTTTCCTTTTTGAGCCTCAGGTTCTCTCTCTCTCTCTCTCTCTCTCTGTCTCTCTCTCTCTCTCTCTCTCTCTCTCTCTCTCTCTCTGTCTCTGTCTCTCTCTCTCTGTCTTTCCCTCTCTCTCCCCTCTCCCTCTCTCTCTGTTTCTCTCTCCCCCTCTCTCCCTGTCCTTCCCTTCTTCCACCCTCCACTTTTGTGGTTTCATCTTACTGGTGTGAGACTTAGTATGGACACCCAATCAACTTCAACCCTACTGCAGCTCAGAACTCCTGAACCCAAGCAACCCACCAACCTCAGCCTCCCCTAGTAGCACAGTTTACAAACATGCATTACTATACCTGGCCAGTTTCTTCATCTCTAAAATAAACTACATGATCTCCAGGTTTCTTTCCAGCACTAACATCCTGTAGGTCTGTGACTCTGTGGTTAGTGTTTCCAGTGAGGTGAGAGGCAAGAGGTAGTTTAGAGGACCCAGGATCGAATCCTGCCTCTTTAAATTACTTCCTGTGTGACCTTGGGCAAGGCTCTTCTATTCTATGAAACAGGATTATCATATGCTAGGATTTCTTCATTCACTCATTCATTCAGTGGACTTAAGCCACAGTGTTTGGTGGTGGGAGCATAGCGTGGTAAGGTGGAATGAGCATTGACTTTGGGGTCAAAGCACCTGGGTTCCTCTATCAGCCCTGATGATTATTATCTGTGTGACTTCAGGTAAGTCATTTAACTAGCCTCGGCCCTCCTTTCCTCATCTATAAAATGAGGGTGTTGAACTAGACGGCCTTGATGTCCCTTCCAGTCCTAGAGACAAAAATGAAAAAGTCCCTGCCCTCAAGGAGCTTACGTTCTGTTGGAATGTAATTTAGATGTGGAAGTGACCTTAGAGATAGCTCAACCTGTCCAAGGGCCAGCCTGATTTGGAGTAAGGGGAGACAGAGGATAATAGTAGAAACCACAGGTTCAGGCTTGTATTCACCTCCTGATCAGAAAGAGGAATTCCTTCTACAGCAGCAAAGACTCAAAATTCCTCCTGACCTACAAAAAGCAGGGTAGGTGCCTCAGGTCTTGTGACAGGGATTGTTTGGGTAAATGCTTTAGATGGTAGTAAGTGGTAGAGGCTCAGCCTGGGTCAATGTGCCTGGGTGGCCTTAGCCTGCTCTGGAGTTGACACCCTCTTGGCCTGGGCCCATCTGGGGGTCTGCCCATCTCTTCTTTAGTGTCATGGTGCTTGTGAGTGACGAGGATACCGCAGAGGGAAGGAAAAGATAACCCTTTGGCTCCAGACTATGGTTAGCCGGGTTTCTGGGGGCGGCTGGGAATTGGGGAGGGGGCACAGAGGAATGGACCGAAGTAGAGAAGATGAGAGAGCTTTTGTTTCACTGTTTGTTTTAAGATGGGAATCAACTTCCTCCCATTCAAGAATCCTCAGAGGTGTAAGCTGAACGGGCAGGATGTGGGGCAGCAGCGGCCTATCCTCTCCCAGCTCTGCCAGCCCCACTTGTTTATGCCTTTTTTGGCATTTTCCCTGGATCTTCTACTTCAGTTGCTTCCCTTTCCCTTCCCTCCTACCTCTAGGTGCACTTGGTTAGGGGACCTGTTGTTGCTGGGTGAGCCTTAGTTAAATATTTGCCAAACAAGAATAGCATTAACAGCTTCAAGAAATCCCTACTACTTCCACTTGTGGTGATAGGTGGGGGTAGGATTTGGGTCTCTCCTCTCCTTCCCCCCACCTCCAGATAAAACTCCCAAAAAACTGTTTAGAGAAGGGTCAGCCCCAGACATGGTGGCCCTCCTTCTCCTCTTAGCATGAACAGACACACTGTTGATTGGGGGAGGGGACCCAGAAACATGTTGGGTGGTCAACTTGGAATTGAAAATCTCATTTAGATCGTCAAGAACGGACTCTAGCCTTCCAGTTTTCATAGAACTTCCATTGAAATTCCATCACAATTTCAGTGTTCTCACCCATGATTCCCCAGTGTTTCCCATCTTCCAGTTTCAGTGTTCTCACCCATGATCCCCCAATGTTTCCTGTCTTCCAGTTTTTCCTTAGTATGTTCTGTCCTCTCTCTGCCCATCCCCCTCCCTCCCCATCTCAGTCTCCCTTGATATCAAAGAGTCTAAACCAGAACCAAGAGAAGCAAGGCAAAAGCAGGTAATGGGGTTTAGAAAGAGCCAGGTAGGGCTAAGATCCAGATCGAAGGTATTCATCAAAGCTAAACATCCAGCTGGGACAGTGGGTTAAATAAGGTGAGCGCTTAGGGCAACGGCAATATATGTGATAGTTCGGAGACAAGAGGCCCTTGAAACTATGGCAAAATCTGCCTCAGACAGGAAGCCTCTTGGATTCCTCCTCCTGGAACAGGAACCAATGTCCAAGGTGTGACCAGCCCAAGGCTTGGACATCCCCATGAAAATTAAGCAAAGAGAGGCAGAGAAAAGATCCTAAGTTGACTTTAAGCCCCACCGTCTGATTTCCATGGCTGAATATATCTATCTCTGAAGTGTTGAGTTACTTGTTGGTAAATGCTGGAAAAATTCCTCTTGTGGAAAGCGTGGGGGGTGGGGGAGGCTCAGCTTATTCCACAACATCAGCATGGTTATCTGAGTGTTTATTAACAATCAGCTCTTTAGTTCCACATATTTTTAGGCTTGTTACTGTGAGATTGGGTTTCTTGAATTGAGCTCTTATGGCTTATCATAAGATACTTTAAAAACATCACCTTAAATTGCAGGGGTGTTTACTTGTTAGAGTTCCCACAGGTAAATGATCTGAAGCCCTGGCAGCTGAGCCTGAATCTAATCTTTTTTTATTCTCTTTTTTTCCCCAATTTTTCAACATTTTTATTTAAAGTTTTGAGTTCCAAATTCTATCCCTTCCTCCCTCTTTCCCCTCCCTGAGACAGTAAACAGATATAGGTTATACATGTGCAATTATGTAAAGCATTTCCATATTAGTCATTTTGCACAAGACGACTCAAATAAGAAATGCATGTGCAGAGATTGCTTCTCAGGGAGCATTTACAATGTTTCTGGTATTTCCCCTTTGATCCTGAGTCTTCCGGCTTCCAGAGTGCTCTTGGTTCTTGCCTTGTGTGTGTAGCAAAGAGCCCATTGGCCTAGAACCTGGCTGGGGACCCGGGTTCCATTCTGGGCTCTGCCTCTAACTGGTTCTGTGACCCTTGGCCCAATCACTTCCCAACTCTGAGCTTTGGTGTCCTCATCTATAAAATGAAAGACTGGCAGATCTCCACGTTTCCATTCAGCTCAGAGTTCTGTGTTCCTAGGTCTTACTTAGCACTATTGCTTTGTGACTGGAGGGCTCGACTCTTTGCCTTGTAGGAAGTCTGCTTTAAAGAGTTCTCTCCCTCCCAATCTTACTTGCCCCTGCTCCATTGCACTTCTTTGTTTGGTGGAGTTGTGAACTGATCTAACAATGCTGGAGAGCAATTTGGAACTATGCCCAAAGGGCCATAAAACTGTGCACACCCTTTGACCCAGCAATACCGCTTCCAGGTCTATATCTCAAAGAGATCATAAAGATGGGGAAAGGACAAACCCAGGAACTTTATGAACACAATTATAAAACACTTTTCACACAAATAAAGTCAGATCTGAAAAACTGGAAAAATATTAATTGCTCATGGGTAAGCAAAGCCAATGTAGTAAAAAAGATAATTCTCCCTAAATTAATTTACTTATTCAATGCCATACAAATGAAACTACCAAAAATTATTTTATAGAGCTAGAAAAAATAATAACAAAATTCATCTGGAAGAACAAAGAGTCAAGAATATCAAGGGAATTTATGAAAAAAATGTGAAGGAAGGTAGCTTACCCATACCAGATCTCAAACTGTATCACAAAACAGTAATCATCAAAACAATCTGGAACTGGTTAAGAAATAGAGTGGTGGATCAATGAAATAGATTAGATATATAATACATAGTAGTAAATGACCATAATAATCTAGTGTTTGATAAACCCAAAGATCCAAACTTTTGGGCCAAGAACTCACTATTTGACAAAAACTGCCAGGAAAACTGGAAAATGGTTTGGCAAAAACTAAGTAAAGACCAACATCTCACACCACATACCAAGAGAAGGTCAAAATGAGTATATGATTTAGACATAAAGAATGATACCATATGCAAATTAAGATAGCACAGAATAATTCATCTGTTAGATAAGGGAAGAATTTATGACCAAACAAGAGATAGAGAGCATTACGAGATGTAAAATGCATGATTCTGATGATATTAAATTTAAAAGGCGAGCAAAACAATTGCAGCCAAGCTTGGAAGGAAAGCAGAAAGCTAGGAAAAAAATTTTATAACAAGTATCTCTGATGAAGGCCTTATTTCTCAAATATATAGAGAACTGAGTCAAATCTGTAAGAACACAAGTCATCCCCCAATTGATAAGCAGTCAAAGCATATGAACAGGCAGGTTTTTTTAAATTAATTTATTTTTAGTTTTCAGCATTCATTTATTTTCAATTTTGTCTGAGATCATGATGGCTACTCTTGCTTTTTTTTTAACCTCAACTGAAGCAGAATAGATTCTATTCCAGCCCCTTATTTTTATTCTCTGTGTGTCTCTCTGTTTCAAGTGTGTTTCTTATAAACAATATATTGTTGAGCTTTGGTTTCTAATCCATTCTGTTATGTGCTTCCATTTAATGGATGAGTTCATCCCATTCACATTAATAGTAATGATTACTAACTTTATTTTCCTCCATCCTATTTTCCGCCTGTTTGTCCTTCTCTCTCTCTCTCTTTTTACTCTGTCCATCCTCAAAAGTGTTTTGCTTCTTAACACCGCCTCCCTTAATCTACCCTCCCTTCTACTAGCCCCACCACCTTTTCTTATCTCCTTCTCCTCCTACTTCCTGTAGGGTAAGATGGATTTCTGTAGCTAACTGAGTTTTTGTTATTCCCTCTTTGAGCCAATTCCAATGAGAATAAGGTTCAAGTGTTCCCCCTTCCCTGCCTCCCCCCCCCACCATTTTCCCCTCCACTGTAGAAGCTCTTCCTTTTGTGCCTCTTTTATGTGAGATAATTTTCCCCATTCTTCCTCTCCCTTCCCCATTCTCCTAGCGTATCCCTCTTTCTCGTCCCTTAATTTTTTTTATATTATCCCATCACAGGCATCTCACGCCCATGCCCTCTGTCTATGTTATACTTCTTCTTACTGCCCTAATAAAAAGAGTTACAAGTATCATTTTCCCATCTAGGAACATAAACAGTTTAACCTTATCGAATCCCTTATTATTTCTCTTTTTATGCTTCTCTTGAGTCTTGTATTTGAAAGTCATATTTTCTATTCAGCTCTGGTCTTTTCATCAGCAGTGTTTGAAAGTCCTCTATTTCAATAAATATCCATTTTTCCTCCTTAAGGATTATACACAGTTTTGCTGCATAGGTTATTTTTGGTTGTAATCCTGACTCCTTTGTCTTCTGGGCTATCGTATCCCAAGTTGTCCAGTCTTTTAAAGCAGAATCTTCTAGATCTTTTGTTATCCTGACTGTGGCTCCATGATATTTAAAGTATTTGTTTTTAGCTGTTTGTAATATTTTCTTCTTGACCTGGGAGCTCTGGAATTTGTCTATAATATTCCTGTGAGGTTTCATTTTGGAGTCTCTTTCAGGAGATGATTATTGGATTCTTTTTCTTCAGAGGATTTTTGTGCCTCTTTTACTATTTGGCTGAGTCTGTTTCCTTCTCTTTTCATAATTTTCTTGCATCACCCTCTTTCCTTAATTTTTCATCTACCTCTCTTATTTGATTTTGAAAATCTTTTTTGAGCTCTTCTCGGAATTCTTTTTTGGATTGTGTCCAAATCACATTTTTTCCTTTGAAGCTTTGATTGTAGCTGTTTTGATATTGGCTTCTTCTGAGTTTTTGTCTTGATCTTCCCTGTCACCATAGTAACTTATTATGGTTAGGTTCCCTTTTTGTTGCTTGCTCATTTTTGTAGCTTATTTCTTGACTTTTAACTTTATGTTAAAGTTGGGCTCTGCACCCTGGGTGAAAAAGACAGTGTCCCAAACTTCAGATTTTTTGTGCTGCTATTTTCAGAGCTAGTTCTGGGGGTCCGTAAGTTTTTGGTGCTTCCAAGGTGGTATGATCTAAAGAAAGGTGTGGTCACTGCTCTTTTGACCTGTGTCCTGGTCCTTACTAGGAAAGGACCTTGTTTCCCTGTAGATGCAGGTGCTTGCATTCCTCTGGCCCTGGAACTATGACCAGGGCCTCTGCAACCTTGTAGCTGTATTAGTGTACCTTTCTGCTTTGGAAATGAGGACAGGATTCCTGCTCTGCTGTGCCTGACCACAAGCACTCTTCTCTGCTCTGGAACTATGACCAGGTCCTCTGTACCCCTGCCACTCCCAGTGCTAGTGCTCCTCTTCACCCATGCAACAGGGTCCTAAATCCAGTGCCAGCAAAGAGTCCCTTGTAATTTCTTTCTGAATAGTTGTCCAACTATTCAGACCCTTACCATATGGGAACTGAGAGCTCCAGAAGCTGCTGCTGCCATTGATTCATACCTCCAAGGCCTCTTGTTGGCATTTCAGCATCTGAGCTTCTGCACTCGAGGCCTTACCACCACCCTGGTGAGATATACCTTTCTTGCTGACCTCCTAAGTTATCTTGGGCTGGAAAATTATTTCACCCTGACCTTTTGTTGTCTCTGCTACTGCAGAATTCGATTGGAGGCATTATTTTAAAGTTGTTTGGAAGGGAATTTGGAAGAGTTTGGGTGAGTTTCTGCTTCTACTCCCCCATCTTGGCTCCACCTTAGTTAGAATTTTTGAATTAGATTCTTTAGACATTCACTGGGGATCCATGGAAGATTTTTGATCAGAAGAGGAACCTGATTACCCGTTGTTCTTTAGGAAGATGACTCTGGTAGCATCCTATGCATCGTGTCTGAATACTGGCTTCATGGCTTTGGCCTCACATACTGTAATTATTCAAAACCTTGAATTGTAGTGATTTTTCCCTGGGTATTGAATGCTCAATTAGCCCAAAGGACATTTTAAAAACAACTATGAGCTGTAAGGTCTCATTCTCAGTGCTGAGAGTATAAAGTTGAAGTCTTCCTATAGTCTTTTCCCTCAAAGAACTTCTAATCTACTAGGGAATTCCACAAGTATTATACAAAGTAGAACATGACAGAGCAAAGGATAGAGTTAGAGCTCAAGACAAATGCTTCCAGCTCATGTCCCTTAAACATATGTGCAGTGGCAAGCACCTTGGATTTGGAGGTCAGCTTCAGGTTTGTCACTTACAAGATGCGTGACTCTAACTTTGCTGGACCTTATGTTCTCATCCACAAAATGAGGAGGTTGGATTAGGGGACCTCTGTGATTTTTGTAGATCTAAATCTGTGATCCTGTGGCCCACTTGCTTTTTGTTTGACTTTTTGTTGGAGATAACTCAGTTGTACCTTCCAGCTCTGAAATTCTGCATTTTGCATCTGGAGCAATCCTGTAATCTCAGATTAAGTACATATGTATATCTCTATAAATTGATATATGTGCCTATACTGATTTATTTTAATCAGCTTCAGATTGTCAGTCCATATGGTGTTGTAAGTAGATGATGCAGTTTCCTAGGGCAGCCCGGGCATAAGGTAGTAGAAGAGATGCGGTAGCTGGAGAGGAAACACAGCTGATATTTGCGGAGTAGGGGCCCTGCTGGAAGAGAGGGCATGGCCATGGGAGTACATGCATCTTACATGTGAAAGGTCTTGTTATTTCTCTTCCTTAATCCAAGACCAAACTGACACTTTTGTGGGTTGTACATAAGTATACCTTTCGGTTGTGAGAGTGCACTGAGGTTTGTGTCTCACAGACCTTTCAGGAGTAGGTTCAAATCAGCACCAGTGAGCCTCCTTCCAGGATCAGAGCACTCTGGGGCCAGACTTGTGGGTACCATTATCAAGACGGTGAATGTTCTCTCTAGCTTGCCCTCTCTGGCTTCAGCTCCCCTAAGCGTCTGAGAAGGGGAAGCAAACTCTTGCCGTTGAAAAGCATGTCAAGGAAGATGGCTGAGGTTCCTTCTTGGTGTCTGGAGCTCATCCAGGTCAGAACTATAGTCCGGGGGTCAAGTACACAGTAAAGATCACAGGGCTAGACCAAGCAGCAGCCTGGAGAACAGCTTAAATTCCTGGGCATCTTGTTAGTTAATGAACTGGAACTCAGGACTCATAGTGCGTAGTGCAGTGGTGTTTCTACAGTGCTGCTTCCTACACTCAGTTCTCTTTCTCTTCAATTAGATGGTTCAGTACTTGGAATGCTGCATTTGATGTCAGAAAGACCCGAGTTCCAATCCTGCTTCAGACCCTTACTAGCTATATGACTGTGGGCAAGTCATTTAACCATCTCTCAGCCTCAGTTTCTTTATCTGTAAAATGAGGATAATAACACCTACCTTCCTGGGTTTTTGTGAGATTCAAATGTATAGAATAGGCTTTGCAAACCTTAAAGTGCTATATAAATGCTAGCCCTTATTATCCTCATAATGAGGGACATCCTGGGTGCTCATTAATTTTAGTCCTTTCCCTCTCTAGTTCCAGAGGGTGGGACTCTGATAATACTCATTATTCCTGTTCCTGGAACCTCCTCATGCCTCAGGAGCCCTTACTTGAGGTTTCCTTGGGCACTGCCCTACCTGGGTAATAACTTTTCAATCATAAAAGATGCTAGCCAAGTCCAGTGTCTCCCAGTCCTGCTAGAGAACTCAGATTGGCAGGACCCCCACAAGTTCTTGCTTCTCCCAAATACAAATCCTGAATGAGAGACATTTTGACCGGCTTGAGGAGGGCGCCCCACTTCCCCCCCACCCCCAGACAAGGGCTGCTAGGTGTGGGGTGGAGGTTGTAAGTCAATAACAGTAACAACAACCATAACAATCTCTAGCATTTATAAGGTTTGCACACTGCTTTACATGCTTATTTGATCTTCATAACAGTCCTGGTAAGAGAGGGTAGCCATTGTCTCCTTTTTTTTTTTTTACCAATGAGGAAACTGAGGCAGACACAGGTTAAGTACAGCTAGTAAGTGTTTGAGGCAGGATTTGGACTCAGGTCTTTAGTACTTCCAGGCCCAGCAATTTATCCACTTTGACACCAAAAATAACATAATGCCAATACACCAATAATTATAGTTGAAATTTATATTGCTGTTTACTGCACTCCTGTAAGGGGAGGGGCCTTTCTCTCTGCTATTCTGGTGGCTGAGACCCTGGTTCTTTGGGACCAACCTTGGGGAGTCAAGGTCAGAGTTGCTTTGTTCCCGGAGGCAGGAAGGAAAGGCGGTTAAGTGTGGTCTGGTGGAGAGAGGACTGTATCTGCATTTGGAGGACTGAGCTCTGCAGTTTAGTATCTGTTTTGGTCAAGGGGCTTCACTTCTCTCAGGCTCAGTTTCTCATCTGTAAAAATGAAGTGATTGGACTAGAGGAGTCTCTTCCAGCTCTAAGTCGATGATCCCTTGGGTTTAAGGGACCCTGTTGTCCTTCACTCTGGGGTATCACAGCTGTCACTAGAGTTAGTGCAAGGGCTGGAGCTTGAGGCTCAAAGAAAAGGCTAATGCTGGGTTTGTAATTTTTCAGCCACACCCTGGAAGAGTGAGGAGTAGGGGTGAAAAGCAAGAAATCCTCCATGGCAGAGAGAAGCTATTTTGAAATGAGTAATACACAAGTCATACCATAGTAGAAGGAACTCTGTCACCAACTCTGCATGACCTTAGGCAAGTTGCTTAGCTTCCTTGGGCCTCAGTTTTTCATCATGTTCTCATCTGAACAGTTAAAGGGTATTGCTCTGTGAGGGCCCTTCTTACTCAAGGCTGTGATTCTGTATGGGTAATAAAAAGCAAATCATTGTCATGCCCTAGCCAACTGAGTGTGAGTTCCAAGAAGGTAATTCATTCTCTTCCCTGCCCCTGGATCCCTAGCTCCTTGCACTGCCAGAGAGAAAGATCTGGGCTTCTTCCTTCTTTGTGTAATAGCGAACAGCTTTCCTGGGCTGCTGAACAGGCCCTGGTTCTCTGCCTTCCATTTTCTGGGGGTCAGGTTTGGTCTGTTCCCAAAGTACTCTTAAAACCAGCTAGTCCAGTTGCTGGGGCAGCCACTCCCCTGGGGTGTGCCCACCTGGTTTCAGTCAGCAAACCTCTTAGGCTTGAAACTGGTCCCAAAGGACTGGGTGAGGGCCTCTTGGGGCTGTCTTTGTTTGGTTAGGTGTGTTCAGGGAGCACAGGAATGAGAGGATGGGGCATAACTGTGGCTCCCTCTGCTCTGGCTGAACCGGGTCCGAAAACCTGACTACAACCACTCCTATAAAAAGAAGGCATATTGCTTCCCAGGCTCCATCATCCAGCCTAAGTTATTCCAGGAGCTTGTCAATAGTCCCCACCTACTGTATAATAACGGGTGTTTGTTCTCAGCTCTAACTTGTACATTCCTTGCTTAGGGAGGGTGCAAAAGAATTGCCTTACCAAGGGAGTTTGGAAGAGAATTTCGAAGTCTCTCTCTCTCTCTCTCTCTCTCTCAATCTCTCTCTCTCTCTCTCTTTCTGTCTTTATCTGTCTGCCCCTCGATCTATGTCTCCCCTTCCCCCTCCCCCAATCCCTCCCATTGGCCTCTAAAGAACTCTAGCTTAACTGTCTTTTCTCAGAATATGAGTTACTCAGGAGGAAGTAGAGTGATCTTCCATTTTGTCGGTTTGGAAAATCAGAGATTACTACTTTTTCCGTTGGTTAGCTTGGCCCCTGATCTGGGAGCTTCCTTCTGCCTCGTCTCTCCCCATCTTCCATTTTGAAAGAATGTAAGCTTCTTCCAATAATGAAGCGTACTACCCACTTTCTGAGAGAAAGATAATAGACACAGAATGAGACATATTTTTTGGACGTGGCCAATGCAGGAATTTGTTTGTTTGACTATGCATATTTGTTACAAGGCTTTTGTTTTTCTTTTTGCGATGGGGGAAGGGAAGGAGAGAACATAGATTTTTGTTCATTGAAAAAAATTAAAAAATGTTTTACATGGAGGACAGGTACTGTTTAACTTTTACCTTTGTTTCTCCAGGGCTTAGTACAGTATACTACATAGTAGGTGCTTAATTATATGCCTGCAGATGGATTAAAAAAATAGTGATGTAGTGTGGTGGGAAGAACACCAGATTAGGACTGTGGTCCCAGCTTGCTATTACTTCTACCCTGGGTGCCTGGCTAGGCACTTAACCTGTGTGGACTTCAATCAGTGAAATGAGGCAGCAAGTGGACAACACTGATTTGGAAGTTCTTTCCAACTCTGAAGATCTGTAATTCTATCCTTCATCCCCACGATGGGCAAGACAGACTCGTGCTGACCCTCCCATCATCCCTTGCACAGCTCTCTAGTCTCCCCTCTTTGGGATATGGACTCCGTGGTCTGGAGCTGTGAATCAGCCCCTGCTTCAGAATGGGCTGCTGCTGATGAGGCTGCCCCAGAGGGCAGGGAGTGAGCCCTGTGGTTAGGAAAGGGCCAAGTGTTTGCACCTGAGGCATGGATGGCATTTTTTGAGGGGGCTGACTGGGCTAGAAGGCAGAGATGATTAGGGTAATCTTGTCTGATAGCCATGGAAACTGTAGGGTGTGATCCAAGGTTACTATCATGAATGAGCACTTTCGTAGGAATGCCACACGGGCTCTATCCAGGCTAGGAGATTTGTCTTGGGGAGCCCTGGGGCAACAGGTGTGGAAACCTTTCTGACATTGACCTTTAATTCCTTGACATTTCATCCAACAAACATTTACCAGCTGTTCTACCTCCTCTCTGTGCCTGGATGGACCAGCAGCACCTCAGAAGCCAAACAAGATGTTGTCCTCCCCAAACCAGTTCCTCAGCTGCCTTCCTCTGTGTTTGTTAATGGCACCACCCTCCCTCAGAATCTCCCCTTACATCTGTCAGTCTCTAGCTCCTACTGAGTTTTCTTTCTCAGTGTCATTCCCATCCCTCTCTTCCTGTCTGTTTCCTCTACTCCTTCCCTTCCTCTGCCCAGTTCAGGGCCCTCACTATGCCTCACCTGGACTATTGTAATAGCCTTCTAACTGCTCTTACTGTGTTGTCTCCCTGCCTTGAATCTATCCCATATCTCACTGCCCAAGTAATTCACCTTAAACACACAGTGATCTTGTTGCTTCTCTGTCTAAAAGCCTGTCTGCTAAGCTTCTTTACATGAGTGTGTGCCCTACTGTGTGCAGTGTACATTCCTTGAATATTTTGACTACCTTCCTAGCTCCCATTATTCTTCATCTTGAAATGCCCTTTTTTCTACTTTTCAAAAACCTACTTTTCCTGCAAGGTCCAATTCATATTCTGCCCTCCAGCTGGAAGACTTCTGTAAGAGTTACCAAGCAGAAGGGATCTCTGGGCAGTTTTTGACTTCCTGGATTATCTGTCTTTCCTTGGCTTTTATAAGACTCTTCTTGCTCTTTCCTGGTTGTAGTCCTGTGATATATCTTCTCTGTCCCTTTTGCTGGATCATCACCTGCATCTTTAGTGTAGGTGTCCCCTGGGGCTATGAACCGGACCCATCTCTCTTTTGCCACTCTGCTTTGATGATCTCATCAACTCCATTATCTTTATACAAGGGACTCCCAAATGCCTGTATCTATGTATTTCTATCTTATCTGTATCTATATGTAAACATATCCATGCACATGTATCTTCCCGACACAAAGAAAACTTCAGTCCTATGTTGTCGGCTACCTACTGGACATCTCAACCCAGATGTCTTGCGTCACTCAGTATGCCTCATAGAGAACTCATTATCTTTTCCCCTTACATCAGGCTCTTCTCAAAACTTTGACATTCCCACTGTGGGGACACGTAGCCAAGTCACCCAGGTTTGTGACCTTGAAGTCAGCCATAACACCTAGCTTTCCCTTCCCCCCTCTCCCATCCAAATAACCATCCATTCCCCCTTCACAGCAGCTTTCTCACTTCCATCCTATTCGTTTCTGTCAGTGAGCCGCTATTTTAGTTCAGATTCTCCTCACTCCGCCTCCCTCTTAATTACCACTTAATTGGTCTTCCTAATTCTAGTAATCCAGCAGTCCAGTAAAAATGTATTACAGCCCAGAAAGCATTCTGCTAGACATCTGGATTTACAGACATACACAAAAGAGTCTCTGGCCTTCAAGGGCCTTCAGTCATAGGTAGGGTAGGAAAGAAGATATAGAAATGTACAATGATAAGCAAATACAAGATTATTTGAAGAGGGACACCAAGAACTGAGGAAATCAAGGAAGGTTTCAAGGAGAGCACCTTGAAAGAAGATAAGGATTCTGAAGGTGGAAAATAAAGAGGGAGTACATTTCAGGCTGCTGGGCAAATTCCTGGAGGTGGGAGATGGAATGTCCAGTTTAGTTTGAATGAAATATGTGTGTATGTGTGTGTGTGTGTAATGTGAAATAAAGGTGGAAAGATAGATTGGAGCCAGATTGAAGAGGGCCTTAAATGCCAATCCATCCAGCACCTATCCATCAAAATAATTTTCCTAAGGCACAAGTCTGACCATGTCGCTCTCCTGCTCAAGAATCTTCAGTGGCTCCCCATTGCCTTCAGGATAAAACACAAATTCCTTAACTGGCATCTAAATAAGCCCTTTAAGGGCAGGGGCTATTTCGTTTTCACCTTTGTGTACCCAGTACCTAGCACAGTGCTTTCCATAGCGTAGATGCCTGGCAAATGTTGACTTGAATTCTTCTTTCTGAACCTCTTTTTAGGATATTTATCACATTCTACTTTTGTATTATAGCTACTTGTAAAAAATGTCTGGTCTACACCACCATACTATAAGCCCCTTGAGGTCAGGGATTATCCTGTTGATTTAAAAAAAAATCCTTGGGTGAGCTAGGTGGCACAGTAGATAGAGTACTGGTCTTATAGTTAGAAGGACTTGAGTTCAAATGTGGCCGTAGACACTTGAAGCTTACTAGCTGTGTGACCCTGAGCAAGTCACTTAACCCTGATTACCTCACTAAAAATATATATATATGTGTGTATATATGTATATGTGTATGTCTATATGTGTATGTATATATTATATATATATATATATATACACACATTTATTCCTTGTAAGACCTAGCAGAAAGCTAGAATTTTAGAAGTTATCTAGTCCAACTCTTTACGGATAAGGAAACCCAGAGAGGTTAAGGGCTTTGCCTAGGGTCACAGAGTAAGTGGCAGAGGCAGAATTTGAACCCAGTTCCTGTGCCTCAGAATGCAGTGTTCTTTCCAAAGCAACACAGTCCTCAGTAAGTGTTTTTAAAGAGATGAATGACAAATTCTGTAGTATTCAGAAAAGTACGAGACATAGTTCCCGGCACCAAATGATGGATAAATTTGCAGGGGGAGGAGTTATGTGTTTATATACCTGACCAAATACTTTCCTGAGGCAAGTGAACATGGTTGTCTGGGTGCTACATGGGCTGTTCCATCAGAATATGGGTCAGACTTTTTGTTTGTTTATTTTAAGATACTCCAGGCATCTTAGCAGAACTGGATCAATCCACCCCACATCCCCTGAAATAGCTTCTGTCATTTGTTTGCTAATGTGTTGTTGTGAAATGTTTTTCATATTTGACCTTAATGTTGCCATAATTATTGCCATAAGGGCAATAATTTTCCATACCGCTCTTAATCTTCAGTCACTCCCTGTCTACGAGCTGTTTCTTTACTGCTTGGTCTATGTCTTAGTCTAGTCATATGCCTATGTCTCCTCCATCTTCAAAGAACCCTCACTTGACCCATCCATCTGTGCTAGGATTGTCTTTTAGATCTCCTCCCTTTTATGGAAAAACCCTTGAGAAGCTGTTGATAACTGACTTTCCTCTCCTTCTCTTCTTAGCTCTCCTACCTGTCTGACCCCTCCTCAGTCTCCTTTGCTAGATCTTCATCCAGGTTGTGTTCCCTAACACTCACTGTCGTCCTGTCCTGTCTCTCTGTCTTGGGTCTCTTCTCTTTTTCTTCTATAGTATTTCTCTTGGTGATCTCGGCTTCCATGGATTCAGTTATCATTTCTACATAGATGATTCTCAGTTCTGTTTGTCTAGCCCTAATGTCTCTCCGGCCCTCCAGTCTTACATATCCCTCTGCCTTTCAGACATTTCCAATGAAAAGTCTTAAACTCAACATTCCCAAAACTGAACTCATTCTCTTCCCCAACTCATCCCTTCCCTCTTCCTAATTTCTCTGTTATTGCAAGGGTGCCACCATTCACCCAGAAGCCTAGGTTGGAAACTTGGGTGTCTTCTTTAACTCCTCACTCTTTTTCAAACCCCACTCCAATATCCAGTCAACTCCTGTTGTCTCACCTTCTTTTCTCCTATGACACTTTGGGCCCTCATCAGCTCACACCTGTGCTATTGCAGTAGCAGCTGGTTGGGCTCCTTCCCTTGGCTCTTTCTACTCCAGTCCATATTCTACTCAGTTATCAAACTGCCCTTTCTTAAATGCAGATATGACCCTCTCACCACCCTATTCAGTAAATTCCAATAGCCTCCTAGTCCTAGAATCAAATATGAGATCTAATGGCTTTTAAGACACTCCATCTTCTGATAACTAGCTGTTATACTGGCCGTCTCCCATTCCTGGAACTTTCTTCTTCCTTGTTTCTGCTTCCTTGCTTCCCCTGGCTTCTGTAAAGTTTCAGCTAAAGTTCTACTTCTTTAAGAAGCCTTTCATAGTCCTTAAATTTAGTACCTTCCCTCTGATGAAACCCCCAATTTATTACACACATACGCACACACACATGCATATACATGTATACACAAATACAGATGTACACACATTTACAGATTTGTTGTTCAGTCATTTCAGTGGTGTCTTCATAACCCCATTTGGGGTTTTCTTGGCCAAAGCTACTGGAGTGGTTTTGCCATTTCTTTCTCCAGCTCATTTTACAGATGAGGAAACTGAGGCAAACAGGGTTAAGTGACTTGCCTGGGGTCACACAGCTAGTACATGTCTGAGGTCAGATTTTAATTCAGGAAAATGAGTCTTCCTGACTCCAAGCACAGCTCTCTATCCACTGGGGCTCCTAGGTGCCCACATATAATAGGTGATATATTTTATACATGTCTATTATATATGTGTGTATGTGTACATCTTACTTGTACCTCTTTTTGTGCATGGTACCTCCCTCCATCAGACTGTGAACTCCTTAAAAATAGGGACTGGTTTTTTTTTTTTGTCTTTCTTTGTATCTCCAGAACTTAGCCCAGTTCCTTAACACATAGTAAGTAGGTGCTTAATTTGTGCTAGTTGACTGACCAACCATAAAGCTATAACTAGTTTGGAGAATCTGGGCTTTGCCCTGGGGCACAAATTTTGGGGACACACACTTCCCATGGCAGTTATAATGTGGGCAGAACTGGGGGAAGGAGAGCCATGACCTCCAGTGCTGTTTTGACAGGCACCTCCTTTCCTAGACCTGACTTCCCTCTCCCAGGCCCATAGTGCCTAGACCACCCCCTCCTTTGTAAAGAGTGCACCTGTGACATCCCCATCCAACCCCAAGTGTTTTTGCCTTATGACAAAATTATGGCACAGCTCTAAAGTTGAGGGGCCTTGGGAGAGTGGGGAGAAGAGGGGCTTCCTCATGGAGTAGACAAGCCCTCCCATGGAGGGCCTGGGAATGCTGTTATAGACTAATAGGTTCATAAAAATCTCAAGAGTTGTGAGGGACTTAGCCTAAGCCCTCTCATTGCAAAAACTGAGCACCTGAGAAGCAGCTGATTTGCCTGAGGTTGCCCAGTGAGTCAGTTCTGTGATTATTACCCTAACTCTCTGAATTCACCATCTAGTGTGATTTCTAGGCATTCTAATAATATTGACTAATTAGGACCTGTTGGCTCTTGACCTCACCGCTGCTGACTCTTGGATGACCTTTGGACAAATCACTAAACTCCTCTGGGCCTCACTTGGTTCACCCATAAACTGGAGAGCCAATTAGTTGCCTTCTACATTCATTCTGGGTTTGGGCTGCTGCTCAGGGACATGGCGGTGAATTGTTCTTGCAGCTGTGGTATGTGGATCCTGGAGGAAGAGGGCTTCAGGAGCAGTGACCCCTATTGTGATGGGGTGAGTGGAAAGTGATCTGGGGGCTTGGTCCTCCCAGTCAGTATCAGAGCAACCTGAGCGTGCTCAAATGGCAGCAGGCATGATTTATGCAAGGGGGCAAGATGAGGTTGGAACTTCAGATGACCCAACAAAGACTGGGAATAATTATCTCTCACCAAACCTACTTCAATTAGATTAGGACAATCCCTCCTTTTCCCAAACATATCCCATGTTCTTCTGTCTCTGTTGTACCATTTCTTTGGCCTGAAATACTCCCTCCTACCAATTTCCACCCAAAGGAACCTGTCTACTCTTCAAGACCCAATTTTAATGCTACCTCTTCCTTTGATCTCCACTTCCCCGTCCCAAACCAAAAGTGAATATTATTTTGTATAGCTACTTAATTCTGTCTTGTGCCATAATTGTATCCCTGTTCCTTAAGGCCAAGGATCACGTCTTTTTTTTTTTTATCTCTGTATTCTGAACAGTGCCCCTAGCACAGAGTAGATGCTCGGCAAATGTACATTGAATGAATTCATACTAGAGCCATTTAGAAATTAAAGAGTTTGTGAAGCCCCACCAGTGAATGGAGTATTGGGCCTAGAGTCAGACAGACCTGAGTTCAAATCCTCCCTCAGACACTTTCTAGCTGTGTGACCCCAGGCAAGTCACTTCACCTAGCTCTGCTTCAGTTTCTTCAACTGTAAGATGGGGCTAATAATACTTACCTCCCAGGATTAGTTGGAGGATCAAATGAGGCCGTATTTGTAAAACACTTAGCACAGTGCTTGGCACATAGTAGGCTCTGTATAACTGCTAGCTATTATTATCAACCCCTTCTGTCCCATCCCACGGAGTTTTAAATTCATACTGATTGGATACCAAATTTCTTATGTCTCTGATGCCACCTTCCTTCCCTACTCCTTGCTCCTGATATCTCTCAGATCATTATGTCATGATTCTTCTGTGCTCTTAATAATTTTCCAATTTAGATTACAATTTATGTACCTGCCTCATTTCCCCTACTGGTCTGTAAGTTCCTTGAATTAAGGGACTTGTCTTTGTACCCCCAAAGCCAGCCCAGAATCTTGCTTACAATCGGCACTTAATAAATGTTTTGGAGTTGAATTAATAACTATAATCCAAAAACTTGGGATTGCTTTCCAGAAAAGGGCTTAATACTCCAGAAGAGGAAAGAAAAGGGAGGAAAAGATCTGATCTCCTCTGATTCTGTTATGGAAGCGATGTTTTAGATAAAAATGACATTGCAGGGGAGAAAGAACACTGGCCTTGAGCGTCAAGAAAACTTTTATTCTCTTCTAGGCCGTGCCATAAACTAAGTGACCTTCAGCAAATCACTTTAAACGTGTATGCCTCGACATCCCCATTGGTAAAATAGGAGGGCTGGACTGGGTGATATCAAAGGTACCTTCCAGCTCTCAGACTATGAAAATCTGTGTTGCTTTATTTTTACCAAGGTCATTGGAATGGTATGAGAAGTTACAAGGTGACAGGATGAGAAAGACTAAGGGAGAAGGCTGACAGTTGAGCTATTTAGAGGAAAACTTATAATAAGATTCAGATTTGTGAAGGAACTTAGCAAATATTCATGCGGAGACCATGTGGTAGGAATTTGAGTAATAAGATCATTAGGGATGTTTGGCTCAAAGGGATGCGTTAACTGTAATTCAAATTTGGGGGATGAAAGAATTGTGAAGGGAGTTTTAAATTGTTCCCTAGCCCAGGATTGCATTGGAGGCAGGAGTGAAAGAGTGGGGAAAAAAAGGACAGATTGTACAAGCATCCTATAAAGCTGGGGGTATGTGCAGGGTCCGTGGGGCAGAGGATGCTCATTTGTAAGGTCAGTGGTCTTGTGTCAAAGCACAAGCAAAAAGCTTGTGTCAAAGCGGGCAAGTAGAGAGGAAGAAGGGAAGTAGAAATTGTTAAGCATTTGCACCAAGTGAAACTGGTTAAATGCACACTTCTTAGCCTAGAATTCAAGGCCCTCTACACTCTAGCTTCAGCCTGCCTCTCCTGCCTTCTGTCCCACAACCCTCCCTGAGCATTTCACTCCTGCCAACCACACTATGCATTTTCCTGCATCGTGCCTCTGCCCATGCTGCCTCCACTGCTTGGCATGCCCTTGCCCCAGCTCCATCTATCCAAATCCCACTCTTCCATCTTGGCTCCCCTTCAGCCCCACCTCCTGCATGAAGCCTTCAGGTAACACGCTAGCCCACAGCAGACTCCAGTTGCACTTATTATATGTGGCATTCGTTTGGCAACTAATGCCAGGCTTGTTTCATGTCTCCTACAAACAAGCTTTGGGTTCCTTCCATCCTAAAATAAAACAAAACAAAACAAAAAACCTCTTAGCCCATTGTGCCCTCAAGCTACCATCCTTTCCCTCCTTCCTTTTGCTACTGACTATCCCCAAAGAGTTGTCCATTCTCATTTTCTCTAATTTCTTACTACCCACTCATTCCTCAAAGCCTTGTGATGTGGCTTCCTCTATGGAAACTGCTATCTCAGAAGTCACCAATGACCTCTTAATTACCAACGTCACTGTCTTCCTTTCAGTCCTCATCTTCTTTGACTTCCTTGTAGCATTGAACATTTCGACCGCGTCCTTTCTAATTGGAATTCTTCCTTGGGTCTCATGACACACCACCACTTTTCTGGTTTTCCTTCCACTTCTCTAACAGATCATTTTTCTGTCTTCTTTGCCAGTTCATCTTTGTGTTCATATCCTCTCATTTCAGGTACTTCCCAAGGAGTACATTTCTCTCTTTCTATACCTTCTCAATGGCCTTATCTGTTCCTATAGCTTGAACTCGGTCCTCTCCGCAGACTCTCAAACCACCGTCTCTAGCCTGACCTCTCTCCTGAGCTACTGACCTACATTTCCAGTTGCCTGGCTCATCGGCAACTCTGAGCTTCCTCCATGATACTGCCTGAACCTCTTCTTCAAGCCAGCTCTGACTTTCCTATTTCTGTCATCACCATTTTATAGCATCACTATTCCCTCAGTCATCCAGTCTCAAACCTCAGAGTCATGTTTAACTCCTCTTTTCTCTTCAGCGCCTGTATCCAATTCCATCTAGCAACCTTCCCCCTGGGGTGTTGCCCCTTGGCTCTTTCAGGATACCCATCTTGGAGTAGGTATGGCGGGAACAGGAATAGAACTCTGCTCGAGTGGACGGTTGAGTTTTTCCACAGTGCTTTAATGAGTGAACAATCATAGAACCCAAATCCCTTAAGGGCACAGACTGTGTGTCTCTTTTTGTCTTTGGGTCCCTGATGCCCAGCACAGTGGCTTATGCATAGAAGTCACAACAAATATTAAGTGATTGGAATTGTAGAATTTGGAGCCTTCCTTTGGTTTCTAGGGCCATTGTCTTTACACTCATTCCACAAGCCTCTTCGTGGAATCAGAGAGCTCCTAAAGTGAGTGTTGTGTCTTCTCTCTGGAAAGGTTCCAGGGTTTAACAACCCGAGGACTCAGGGACTAGTCCGGGAGACAAAACCGGAGTCTGCTCTAGCTGTGGTTGAAGGCCTTGTCTCTGGGCTTGGATTGAAGGAGGGCAGAGATAAAAATTATTCCCAAGATCTTAGGATCATAATTCTAGAGCCTGAAGGGATCTCAAAGGTCATCTAGTCCAACTCCCTTATTTTATAGACAAAGAAACTGAGGCCCAGGGAGGTTATGTGGCCTTCCCAAGGTCATACATATTTGTGATTTTTGTTCCATCGTTTCAGTCACGTTCAACTTTTCATGACCCCATCTGGGATTTTCTTGACAAAGATACTGGAGTGGTTTGCCATTTCCTTCTCATCTTATAGATAAGGAAACTGAGGCAGACAGGTTAAATGACTTAGCCTGGGTCATATAGCTAGTAAGTATCTGAGGCTGGCTTTGAACTCAGATCTTCCTGACTCCAAGCCCAGTGCTCCATCCGTTGTATCACCTAGCGGCCCCCACACATATAATCACACGTATACCAAGTGCCAAAGGCAGGATTTGAATCGTGATCTTCCAACCCTCAGAGTCAATGCTCTTTTCATTAGACTACTTTCATTATATGACCTTGGGCACTCTACCCTTTCTGAGCCTGAGTGTCCCTGTCATGCATTCCCCAGACCCAACCTGTCTCAGGGGTGTGAGGAAGATAAAGACTCAAGGTGCTTTCATAAGATTCGCTAGCCTGGAAGGAACACTGGACATGGTGGTGATGGTGGCGGTGTCGATAGTCTCAGCAAATCTGATCAGACACATCTCCTCATTGCCAAGCATTCCCTCACTGGGCAGATTGTCCAGGCCACTTCTGTTCTGTGCCCTCCTGGGAAAATTCAGTTTTCCCCTCAAATCCTTCCCTACCTCATCCAAAGGGCCTCTGAGGGGGGCGATGATGGTGAAGATGTTAAGGGGGTAACGTACGGGCTGATTGTTTGATTTTGCTGTTGTTTTCCTTTGCTGCCTTTTACCTGGAAACCACAAACACCTTGTTTTAGCTCTTCTCGAAAGCTGTTGCTGCTGTTTCTTCTGTTGGATCAACGACGGTTTCTCTTAAAGCACCACAGTAACTGAGTTTAAGTTTGGGGAAGATTGGAAGGCCGGAGGCCCCCTTTGGCAAGGGCTTCCTGCCGAGCCCACGTGCTGACTCCTGTAGGAAGGGCCATTGATTTCCCTCTTGGCCTGAACCTTTGAAAGTCAGGACTTTACAGGTCTGCAAAGTCTCCTGAGGCCATCCCAGCCAGGAAGAAATAGCACACACAATCTACTCACCCATCCGAGGTGCCAAATTGAGAGCTGGAGTGTAGTAGAATGAGGTTGGTAACTGGGATGGGTGAGAATTCAGCTGCTGGTAAGAATGAGAGCCAGCCCATATCTGGTTAGCCTTGTCATGTTCCCCCTCTACCTTCTTCTAACCTAGCAATTAGTATATAATGAGTGCTTACTCACAATCCAGAACTCTTTCCACTGGATCCCAGTACATCCCTGTAATCATGTCAACAAATGTTTGAGTGCCTACTATGTGTCCTGCAAGTCCCAACTAAAATCCCACCTTCTACAGGAAGCCTTTCCCAAATCCTCTTAGTTCTAGCACCTTCTCTCTGTTGATTATTTCCAATTCATCCTGTATATAGCTTGTTTGTATGTACTGTTTTCTCGTTATTTCTCCCAATAGATTGTGAGCTTTTCAAGGGCAAGGATTGTTTTTTCACCTTTCTTTGTATCCTCAGTGCTTAGTGTGCCTGGGACATAGTAGGGACTTAATAAATGTTCATTTTCTGTCAGGCAGCATACTTCATCACTGGCACACTGGAATCCTGGCTGGTCGTTACACTGATCAGAGTTGTTAAGTCTTTCAAAGTTCCTTTTCTTTCCATTGTTACATAAATTGTTCTGGTTTTGCACATTTCACTCTGCATTGATTCATATAAATCTTCCCAGAATTTTCTGAAGCCACCCTTTCCAGGCTGTCCTGTATATCCATTCCTGTGCCCAGCTGCACTGTGGACGGAAAGAGATACAGTTTTTGCCATCTGAGTGTTCATAGTCTAACTAAGGAGACAAAGTACTGAAATTTAAATAATGATACAACATTGAGGGAAGCATCAGAGGTTCCTGAGTAACACAGAGACAAAAGTTAACTGGAGATTAATGGGACAGTGGATCAACAGAATCATAGGCTTAGAACTGTAAGGGACCTCCAAGATCATCTCATATACAACCTCATATTACAAAGAAACTGAGGCCCAGGGAGGTTAAGTTTGGGGAAAACTTCATGGAAGGAAAGGACCTTGAGCAGTACCATTGAAGGACGCGTAGGCATTGGCTATCTATGCAGAGTTCAGAGAGAAATTTAACTAAAGACCAGTACGTTTGGGGTCTTATGTGGCTGCTGAATGGATCCCAGGTGTTTGCCCCATATTGGCATCCAGGCTGGGAAAAGAATATTGTCCTTTCCCCAGATTTTCCAGTTTCTTAAGTATAACTGTTTTCGCCCCAGTGCAGAAGCTGCCTATGAGTACACATGTTCTCACAAAGAATGCTAACTGTGCTTCTCTCATCCACTGCTGACCATCTGGCCACCTGGCCTTGGCCAGGACCGATTAGTCCTGGGCTTTGCTTTTGGCACTGGCCACCTGGCAGTCCTCAGTTGTTGGTTGGCTTGTGTGCTGATGACTTGGCAACATTTGTGCTCAATAACATCCTGTCCCCTTATCTTGCTAGCCCCTGGCAGAAGAGTGATTTGGGGAAGAAGTTAATAGATAAATCTTTCAAATCAACTTAAACAAAAATTTGTGCATAAGAGAAGTGGGGGAACAAGGGGGTCATCTTGGTCCAGTTTGTTAGATAACTCCAAAATGGATGCCCTTTCTAAGGAAATTCCCCACAATGCTGAGCTATTGGGCAGTTTCCAGGGGCTCTCAGTTCTTGCTAAGAATTTTCTACTCACTAAGAAAATAATCATACTCTTTACACATGACATATTTATTCCTACCTCCAAATCTTCACTTACACTATTCCTCCCTTTTGGAGTTCCCTTCCTCCTTCAAAGCCCAGCTCCTCCAGGAAGCTTTCATTGATTACTCCTCCCCACAATGACTCTTCCCTCTCCAAGCTCCTCTAGCCCTTATTGTCAAACTACATGGTTAGAATACGATTAACTACTGTATTCTCTAGTCTTGTTATTTTGTTTTATTTTTTTTTTTTGCAAGGCAGTCAGGGTTAAGTGACTTGCCCAGTGTCACACAACTAATAAGTATCCTAAGGCTGGATTTTAACTCAGGTCCTCCTGACTTCAAGGTCAGTGCTCTTGCTGCCCTGTCTTGTGCTTTAACTGTTGCATGGGGATAGGACCTATCTCCCTAACTAAGCTGCTGTTAATTTTTTGGGGTTGGGGATCACACCTTACATGTTTTTGTCTCCCCAACAGAGCCTAATCCTCTCTCACATCTATTCTTGGAATAAGGTAGATACCATATGCAAGATAATTGAGGTCTAGTCTTTGTCCTTTGTCACTCATTAGCTATATAATCTCAATCGTCTCATCAATAAAATGGAGATCATTGGGTTGGCTTTAGGACTGGGAGGGGCCTTAGATATCATCTAGTTCATCTCCGTTCCCCCCTGCCCCCCCCCATTTTAGAGATGAGTAAACTGAGATTAAATGAATTTAAATGACTTTCCCAAGGTCAGACAGGTTGCAAGTTGTAGAACCTAGGTTCTGTGACTTCATAGTCAAAGCTCACTAGCCCAAGCTAAATAACACCTGATCTGCATGAAGGCAGGGAGCTGTGTTAAGAGATCTCTTCAAGTTTCTTCCAGCCCTAAGACCAGTGTTTGTAAGTCTTAGGAAAATGGCTGGCCCCTGGCTTGGGAATGCCTCGATTCAGAGCCTTGGTGCTACTCTGTCTTTGCAGAGCCTTTCTTTAGTTAATGATTGGCTTTTCATACTTCTGGGATTCAGGAATAATTCCTCCCCCTTTTCACGCCCACCTCCCTTTCCTCCCTTCTTCAGCAGTTCCATAAACCTCGCCTTTCTTTTCTTAGAACTGTGACTAATCATGACTGAGCTTCCTTCTGTGAAAGAAGTACCCCCTTGGAGACCCACACTAGGTTGTGTAGATTGGACTATGTCCGTATGGCTGGTCAAAGCCCTCCTCTATCTGTGGTTCAAGTGGGGTGGTCCTTCAGGCCTGCTAAGGCAGGGTTGCCAAATGGAGAGACAACTCTGGGCCAATAGGTCCAGTCCAGCTCATCCTACATACAGCTGCCAAAGTCATTTTCTTGTAAACTCACATCTAACCATGCCACCCCCCTACTCAGTAAATTCCACTAGTTCCCTATTGCCTTTAGGATAAAATATACATTCTGACTTCTAAAGCCCTCTATGACCTGGCCCCAGTGTAACTTCCTGGACCGATTTTACATTATTGCCCTTTCCATATGCTACATTCCAGCTAAATTGGGCTCTCTGGTCTTCAGTCACAGCATTCCATCTTCTGTCTCCACGTCTTTCCTGTCTCCCCACCACCCCCACCCCGACTTATTCTATCTGTGTCTTCCTTACATTTTACTTAACTTTTGTTGTTGTCGTTTAGTTGTTTTAGTCATAGCTGACTCTTCACGACCCCATTTGGGGTTTTCTTGGGAAAGATACTAGAGTTGTTTGCCATTTCCTTCTCTAACTCTTTATAGATGAGAAAACTAAAGCAAACAGGGTCAAGCGACTTGCCCAGGGTCACCCAGGTAGTAAGTGTCTGAGGCTGGATCTGAGCTCAGGAGAATGAATCTTTGTGACTCTAGGCCAGACGCTCTATCCACTGCACCACCTAGAGCTGCCCCAGGCACTTAATAAATCCTCGTCGATTAGTTGGTAAATATGTCAGTGTCTCCTGCCCATTGTCCCTGACAGTGTTCAGACCTGAGAACATTTCAGAAGTCCACCCATTTCACAGATTGAGGGATGGATGGGGTCAGCTTATTTTAGCCACTGCAGATACTGTTTCTCCAAGCCAGCAACTAAATACAGTTCCTCTTATTTGTTATTTTTCCCTATAGAGAAAACTGGAAAGATCCTGAAAGATTTCTTCCAGTTCTATGAAGACCAGTATGGAGTTGCTCTCTTTAACAGTATGCGCTATGAGATTGAAGGCCCTGGGGGGCCCCAGGCCCAACTGCTCTGGCGGAAGGTAAGCGGGTATACTGTATGTCCGTTATCACTGTCCACAGCTTGGGCGTCAGTACTGTAGGCTTGACTCTGATGTCGTGTACTTTTAACTTTAACTTCACACCGAACCCTTCAGGAGTTCTAATCTCTCTCAGCCTTGGTTTTTAAAATAGTGTTTGGAAGTTTAAAATTTTTTTAAATGTTCTACTAAAGTTCCCTCCTCTTTTTATTTACATCACTGTGGGGTCTCACTGCCCCCTAACACTCCCTAGGGACAAATAAGTACAGACAAAACAAAGGAACACATTGGCCATATCTGAAATGGTATGCCTCATTTGATACCTGTAATCCACCACCTTTCTGCTTTTTTTGCATCTTACAAGATCAGGCTTGATGGATCCTTGCTTTGTGGTTCCACTTTTGGAGCCTCACAGCTCCAAAAAGTGTACAAAGAAGCCAAGTACCCAGGACTTGGTATCAGGGAATCAGCTGAACCATTCCACAAACCTTAATTGAATACCTTCCTGTTTTGTAGAAGTCTACAAAACAAGCATTAATCGAGTCCTTACTATGCGCAAAGTCTCCCAGCTAGGCACCTTGGAGGACCAGACATAATTCCCACCCCGAAGGGAGCTTATGGTTGAGTAGGAGAGACAGCATAGACTGGCTTATGTTGCCAGTTATCTTTCTGTCTGTGAGGGGTATATACTAACAGCTTCAGGAGATCAGGAGCTGGAGAGACAATGATACAGTTTCTAATGCCCTTCCCCAGTGACATCACTTGGTATCAACTTTATATCTCCTTTGTTTTCTGAGTACATTTTGTCTCCCTCGATAGAATGGAAGCTCCTTGTGGGTAGGTTTGCTTTTATTTTTATATTTGTATCCCTAGTGCCCAGCCCAGTGCTTGATACTTAGTGAATGCTTAATAAAGGCTTGTCAAAAGACTAGAGAGCTCAGGAAAAGATTCCTGGAAGACGTGAGGCTTAACTTGGGCCTTGAAGAAATAGGCTTAAAGGTTTGTGAGGTCAGGGCACTGACTCCACCACCAGGTACAGCCGATCCTTTGGCCGGCCAGGTTGTAAACTGTGTGTGTCCCTTTGCTGTCCCTCGGGAAAATCTGATGTGACTAGACAGCCTAGAAATGAAGAGAAAACCCAGGAAGGTCCACTAAGGCCAAAAACATTAGGAATTTGGGGTGGAGTGAGGGTTGTTTACTCCTCACTATTCAAGGACTAGAGAGCGTGGTCTCAGCCCTTGTTCCTCTTCCACCCTGTTCCCTCTGTGTGGCCCATTCTGAGTTTACTGGAGCCAGGAGGAAGCGGGAAACCTGGCAAGCCATGCTGGTCCCCCGGGGTCTATGTTAGTAAAAAGGTATGTTCCTTTTGTTTCACTGGAACCTGTTGCCTTTTCAAAAAATGTGTTTTCCACCCTTCTGTGCTTATGATCCTAGCTTTGGCTTGTTGGCATTAAGAGAATGACATACCAATCATCAAATGTTTCCTGAACACTTACTCATCTCTCTGCTAGGCTTCGTGGGGGAAGGAGGGCAATAAGATGTGTTTAACTAGCAATATGGGGTGGGCTGTAAACAGATGAGTAGAGCAATGAATGTCACAGTAATCTTGAGGAAGGGTAGATCATCACTTAGGTGGTCAGTGAAGAACTGGGTTTGAAGAAGGTAGAGGATTCTGATTGTCAAAGAGTTACCGAGAAGCCATTTCAGGGTAGGGATGAAAAATGGGAAGGAGATTATTTGGGAGATAAATAAGGAAAGAGATCAGGCTGCCAGAGCAGAGGGATTTTGTAAAGGAATGATGGAGAAAAGGGCTCTGAAGAGATAATTTGGGCTCAAATTGTAGAGGGCCTTGACTGCTAAGTTGGGCTCAGGAGTTTGGACTTGATCTTATGTGCAGAGGATTGCCGTGCAATGTTTTGGGACAAAGAAATGGCAGAATGGAGGGTGCTATTACCAGTTAGTGATGGTTCACAGAGTCTTCTTAATGACATGAAGAAAACCCGTGCTACCAAACTTTTGTAAAATCTCTCCCTCTGTGTAACAAAACAGTCAAAAAGGCAGAACTTTCTTAGGCTGTGATGGGAGACATTGTTGTGTTTGTCCTTCGTTTTCAGAGAGGACCATGGCATCGAGGAAATGATAACATGACTTGCAGTTGACTTTGATTTGAGTGGAGGAGGGCTGTGCAAGGTCATCAGCCTCACTTTCTCCTCCAGAGCCATCTGTGTCCAGTGGCCTGATATTCACCAGGATGACTGGAGATGGCCCAGGATGCATTGGGAGACCCTGGCCCTTTTAGGCTAAGGTCTTTTCAGATTCTCATTTTGAGTGAGGTAACGCCCATTCAGTGAATAGACCTCTTTAAGAAGTTAGTCAAGGCATAACCCCTTTAATCAAAACTCAAAAAAAAAAAAAATCAAGCTGGGAGAGGAAGACCCTCAGGGTTCCTGGTCAAAAGAGAAAGAGTTACTATTAGTGTGCTAGATAAGGGAATAGTTCCCACTGTATTTTGTTTTGGTCAGACAACATCTGGAATATTGTGTGGAGCTCTGGGAGACACATTTTAGGAAGACTGAACTGGAACCTGTCCAAAGAAGAGAACCAGGATGGTGAAGGGAATTAAAGGTCATGCCAAAAAACTATCATTTGGGGAAACTGTTGCTATTTGGTTGGAGAGAGAAGACTCACTGGGGACGTGATCGCTATAGCCCAGTAATTAAAGTGCTATCCTATCTATAGAAGAGAGATCATGCTTAGCTTCTGCTTGCCCCAGATGGCAATACTAGGACAAATCGGGTGGAAGTTGCAGGGAGGTGGATCTTTAGGCTCCATTTAAGGGGGAAAAAAATCCAACTATTTCAGTTGTCCAAAAGGTGGATATTATTGAGTTACCTCAAGAGGTAGTGGGCTTCTCCACCATGGAGGTCTTCAGGCAGAGTCTAGATATCCACTTGTTGGAGTTGTAACAAAGAGAATTCTTCTTCCAGTACAGATTGGATCAGATGCCCTCTCGTGCCCCTTCCAACTTTGAGATTCTTCCATTTTGCATCAGTAAAATCTGTAGGAAGAACACCAGTGACAGAAAAGGGCAAGGAAAATATAGACCTGGAGTCAAAACTCAAAATCAGATTTTCTGGCTTTTGGAGAGCACCTTGGCCTCCATTTTGTCCCCTCTGGGAGAAGAAGAGAGGACCCTGTTGCTGTAGAGCATGAGATTTTAGCTCTGGTTTTCTGGCCTCTGTCTGTATGCTTCATGTGTACATTGGTTGTGCACACTCCTTCCCCAGAGGGATGCGGAGGAAAATGGTAGTCATGAAGATGACTAATCTCGTCAAATGCTTGTGCAGCACATTTTCCTAAGAAGTTCAGAATGCATCATTCTCATTTAATCTTCACACCTTATCAGTAAGAGAGTGAAAGAAGGGAAAGCTATCATTATCTCTGTTTTGCAGATGAAATGATTGAAGCAGATTATAGTGTAGAGAGCTCAAGCATTGAATCCAACTCAGCTTTCTACTTCCTTGTGTCTAGCTAATGGAAAACTCTGGGATTCCAAAACTACTCCAAAACAACAGTCATTCATAGACATAGTATCTCAGAGCTGGAAGAGACCTCAGAGGCTGAGTCCAACTTTCAAGCCATTCCTAGAGTCCTTCCTGACAGATGGATACTCATCCAGCTTCTATTTGGACACTTTCAGTGATGGGGAGCCCAATGCTTAAAAAAAAAAGTGGCAACCCTTTCCATTGTTCAAAAGCCTTAGTTCATAGAAAGTTCTTCCTTATGTTGAGCTGAAATCCATCTCTATAACTTCTACACACTGGTCCTAGTCCTGCCTTCTGGAGCAAGACAAGACACAGACCAATTCTGATACATCTTCTGTATGATGACTTCTCAGATAGTGGAACATAGAGGTCATATCACTTCCCACGTTAAATCTTCCCTTCTCTGGGGTAACCCCTTTATCCCAGGTCCTTGGCTTTCTTTACCATCCTGATCCCCTTCCTTGGCTGCTGTCCTCCAGTTTGTCAGTCTCCCTATTAAAATGGGATGTCTAGACCTAGAATAAATATTCTAGTCGTATTTCAACCAGTTGAGAATATAGTGAGACCATGCCCTCTCTTGTTTTGCACATTGTTTCAAACAGGACTTCTGTTCCTGCAGCCTGGTGCCAGATTACTTTGTTTAGTAGCCATGGCCCATCCTGACTCATACTGGCCTAGAGGTCTTTAGGACTTCCAGGTGCACCGATGGTTTGTGAACAGGTAGTGTGGGAAATGAGGCTGGAGATGCAGGCAAGGCCCAGGTACCACGTGATAGCTGATGATGCTGGAAGCTTCGATCTCTGCCAAGTCCAGTGCTCAGCCTTGTGAGCACGCAGGTCAAGACTTTCCGATCTAACCAGTTTTCTTTTCCTTTTGCTACTCCTTGTCTTTCATCTAGCTGTGTGATAGGGCAAATCACTTAACCTCTCTCATTTCCTCATCTAGAAAATGAGTGAGTTGTACCTGATCATCTCTAAGATCTCTTCCAGCTTTAAATCTATGATCCAGTGGTACCTAGATTTGTCACTGGAGCCATAATCCCTTTAGGAGGAGCCCCAGCTTATGGTGCCTTCAGCAGGGGTTCAGACTACTTGTGAGGATAAATTGAGATAAAGCACTTAGTGCCTAGCACATAGTGGTATATAAATGTTAACTTATCTAATCAATCAGTGAGCATTTATTAAGCACCTCAGTGCCAGGCACTGTGATGGCACACATTGTAGGGAGATACAGATACAAAGAATGAAGGAGCCCCATTTCTCAAGAAGCTTATATTCTCCTGGAGAAGACAAGTTTCTTACATAAGTTTAAAAGACTTCCCCTGAAGGAATGGGCTGATGAGAACAGTTTGTTCCAACGGCCATGAGGATGGCTAAAGCAGGCACTGTGGAACACTTAGAACTTGGTCAGACATCAGAGACACTACTGCACCCCAGGCCATCAGCAGTCATCTTGACTTTTGTCCTCCCGCTGGACTTTTATGACTCTGGAAGAGATTTTGAGGCTAATGACTTGCTCAGCTCTGCCTCACACAAATCCAATTTATGCACAAGTCAAGACATTACCCATGATGTCATTGGTCCTCTTCGAAAATGAAGGACAAACAACAACACCACACACACGCACACGCACACGTGTATACACATTCTTGCACCAAGTGAAAAAACAAAGAGCAAGTAATGCAGTGCAGTGGGAAGGAGTCCTGAATTTGAAATCAAAGGACTTAAGTTCTAATCCAGACTCTGCAGCGTATATGATGTTGGGCAAGACATTTAACCTCTCTGGGTCTTTGTAAAATGAAGAGGGATAGATTAGATGACCTTTCAGGTCCCTTCTGGCTCTAAATCTCTGATTCTGGACCCTGTGAAATGGGAGGAAGAGGCGGGACAGGTTATTTTTAAATTAGCAAGTGAGGACTGTAGCCTTCTAAA
Organism: Phalanger gymnotis; assembly: GCA_028646595.1. Classification (NCBI taxonomy): domain Eukaryota; kingdom Metazoa; phylum Chordata; class Mammalia; order Diprotodontia; family Phalangeridae; genus Phalanger; species Phalanger gymnotis. Next base: position 119,486,350 of record CM053625.1, on the reverse strand, counting down.
TGCAGGTCATGTTCCAGGCCCAGAGGATATAGTGACATGAGACCTAAGAATGAATGAAGGCTGAACACAGGGCCCTGTGTACTGTAGCATGTTGATCATCATTTTTTTTATTTCTCTTTTTGAACATCTTAGTCATTCTATTTGCATAATTCCAAATTGCTTTCCAGAATAGCTGTGCCAATTCAAAGCTCAACCAACACAGACAGTTCCTATAGTATGTCATCTTATGTGTGTGTATATATATAATATATACATATATATGTAGTGTATGTACAGATATTTAAAATTATTACATTAATAGATTGTCGTATATTTATGCATTATATTATAGTTCTATTTATTCATTTATTATATTTATATGCATAACATTATTTAACATTATTACATACACATGGACATATATACATGTGTGTCTATATACACATAAATACATCCATACATACACATTCAACCTCTTGTTTATGTATATTTATAGATATTTGTATATATACATACATATATTTATTTATAAATTACATGTAAATACATATATAAATATCTGTGTATACACACACACAGTATAGGGTGAACCAGCTGATCTCCAAGCTCTCTTCAGGCTCTGACATTTTCTGAGTATATGTATATATCCTTGGAGATCTCCCCTCTATTGTTTTACAGAAGATCAAACTGAGGTAGAGAGTAGAAGGAATTAGAACCCGTCCAGGACTCTTTTCTACAGCACCACACTTTCCCTAGATAATCAGACATAGAAAGAATCTTCCTTCCTTCCTTCCTTCCTTCCTTCCTTCCTTCAACATGTTATTGGCCATATGGCCAGCACTACTAGCATCTCATGTCATGAATGCTCTTCTCCCTTCCCCTGACTCTTAGAATCTTTCCTTTGCTTCAAAACTCTGCTCAAGTGACAAGTGCTATGGTCTCCACCCTGCCCCCCACCTCCACCTCATTCTCCCAAAAGCATTTACTTGGAATTTATTTTGTACCTTCATATTTAGATGTTTCTTAATTAATTGATATGTCCAAAGTCCTGTATAGGTACTGAGGATACAATGGCAGACAAGACAGGGACTTATCTGAGGAAAGAAAATATAGCTGACTTTGCTATAAGGCAGACTGTGATTAGAGCAAAGAAGAGATCCAGGCACAGCGCTAGACCATCATTGATTTGGCATTTATATAGTACCTGGCCCCTAACTCTCCAACCTATTCTCTCCCTACCACCTATGTATAAGATTGAAGATCTGAAGCTAGAAGGGACCTCCAGCTGGCTAGCTCCCTCATTTTACAAATGGGGAAGCTGAGGCTCGGGGAGATTAAGTGCCTTGCCCAACATATTTACAAGTGGTAAGCATCAAAGACATGATTTTCAAAGGGTCCTCAGAATACAAAGCCTGTGCCCCTCTAATTGCTCTAGGAACTGCCAGCAGGTTCTTATCGCTACCTTCAACCTTTTTCCCACCCCCAACTGTTCACTTTCTCTCTACCCAATTCTGAGGTTTACCAGAGGATGGTATATAGGGAGTCCAAGACAAATATGTGTTTCTTACAGATAGTTGGATGGAGGTCTCTGTTCTGTTTCCCTTAGATCCAAGGGTAGATACCAGGACAAGTCTTTTCTTGAAACCTCACCAAAATTATCTCTCTTTTTTTGGTTCCTGAAGAGTTTAAGAATCTTATGATACATATATTTCCTGAGCCTTCCAGGGTGAATCCTGGAAGCGATGGTGATGCATTTTCTTAGCCTGACTGTGTTTTTGCGTGTCTCTTTGCATGGAGCTGTAACAACCAGAGGAGAGACGAGGCTTAGGATTATGATTTCCTCTGGGACCTATGATTGGTTTAACCACGAATCAACTGCCTGGGACCTTGGGAGGTTCCAGAACCCTTGAAATGATTTAATCAACAATATTTATTGAGAGGCTGCTACCACGTGCTCACTCTACCTTGTGAGAGATACAGAAAAAAAAAATCTAAGATATGGTCCCTACTTCAGGTAGCTTACAAAACAAGCAAGATATGTATGCCTTCGACATCTAAATACGTGATGGAATCTGATAAAGATTTCACACTGAAATGAATGGTGTGGAAATAATATAGGAGTTAAGAGAAGGAAAAGATTAGCTCTAACCAGAAAGGCTTCCTTGAAGAAGGAGGAACATGATCTGGCCTTAAAGCACTGGATTAGGGGAATGCCTTCTAGGCTGGAAGAAGAGTGATTCCTAATATCCCACAGGCCTGATAAAGAGACCATTCACTGTTGAAATCTCTGTCAACCATTGCTAAAAGACACTTTCTGGTGTCTCCATCTTCTGAGACTAGGACCATAGTAGGAGAACTCTATCAGATCCAAAGCTAGACCGAGAGAGGTTGTGTGGTGGTATGGTGGTGAGTATCATAGAGTTGGCATATGAATTCTGGCCCTAGCTCCTCCACTAACAAAATGTATTACTTTGAATCACTATATCCTTGTGGTCCTTGTTTCCTCATCTGTGATATGGACGTATATGTGTTTGAAGGTCCTGTTGCCCCCTACGAAATTCTTATTCCATGATTCTTTGAGTCTATGACTCAGTCTCTTTTCCCACTGGACGGTTGAGAGAGGTTAGGGGAGAAGTCAAGGGCAAATGACTCCATTCCTTGGGAATCCCCAGTAGGAATGCCTGCATCTTACAATGGAAGGACTTACTCAGCGAGATTCTTTATTCCCTTTCTCATCTTCTCCTTCTTCAGCTTCTGAAGCCAACAGGGGCTCTTAACTAGTTTCTATTCCTATCTTTCTCCTTATTTCTGGAGTCTTCTGTCTTAATGATTCTTCTTTGTTGCAGAAGCAGAGAGTCTTAGACCTGAACTGGACCCTCAAACTCAATTAAGACCAATCCTTATGTTATAATGACTTGCCCAAGGTCACGCTGTAAATAGCTGGAACTGGAACCCAAGTCTCTTGATTCTTAGCCCCATGTTATTTTTACTCCATTACACTGCCTCCCAGGAGAGTCTTCTTCACTTCCATCCTTTGACTTGGTCATTTGGCTTTCTCTTTTTCAGAGTTTGAGCTCCCTCCTCCTTTATAGCTTTGAATATTTGTGTGATGGGGAAATGATCTAATTTTTTTCTCCCTTCAGTAGTCTATGATTCTGTGTGGCTTTTGTGACAAAGAGTTTTGCTTCTTCTAAGATGATCTCTGCCTAGAAATTCAATTTTCTTTTCCTTTTGGACTCCTAGGAAAGCTGCCACTCAGTTATTTGATGATTTTGTAAAACCAGCAAACCTCCCAACACACACCTATTATAAACCACGTAAGGTTTAAGGGGGCGGAACCAGGGAGACGAAGCCTGAGCCTAGATCTTTCGGGGAAAATCAGCCCTTGCAAGTATATTGTCATGATTGAGAAGAATGCACATGGGCCTTCTGAGAAGTCTCCTTACAAAGTTCTAGAGAGGAAGCAAGACCAACTGAAGGAGAGGGGGATGGGTGGGTGTGAACCAAGGAAAGGACCTCAGTTAACGGAGGGTGTACACGCCCCAGAAGAGGCCAAGCTGAGAGATGAAGAACATAGATCCTTCTGTGCCTTTCTAGAAATGGGGGAGAGATGTATTTGCCAAATTTAGCGTCTGCTTTAGATTCTAAATATAGACTTTTAAGCTTCCAGTGCTTTGTGACTTTGCAAAGGCGTAATTCTGAGCGGCTGTCTTCTCCTTCCCCTCCCTTTTTTTTTTTTGGTAAATATTTTTAATCCCTGGGTAGGAAACAGTTTAAGAGGCCCTATTGTTTGTGTACAATGGGTTTTCATTTGAAAAAAAGAAAAATTTATCTGAGCTTCCCCCTTGAAGAGCAGGAGGAAGTAATGTATGATGCTGGACGGGAGCATCAAATCACATTCAGATTATGCTCCTGGGGAGAGGGTCTTAAGGGGTGAACAATGGCATAAGTCTATGTCCTAGTCCATACAGAAGCACCAAATAAATGAAGTATTGGTTTACTTTCATTTCAGAAAAATATTTTGATATTCCAGTTCAGTAGTTTCAGAATATGCCTGTTTGGTGCTGGCTCCAACTAGCTCTCAACTAGGTTGTTTTGTGAGAACTTTGGGTTCAGTTCATGATTTGACAAAAATAAATGAATAGGTTAAATTTCCAGTTCTTCCAGGGCAGGGACCGCCTTTTTGCCTTTCTTTGTGTCTCCTGTGCTTAGCAATGTGCCTGGCATCCAGAAGGTACTCAAATGCTTAATTAGTGACAGGCTGACAAGCATGGGATTCATGCTGTCCTCTTGACCACTTTTCAGACTCCTTTTTTTCCTTCCAGACTCCTCTCAGTTGCCACTGCCTTCTTGGAGCTTTCTCTGATGTTGATTGTAACCTTTTCCCAGCCGAAATCATCCTTCCCTTCCTTATGTTTTCCTAGAAAACGTTGTTTGGATCTCTCTTTTGCTTTCATCACATTCTACCTTGTATTATCTGTATATATGTCATACTACCCCTCCATGAGAATGAGTTCCTTGAGAAGAATGGACTGTTTCATTTATATCATTGTATTCCAAGAACTAGGTATGATATATGTCAGAGCAGCTTTAAAAAAATATTTGTGGTATGAATGAATGATCCATTTCTACTTTCTGTTCATAGTCTAATGGTCTCATCAGGGACTTGAAGGCTGTAGCTCCATCACTATGGGGTATTCTTTGGACTCAATTATCCTAAGGAGTCTGATCTTATTCCCTCCCCACTTCCAGCCATTAAACAAAGTTCTTTTTTTCTCCCAATGTTTTATTGATGGTCTTTTCCTTTTTTTATTTTCTATATCACCATTCCATTCCCAAAATAGAAGCTTCTCATGATGAATAAGTAGAATCATGGAAATTAAGTCAATACAAGCCAAAAAGAATTGGAAACCTAGGGGATGCCCACCAATTGGGGAATGGGTGTACAAGTTTTGGTATACTAATGTGATGGAATACTGTAAGAAATAATGAAAGAGGCTGTTTCAGAGATACCTGGGAAGACAGGGGAACTGATTGATGCCAAGTGAGATGAGCAGAACCAAGAGAACACTTTATACGTAACAACAATATTGTAGAGACAACTTTGAAAGAATTAGGAACTCTGATCAATACAGTGACCAACTACAATTCCAAAGGATTCATGACAAAACTACCCACCTCTTGATAGAAAGGTGATGGACCCAGAGTATAGAATGAAACTGTTTTTTTTTGGACATGGCCAATGTATTAATTTGTTTTGCTTGATTATATGTATTTGTAACAGGGGTTCTGTTTTTCTTGCTTTCTCAGTGAGTGTGTGTGTGGGAGAGGGAGACAGTTGAAAGAGAGAGAAGGCAGATCTATGTTTGAAAATGAAATTTAATTTTTAAATTGACCAAGTTAGAAAATGCATATCTCATTTCATACCTATAATTTGCCACCTGTTTGCCTAGAGGTGAGAGGCATGCATCGCTGTCAGACCTCTGATGTCAAGATTGGTCACTGTATCGATCGAAGTTCTGAACATACAGAAGAGTTCAAGGGGAGCCTCAAGAACAGATTTTGATCAAATGAAAGCATCAGAGAAGCATATCCATGATAGCAATTCCAAGGGCCCTTCTTCTCACAGCCCTGGTAAAGTGGAATTGGAGAATGAGAAGTTTTAAAGTTAGAAGAGACCTTTGGACATGAACATTTAGGTTAGAACAGAACTTAGGCATCCTCCAGTCCAACCCCAATCTGAGCCCGGAGAGGAGACATGACTTGCCAAAGGTAACACAGCAAATCAGTGTCAGAGATAGAATTAGAACCCAGCTATGGCTACCACTGTATTGCTTTTTCCATTAAACCACACTTCATTTTGCAAGTTTCTTCCAGTTTATGGATGTGAAACAGATTTCTTTATTGCAAGTAGCCTATGTCTTGACCAAACTTGTAACTTAGACCTCTTTGTTAGCACCATAGTGTAACCAGTGAGGAAACAGTCCAGATCCTGGATGCCCGTGAGTGCTTTGGCGTCAAGCCTACCATTCACCCACTGAGGCCTGCTGCAACCCTAGTTCCCAACCTCTCCTGTGCTCCCTCCCACAGGTGCCTTTGGACGAACGAGTCATCTTCTCCGGGAATCTGTTTCAGTACCTGGAAGACAGTAAGAAGTGGAGGAACCGCTTTAGCCTTGTGCCACACAACTATGGGCTTGTGCTCTATGAGAACAAAGCTGTAAGTGATGTTGGAGTAGGGGACTAGCCCGGAATGGGCACAAAACAACTGGAGAGTGGGGAAGGGAGTGAGGGGTCTGGGCCCAGGCTTTCTGGCCTCACAGAGTCAGTGGAGGAAGGCCTTGGACTCAAGCCTACTTTCTTTCCTTGGCCTGAGATCTCTCCCCACTCTGAGTCCTTTATTGTAATAGAAAATAGTAGCTTTGCCTTTATCTTCTTAGTTGTGCTTTTTTTTGTCCTTGTTCTCGAAGAGGACCATGATATCAGGGAAATGATGACATGACTTGCAGTTGACTTTGATTTGAGTGAGGGAAGGCTGTGCAAGGTCACCAGCCTCACTTTCTCCTCCAGAGCCATCTGGGTCCAGTGGCCTGGTCCAGGATGACTGGAGATGGCCCAGGATGCATTGGGAGAGCCTGGTGCAGGCCTTTTCACGTACTCACTTAAAGTGAGGTAGCCAGGCCATTCAGTGAATAGGCCTCTTTAAGAAGCGAGTCAAGGGATGGCCCCTTTAATGAGAAAAAGAAAAAAAAATTAAACTGAGAGGAGAAGACCCTCAGGGTTGCTGTTCCTAAGAGAAACAGTTACCATTGACATTCACTGTAAGCCAGGAGGGCCGAAAATGCAGCCATTAAGCGGAGCTTGGGCCTGGACCTATTCTTCTTCTTATTCATTCCTGGATCTGAGTTGTCAGGGAAGTCTTGTTCAGCCCTGTTCCCCATCCCAATTCCCTGCCAGACACCCAGCTAGGCCTTTCCCTTTTTCTCCTCACCCCGACCCTAATAGAAACTCCTGCCCGAAGCAGGCAGATGTAGCGCCCCACTACATACTATATGCCTGGTGCATAGTAAGGGAGAGGAAAGGCACTGAGTTTGTGGTTTCACTGGTATGGAGAGCTCCTTGGTAAGAAAGCTTCCTCTGCCAAAGCAGACCAGTACCTTCTCCGCAATTTGCATCTTACCATTGGCAAGAAGGATCTTTTCCATTAAACCACACTTTATTTTGCAAGTTTCTTCCAGTTTTTGAATGTGGAACAGATTTCTTTGTTGCAAGTAGCCTGTGTCTTGACCGAACTTGTAACTTAGATCTCTTTGTTAGCACCATAGTGTAACCAGTGAGGAAACGGGCCAGATCCTGGGTGTAAGTTATTCCATGGTCTTAGAGCTTTGCCTAAAACATGAGGAGGTTTAATGACTTAGACAAGGTCACACAGCCAGTATGTGTTAGGGGCAGGACTTGAACCCAGGTCTTCCTGATTTCAAGTTCAGTTCTCATATACTACACTGACTTTTGGCACACTTAATAAATGTTTATTGACCGATTGATTCGAGTGCCGTTCTAGGAAAGAACAGCCGGGGTTGCAATTAAAAAAAAAAAGCGGATCCCTATTTTTATCTGCATCCCTGGGTGGGAAGGGGGTAGTAGGGGTAATTGGGCCTGAATTGATTGTTGCCCTTGGTTACAACTTCCTCTCTCACCAAAACCTTCCTCCAAGTAAGCTCAGAGCAGTCAAACTGAATTTCATCCCCCAGATGGTGTCTTGTCCTTTGCTTAAGCAAAAGTGATGTACAACGTTGATAAAAGTCAGGCTCTGGTTCATTTTGTGTAATTTGAAATTTTATAAAGGCATTTTAAGGATGGAATACTTCACGTGTTGGGCGGTGGCACCTACTGGTAGATGGCAAAATGCCAGTCCAGCCCTGTTAACAAGGCCTCAGCCTTCGAAGGAATCATAGAAACCATTGATCCAACTCTCTCTCTGGTACACAAATTCTTCCTACAGCATCTTAGACAAGTTCTTTGGCCAGCATCTGTCTGGACACGTTATTATGTAGAAAGTCATTACTCTCCTGTCTTCCTCCCTTAACTCTTTATCTGGAATACTCAGGAAAAGAGCCACTGGGTTGGGTTATGGTGTTAGGAAAGGTTAGCACTACTTTAAGCAGCCAGAATTTCATTAGGGGAGACCAGGAGTTGGGGTATAGTTTGGGATTCAGCAATGGCCCCTTCCTAGGTTGACTTTCTTCTCAATCCCTCCAGGCCTACGAGAGACAGATCCCACCCCGAGCCATCATCAACAGCGCAGGCTATAAAATCCTCACCTCAGTGGATCACTACCTAGAACTTATCGGTAACTCTTTACCAGGTAACATGCTGCCCTGGGTGGAAAGAGATGACTGCAGGGTTAAAATACCTTTCTTACGGTGGAATGGGTTTGCGTAGAGCTTAGTGCCCTGATGACCAGTGGCACACATTTGTAGAAGAGCCTTTGATGATTGGCCTCATAAACACCCAGTTGTAACCAACTGAGCTGCACAGCCGAGGTGATGCATGGCCATGCTGCAAGCTTTAGCTTTGTCCTGGCAAACTAAAGCAAGGGAAATGAGGGGCCAGAATTCAAAGGGAGGGCAAGAAAAGGAAGTGGGGCAATGTGGATGCAATTCTGTTATGCAGGATTCATAGCAAAGTCTTAGGACCCAAGATATTCACCATTTTCCTTGAATCATCTTTGTTGTGATCTGGTTGTTTTTCAGTGGTATCTCACTCTTTGTGACCCCATTTGGAGTTTTCTTGGCTAAGGTACTGGAGTGGTTTGCCCTTTCCTTCTCCAGCTCATTTTACAGATGAGGAAACTGAGGCAAATAGAGTTAAGTGACTTGCCCAAGGTCGCACAGCTGAGTCATCAGGACGCTCATCTTCCTGACTCTGGGCCTGGCACTCTATCCACTGTACTAGCTAGCTGCCCTTGAATCATCTTATAGAGTGTTAGAACTGGAAGAGACCTTCAAGATCATCTACTTCAACCCTTTTATTAAAGCTGAGGAAATAGGGGCTGAAAGAAGTGAACAATTGCTGCTAGTTAGTGTTGGAGCTAGGATTAGAACCCAGGTTTCCTGTCTCCCAGCCAGAACCCACAGGCTAGCTCTCCCTTACCTTCTTGTTTTCTTCTGTTTATCACCCCTCCTGGTCCCTGCCTCCAGCTCCTCCTAACCCCACCTTTACTTCTACCCTATCTCCCTGAAAAAAATATACCCTCCCCCCCCAAAAGGTAGTCTTCTACTTAGAGGATGATCCTTCCTCCTCCCTGGGTAGTAAGAGGGGGCTGTTGTGATCTGTTTCCAGGAGCAAAATCTCTGGTCTCTTAGGTAGAATGCCTTCCTCCAGAAGGGACAGCTGCAGTGTGTCTGTGATCCCAGCCTGAAGCTTGTGTAATCTGCCCCAGATCTGTTGTGTCTAAACAAACACCAATGGATTCAAAGGTTCCCCCTTTGCTGGCCTTCTGAGTGAGAGGAACGCTGTTTCCATAGGAGTCTGAGGGGATGAAAAGGTCTTTGTCTAGGATATGGCAGCCAAGGAAGGCCTGGCTTCTAGAGGACTCAGCCTTCATGTAGTACAAAGAGAGCTGGGTTGGGAGGCATAGGGCCTGATTTTGAATCCCAGCTCTGCCACTTACTATTGGTGTGACTGTGGGCAAATCACTGTAACCTCTCTGTGCCTCAGTATCCTCACCTGTAAAATGAGATAGTTGGACTAGATGGCCTCCAAGACACCTTCTAGCTCTAAATGAGTGACCCTCTCTGAGAAGGGAGACACTTGGCCTGAGACAGAGTAAGATGGGTTTTGCAAGAACCAGCCCCATGAGGGAGATGGGAACCTGTCATGGATATTTCACTCTAGTGCTGAGAAAGATAGGTGAATCCAGATGGATCTCACTGACATTGGGAGGGTGGGTGCATGAAGGGTCTCTGACCTGCCATGGCCCTTGAAGGAAAATAAAAAATCTCGGGCCCCTCAAGTGGAAAAAGATGTGTTGGCTTTCTAGTCCCAACTCCACCAACTGGCAGTGACCTTAGACCCAAAGTACAGCAGAAAGAGGGCTGACCTAGGAGTCCCAGGAGCTGAGTAAGAATCCTGGATATGCTCCTTTCTGTGTGAGCTTGGGCAAGTCACTTAACCTCTAGTCTCCATTTCCTCATCTGCAAAATTAGAAGGTTGGAACAGATGGCCTCTGATGTCCCTCCCAGCTCCAGATCTGTGATTAAATGCAGTGACTTGCTCTGGCTTCCTCATCTGTTGAAGGGGGAATAATATTTACCTTCCTTTGTACCTTAAGCAGTTGTTAAGATAAAATATGATGTGATAGAGATAGAATCCCTGGAGGAATGTAATAGGATGCTATCATGATCTCATTTCTCATCCACAGGGCCAGCCCCCAAATCTGGTGCTGCTCCAATTCTGAAGTGCCCTACCCAGTACCCCTTGATCCTCTGGCATCCATATTCTCGACACTATTACTTCTGTGTGATGACAGAGCCCGAGCAGGAGAAGTGGCTGGCTGTGTTCCAGGACTGTGTCCGGCACTGCAACAATGGTGAGTGTGGTCTGCCCAAGGGAAAGCCCAGGTTCCTGCAAGGGGGGAGGGGTTCCAGACAAGTGCTCCTGAAGTGGAAAATAGAAGGGCATGAGACCTTCGTGGGGTGGAGCAAAAGCTTCTTTCCTCCTAGGATTCAATTCTATGAAATTCATCAAATTTGAAAAAATAAATAAAAAAGCCCCTGGACCGTTGGTCCTTAGTTGAGCACCTTTAGAGGGTAATGAGATACTAGCAGGACAAGATGTGAGGAGACAGGTTTAGGGCAACCCAGCTCTGTCACTAAAAAGCTGTGTGATCTTAAGAAAATTATTTCACTTCTCTGGTCCTCAACTTAAGATAGTAACTCAAGCTCCAGTCTCAACTTTGTTCTTGATTTATCATATGCCCTTAGGTAAGTCACCTTACCTTTCTTGGCCTTTATTTTTTCATCTCTGAAATGACAGACAGTTTCTAAGCTCTCTTCTAGTGCCAAGATTCTGTGATTCTGTTAATTTTCCCAATAACCTATAGGATTACAGCCTCCTTCCTGGTGCATAGGGCTCAATAGTGGCCTGAGCCCTTAGACTTTTTACCTGGTGCCCTAGTGTCCTGGAGAAATTCTCCCTGGGTTCTGGGAGGGCGACTTCCTCGGTTAAACTTTAAATCTGAAAACCTGGAGGGTGGCTCTGTTTTCAACTCCATTGGCTTAGGGGAGGCTGAGAATTAGAGGTGAGCTCATAGCCTTGTTGCTTCAGAGGCACACCGATGAGCTCCCTGCTTTCCCTTCCCCTTCCCCCTCCTGTCATGGCATGCCCCAGCACAGGTTATACCCTGCATGTCTCTGCAGGCTGGGAACAGAGACCTGACAGGGTTGGGTCCTGGCACAAGGCCCTGGACTCCGGGGCATTTACATATCACTCCACCCCATCCTCCCTAATCTTTCGGCCAGTTCAAAAGTTACTTCTTGAGTCCAGGCTGGGCTGGAATTTGGGAGCGGGGGGGCAGTGGGAGGATTTAAAAGGCTCCTTGGTGAGAAGCAGGTCATCAATCACATCTGAATTACTTCTGCCACCTTGAGCTGGGCACGTTGCCCATCCCACAAAAGGCAGCCTGTTCAGCTGCTCCCCTGGGGGCTAGTGGAGCATGGGAGGAGAAGGAAGAGGGCCTGGGGCTGGGAGTGCCACGTTTCAGATGCCACTGTCCGGCAGCCTGCTGGGATTCTAGCTGCCTCATGGTGAGTGTATACGCCATACTCTTCCCCGCCTTCTCTAGCTCTGAACTGAATTAGAGGTTTTAGGGCCTTGAGAAAAACGGTTGCTGAGCAACATTGAGGATAACCAGCCTGACTGTTCCTAAAACCATCACTCTACAGGCTGTGCGATAGTAAGTAAAATGGGTAACCTTTCTGTTTTCACTGTCGCCATCTGTACAATAAGGGTCATCATAGTCTTAGGAAATGCTTCAAACAACTGAAACCAGCTGTGCCCTCAAATCCAGAGTGCTCTGGGGAAAACAGACCTGGCAAAGAATCTCTAGCCCTTTGCTAGTGGTCTGGGTGGCACAGAGCATAGCATTGAGTAGTGAGGATGCTGAGAAAGGTAGGGCCTTCTGAGAATGGGTAGCCTGCTGTGTTAAAGGTTGAGCCTGAGGCTCCAGCAATCTGTGAGGAGAAATAGGAGGTTAGGATCAAGATCTGAGCTGTGATGCAGGTAGAACTGCTGTACCTTCTCTCTTTTCCCATATATGCATGGGTCCCTATCAGTCTGCTATATTTTTATGCTAGGTAAGTTAGGGAGCAGTTATCCAGGTTCCCAAATGGGGTGGCAAGTCAGAGATGGTTAGCTAAAGATTTCTTGGATCCGACAAATCTGTTTGTTCAGAGATACCTTCAAGGCCATTCACAGTTGAGGAGCTCGACCTAAGGCTGGGACCAAGAAGGGCCTCTGACCCTTTGTTCTGACACAGGTTTGCTCAGAGGTGTAATGGAGAGTGTAGATATGGATCAGACCACCTGGATTCCATCTGCCTACTTTCCTATTACCTCTTAGAACGTCAGTTTCTTCTTCTAGAAATTGATAGAGTTGGACCAAATAATCTATGAGCTCTCTTTCAACTATGAGTCTATGACTTTTCTGTCATCGATCTGGTACCATGGGCATAAGAATAGAATTCTAGCCTCTGAACTGGTGAAGGCCCCTGGGGCTATTTGTGAGTCAAGTAAAGTTGCCTCAGAGGTTATCATTTAGTCACATTCAGGATGAATTTCCTGCTCAAAAGCACATTTAGGGCATAGTTTTCATCCCAGGTTGGCTTCTTCCCTGACCTTCAACAGGCAGCTGGTATATTTTGCCTTTCTGCCAGTTCAGATTGTCAGGGAACGCAAACATGTTAATGGTAGCCTATAATGATAGTCATCTCCCATTCATATAGCACTTACATCTATGATTCTGACTACATGATTGATATGGTGGTGGAATGGTTGTTTTCCACCAGCCTCAGCAACCTAGAAACCTCAGAAAAAGAAGTTATGCTAAAGTCGAAGCCCCAAGTTAAGAGACAGAAACATCTTACAATGTAAAACAACAACACAAAACCACAAAAAACCCTATAAAATAAGAACTTCAGTGTCCCTGTTCCAGCTCCTAAGCCACTTTACATGGCAGACACAGGCAATACAAGGAACCTCATCTCCTTCTGCTTCAGAGTGCAGCTTTTGGGGATCTACACAATTGTGGAAAATAGAAGAGGGAAGGACCAAAGAAGGAGGAGTAAAACTGGACACAATGACTTGTCCTTTGGACTTTGAGTCTTTCACCCTGAGTAAAAACCTAGCTTGAAAGTAGATAAGCCAACTGGAGAGGCTCTTGAAGACAGAAAGAAGAATGAATAAAACTCTGGCCAGTAATAGTTGTTATGTTATGAAGGAAAATGGACCAAAATTCCCCTACCAAAAAGATAATTCTGCAGACTCCCTAGAGATCATGAAAAAACAAGAAGAAACTTCAGAATGAGTCAAAAGAAAAATAAAATAAAATAAAAAAAGAAAATCGTAGAAGATACTAGAAATGAAATTAGGTCAGAAATTAGAGCTCTACAGAACTTGCAAGATTTGACAGATTTTCTTTCCAAGACAATAGAAGCTCTAAAAGAGAAAGTGACTGATTTAGGACACAGAAATACAGAAGCAGAAGAAAAACAAAAGGCAACCATGTTGAACAAATAAACACATACATTCTATATGACTCAGAGTCATTGACCTTGAAGATACGATGTACATAATGATAAAAATATGAGGACCATCGCTCTCCCAGAAGAACATGTCAGATTAAAAAGTCTGAATATCATACTGTAAGAAATAATGCAAGAAAACTGGCCAGAACTGTTGACTATCGACAGCGAAGCACTGATAAATTGAATCCTCAGATAGCCACCAGGACAAAAACAACAGCTAAGCTTAACACATTAAGGTATATAAACTTCACAATTTCAATAACAAACAACAAGTTGTTGTTGCCCAGAAAAAAGACTTTTAAATATGAAGGATTGCCAGTTAGAATATCCCAAGGTTACTCCTCAGGCACAAGAAATCAAGGGAAGAAAGGAAGTAGGATATTCCAAAAAGCAAAGGAGCTCAAACTGTAACTGAAAGAAAGAGGTGTCCTAGTCACCAATGCTGTGGATCTTTAACGGAGGAGCTGTTTGATACATTCCTGCCCCAAAGGCCCCATGATGAAAAGTGCTGTCCACCTCCAGAGAGAGAATTGATGAGCTCTGAGTGCAGATTGAATCCTATTTTTTTCATTTCATTTTTCTTACCTTTTTTTTTTGGCAACATGGTTATTATGGAAACATTTTGCATGACTTCACATGTATAATGGGTATTATATTGCTTGCCTTCTCAATGGGTGGGGAAGGGACTGAAGGGAGGGGGAGAATTTGGAACTGAAAATTTTAAAATAAATGTTTAAAAAAAAGCTATAGGTGTTCAAGTAAAGGCTAGATGACTAAATGTTGAGACTGGTATAGTGAGGAATTCTTTTTTTTTTAATTAATTTATCAATTTATTTTTAGTTTTCAACATTGACTTCCACAAGATTTTGAGTTCCAAATTTTCTCCCTATTTCTCCTCTCCTCCCCCCCATCTCAAGATGGCATGTATTCTGATTACCCCTTCTCCCAATTTGCCCTCCCTTTTATGACCTCCCTCCTTCTCTTATCCCTTTTCCTTCTATTTTCCTGTAGAGCAAAATAGATTTCTGTACACCATTGCCTATATATATCTTATTTCTTGGTTGCATGTAAAGACAATTTTTACTTTTTCTTTTTTTTTTTGGAGGGGGAAGGCAGGACAGTTGGGGTTAAGTAACTTGCCCAAGGTCACACAGCTAAGTAAGTGTGTCAAGTGTCTGAGGCCGGATTTGAACTCAGGTCCTCCTGACTCCAAGGCTGGTGCTCTACTTACTGTGCCACCTAGCTTCTCCATAAAGACAATTTTTAACGATCATTTTTAAAACTTTGAGTTCCACATTCTCTCCCTTCCCCCCTCTCCACCCCTCCCCCATTGAGCAGACAAGCAGTTCAATATAGGTTACACATGCGTAGTCATGCAAAACACTTCCATGACGGTCATGTTGTAAAAGGCTAACTATATTTCCCTCCATCCTATCCCACCCCCCTTCTGTTCTCTTCTTTGACCTTGTCCCTCCTCAAAAGTGTTTGCTTCTGATTACTCCCTCCTCCCATTTGCCCTCCCTTCTATCATCCCTCTCTCTCTTATCCCCTTCCCCCTTACTTTCCTGTAGTGTAAGATAGAGTTCCATACCCAATTGAGTGTGTATGTTACTCCCTCCTTAAGCCAAATCTGATGAGAGTAAAGTTCACTCATTCCCTCTCACCTCCCCCCTCTTCCTCTCCATTGTAAAGCTTTTTCTTGGCTCATTTATGTGAGATAATTTACCCCATTCTATCTCTCCCTTTCTCCTTCTCCCAGTACATTCCTCTCTTACCCATTAATTTTATTTCTTAGATATTATCCCTTCATATTCAACTCACCCTGTGCCCTCTGTCTATATAAATATATATATGTATGTATACATATGTGTGTATGTATATGTATATGTGTGTATATGTGTCTATATATGTGATATATATAGGGTTTATGTATATGTGTATATATACACACCCACACACATATATATATACACACACACACATATATGCATATATTCCCTCCAACTACTCCAATAGTGAGAAAGGCCTCATGAGTTACAAATATCATCTTTCCATGTAGGAATGTAAACAGTTCAACTTTAATAAGTCCCTTATGATTTCTCTTTCCTGTTTACTTTTTCAGGCTTCTCTTGATTCTTGTATTTGAAAGTAAGATTTTCTATTCAACTCTGATCTTTTCATCAAGAATGCTTAAAAGTCCTCTATTTCATTGAATGTCTATTTTTTCCCCTGAAGTTTTATACTCAGTTTTGATGGGTAGGTGATTCTTAGTTTTAATCGTAGCTCCTTGGACTTCTGCAATGTCATATTCCAAGCCCTTCGATCTCTTAATGTAGAAGCTGCTAAATCTTGTGTTATCCTGATTGTATTTCTACAATACTTGAATTGTTTCTTTCTGGCTGCTTGCAGTATTTTCTCCTTGACCTGGGAACTCTGCAATTTGGCTACAATATTCCTAGGAGTTTTCCTCTTGGGATCTCTTTCAGGAGGTGATTGGTGGATTCTTTCAATATCTATTTTCCCCTCTGGTTCTAGAATATTAGGGCAGTTTTCCTTGATAATTTCTTGA
>CM053625.1:119435340-119469499 GCA_028646595.1 Phalanger gymnotis | reverse complement strand
ACAAAACAAAATTAAAATTCACTTTGTCAGGAGAGATAAACACAGAAACTAAATTATCGATAATGAAACAGTATCAGTAGTTCAAAGTCTACAAAGTGCTTTCCTCACAACAAGCCTGTGAGATGGTCATTATGAAGCATTGCATTATACTCATTTTACAAATGTGACTAGGAGAGGTTAAGTGATTTGCCCGATATATAACCAGGAAGTGTTGAAGCTGAGATTTGAACTCCCATCTCTTTGACTCCAGGTTCAGTTGGTCTGTTCACTACACTATTCGCAAAATCTAAATAAGAACATAAGTCTGCTGAGGAGAAACCAGAATTCATCCCCAAACAATCCCCCAAATAATCTTAGATTATGTCCACTTAGATGAATGATGCCATTATTGCTTCTTCCTCAGAATAGATCATTGAATTGATTGTGATATCAAGAAAACCCAAGCTGGCCAGTGAACCCTCCCTCTTTTTACAAAGCAATTTGTGTTTGTAACGGGAAAGGCTGTTAGGGAAAGAGCCCTAAGCCAGGAGTTAGAAAACCAGGGTTCTAGCCCAACTTCTTCCAGTTACTAGCTGTGTGACCTTGGGCAAGTCATTGACTGACCATTAATTTCTTCATCTGTGAAACCAACGTAATAGTACTGTTCTGTCTTGCAGGATGCTCGTCAGAGTCAGATGAGATAACATATGTAAATGTATTTTGTTAGACTGTAAATCGCTATACATATAGAAGGGATTGTGATTTTTTTTTCTCCCAGGACCGCAAGCGTAGTAGGTACCCAGTGAATAATTGTTGCTTACCGCATTGAAAGTTTCTGCTGAAATCACTGCCCTGTCTTTTCTCTAGTTTGAAGTCTGTGGGAAATTCTCCTTTTGAGATGTTCTTGGGAGCCTCAGACAGATGATGTGTCAGTCCAGAACCTTTAATTTGCTCACATTGGAGCCTGCCAGGTCCAAGCAGGAAGGGGAGAGCTCAGAGGCCCAGCTTAGCAGGAGGTGGCGGCAGCAGCCACAGTCACAGCATAAATAAATAAAATCAGCCTGATTCCCACTCATTCCCAAATTCCAGGAGCTGAAGGCCGATGGCTCCCAAGACTTGTGGCTCTCGAGAGAAGGGTATGTGCAGAGACACTCTCATCATCACACTGGACTCGAGGTCCCTTTCCCCCTGCAAGCTGTCCTGCGTGTTTTGGCCACAGGCATGCTAGCAGCCAAAGGCAAGAAATGGAACAAAAGTAGGAAAAGCATAGGTACAAGAAAGACTGTGCCTGCTTTAGGCCAAGGGCTAACGATGAAGCAGCTTGGCCTGGGAGTCGTAGCCTCATAAATCTGGAGCTAGAAGGGACTGGTCTAGAGAGGACAAAGGACCAGTGGCATCAGAGAAAGTTGGGGGTCATTTTCCCGTTCTGCCACTTACTAGATGAGTACCATCTTGTGCCAAGCTACTACACCTCTTTCATCTCTAGTGTCCTCATCTATAATTTTTTTTCTCAAGGAAAGGTGACCTGGGGGGGGGGGGCAGGATCTGAATGTATGATTTCATTGACATAGGTAACTCCTAGTGTGGAAAACTTCTTCCACCAATGCAGATTGTCAACTTCTCTAACACTTAAAGTCATAAAGATTTTCCTGTCACTGAGTCACTGAAAGGTTAAATGACTTGCTAACTGTCTATACTTACTATACTATTCTGTGACTACTATCTATACTTATCATAGCTAGCATGGTATGCATCCAAGCCAGTACTTGAACCCGAGGGTCTTCCAGACTCCAAGGCTAATTCTCGACACCGTGTTCCCTTACCTCTCTTTTCCTCCATGATATAGGGGATGATAGAGTCTCGGACAACCAGCTGCATGAGGTTATTGTGAGGAAATAGCTTTGTAAGCAATAAAGTGTAGAATAAAGATAAATTACTAGTTTTATTATTATTAATACTAGGCCTGGTTCTCATTAAGTGGGTGACCTTGGAGAAGAAAGCTTTGATATTTTGGCCTGTGGTTTCCTCTTCTTTTAGGTGACAGGATAAAACTAATCAGTGTTTCTGAAACCAACTTGGGCATGGAACATTCTGAGTTTGAACAGCATTGATAAGGCTGTATCAACAGACCCCATGGTTGCTTGTCTTGGCAGTGGAAGGTTGGGGGAGAAGGCTTTAGAGCAGGGGCTCTTATTTTGTGTCATAAAGCCCTTTGGCCATCTGCTGAAGCCTGTTGACTCCTAAGAATCAAGTTTTTAAATGCATAAAACAAAACAAATAGAATTGCAAAGGAAACCAATTTCATCTTAAATGAAGGTAAAATTTTTCCCATCCAAGTTCATAGACCGTCCCCCCCCCACCTCCCCACCCCCTGTCCCCCACTGCCTGCCGAAATCTATCCATGGATTCCTTGTGGGAGGGCTTCTCTTGGAACCCAGATTAAGAACCCCTGGTCTAGAAGTGTAGCCTATCCTGAAAGGAAAGGAATGGGGAAATTATTGAGTAAAAGAGAAGTCAGGCCTGTTTATATTCTACTCCAAATTCACACACGTGCACACACCCCTCTATGTTTTCTCTTTCTCTCTTAATCTCTAGTTCAGGAGTGGAGAACCTGCAGCCTCCAGGCCATTTATGGCCCTCTAGGTCCTCAAGTGCAGCCCTTTGACTGAATCCATACTTCACAGAACAAATCCTGAGGCCACATGTGGCCTTCTAGGTCCTTAGGTGGGGGCCTTTTGACTGAGTTCAAGTTTTACAGAACAAATCCTTTTATGAAGGGGATTTGTTCTGTGAGGTTCAGATTCACTCAAAGGGCTGTACTTGAGGACCTAGAGGGCCACAAATGGCCTCGAGGCTGCAGGTTCCCCATCCCTACTCTAGTCTCTCTCTCATGCTCTCACTCCCAACTCTTCGTTCTCTTTAGCTTCAAGCCCCCAGCCAGAGACAACCCACCAACAACATACCTCAGCATTAAATCTCTCTCTTCATCTTCTCTGGCAATGTTTCCCCTCAGTTCTCCTGCTCCCTGGCAACTCTGTTCGATATGAACATTTCCTCAATCTGTTTCACTTAACTTTTTCTTTATTACAAGTATGATTCAGAGACTAACATGGGAATATGTTTTGCATGGCTGCACACGTATAACCTATATCAAATGGGTTGGGGGGGAGGGAGGGAACAAGGGAGAGAATTTGGAAGTCAAAGTTTTTTTAAAAAGCAAGTTAATTGTTTTTATATGTAATTGGGGAAAAAATATACTATTAAAGGAAAAAAAACCAAGTGTGGTTCAGTAGGGGTTTGTAGAGAACAGTCTATTTTGGGAAATGTCCATGATATGAAAAACGAAGGGCATCAGTAAAACTTTTAAAAAAATAAAATGATGAGGGTCATTCACACCACTTCTCAGATAAGGGACACAGAGGCCTGGACAGAGTCTAAGAGGAGGAATGTAGTTGAGCTATTGAGCTATTAAGAGAGATAATGTACGTGTTTTCCATTCCCTCTACTGGCAGGACAGCAATCTTTTGGCCAGCAACCCTGAGGGTCCTCCAGTCCCGGTTTGATTTTTTTCTTTTTTATAATTAAAGGGGCCATCCCTTGACTCACTTCTTAAAGAGGCCAATTCACTGAATGGGTGTTACCTCACTCAAAGTGAGAACTTGAAAAGTTCTTAGCCTCAAAGGACCAGGGTCTCCCAATGCATCCTGGGCCATCTCCAGTCCTGGACCCAGATGGCTCTGGAGGAGAAAGTGAGGCTGGACTCGCACAGCCCTCCCTCACTCAAATCAAAGCCAACTGCAAGTCGTGTCATCACCTTCCTGAGGTCGTGGTGTTCTCCAGCAGCAAAGGACAAACCACAACAATAGGAATGAGACAAATCGGGGGAGGGTAAAGAGGACCACACCCTACCTGTCACTAGGGGGACAAGGGAGGGAAGAACCAAGTAGCCACAAAGCCACTACCTTGTTTCTTTATGAGCTCCAGGGAGGCTGCATGGTGCCCTTGTTGTCCCTTTGCCCCAGGATGCTTCCTGATCAGGGGAGCAGCCTAGGAGCCCCTTCCTTCCCTGGCTCTAGGTATTGCGTGTACTGATGCATGTTTTGCTCTTGGTTTGTTTTTTTTTTTTTGTTAATCCCACTTGGAGCCTGAGTTTTTTGAGCACAGAATTTAAATGTGTGGATTTGTGTATAATGACATGCCAGTGAAAAGCTTGCATGACCTACGGGACAAGAAGCCTGCCCAAGAGTCAAAAAGACCTTGGTTTATTTCCTGCCTCTTTCAAATACTGAGATTGGCTGTGTGACGCTGGGCAAGTCATTTAACCCCTCAGGGTCCAGGTAACTAAGACTATGAAGTTACAGAACTGTTGCAGACCTGCATTGGTAGAGGGAGTTTCTTCACAGGAGTTCTCTGCACCAATAAAAATCACAGGTTCGCATGGAAAATAGCACCCCAAAGACATGCAGGAAGTGTTACATTGTACTAGTTCAAATCTGACAGCTTTAACCAAGTGCCTGCCTTAAGTGACTTGCCCAAGGTCACACAGCTAAGTAAGTGTATCAAGTGTCTGAGGCCAGATTTGAACTCAGGTCCTTCTGACTCCAGGACCAGTGCTCTACTCACTGCGCCACCTGGCTACCTTGATTTTCACTTCCAATAAGCCATGGTTATTGGGCTTTAGGGGAGCCCCACACCATAGGTTCCACACTGCTTCAGCCTTAGGAAAAGTGTGTGTGTGGCAGGGGATCATAGCATGTTAGAAGTGGAAGGGCCTTAGGGATCCCTTAGTCTAGGCCCTTCGTTTTTTATGAATGTGGAAACAGAGGCTCAGAGAGGGTCAGGCGTCTTGTCCAAGGCCTCAAAACAAGTTCACGGCAGAGCCAGGGCCCGGGTCTTTTGACTCTTGATTCAGTGTTCTTTATACCCTACCTTGCTGCTTTCTTTAATGAAGTTGCATTGACTGGGAACTGAGCCCAGATCTCCTTTGTAGGAGACAAGCATTCTGCCTGCTGCTGAACCAGATTCCGAGGGGAGCTTGTGGCATCAGGCCTGTCCTGAGAGCCTCCTCCTTCCTTCCCAGCACTCAAAGGCAGATTATACTTGGAGGAGGAAAGGAGGGAGACATCCAGCACCTTGGCTGAACCCGAAGCAAACCTTGGGGAGAAGGGGGACAGGATGGGTATCCCCCATACCTCTGTTTCAGGATCTGGAATTTAATGAACCAAGAACCCCAAGTCTGGCTATCAAACTAAATAGAGCATGTAAATCATTTTGCTTATTGCTGATAATAATATTACTATCATTACCACCCAGCTTTACTTGCTTCTCTCCCTTACACCAACAGGAGTCATAGGGCAGAGTAATATGGTAGAGACAAGGGGCTGTCTAGCACTCCCACCCCCCACCCCCAGCAATGGTTCTTCCCATCCCTGCCCCACACCCCTCTGCTGTGCCCAGCCAAGGGCCTGGGGCATCTGGGACTCTGCTGCCTGGCCAAGGATGCCAGCTCGCCCACTCCTGAACCTTCTCTAGCTGATGGTTCCCACAGTGCAGGAATCCAGCTGTTCTCTGCCAACACAGCTGGGCTCAGTCAGCCTCCTGCTGCTGTTCTGTTTCAGTGGGGGATGGGAAGGTCGGAGGAGGAACAGATAGAGAGGACCCTGTAGGGAGTGGAGATGGTGGGGAGCAGGTATCAAAGCCTCCAGAGCTCAGGGGATCTTTTTTGAGCTGGGGGTGGTGATGGTGGTGATGGTGGTAGTGGGGGTGTTGAATCATTTTGCAGTAATCTTAGTGAGAGCTGAGGTTTCTGAAACACAATGCATGTTTCCCCTTTTCCTCTCCTTGCTTTTGCATGTGGCTTTCTAGACCATGTGTTGGTGATGACTCAGCCACAGCCTTATTTGGTTTTTCTTTTTAACCACTCTCTCCCCTAGGTTGGGTTTGGCAACTTCCTGCCTTTCCTGTGCTCCTGGGTTTCTTAGACTTCAGCCCAGAGATTCCCTTCATGATGGGAAAAGGAGGGTTGTTAAAGATCTGAGCAGCTCAGCAGGACAATCCCATAGGGCAGCAGGCCTGCCCCTGAAGGCTCTCTGTTCTCTTTGTGGACAGGGAAGGAGGGAAGAACATGTCTTCACTTGATGCCATGTACGTTCTGAGGGGAGCCCCAGATGAACAGAGCCTGGGGTCCCTCCCCTGCCCTCCACATTTACACAACTAACTACTGTACAGTTCATCAGGCATTTATTAAGCACCTACTGTGTGTCCTGACTTCCCTAGTTCTGCTGAGGGTGCCATAGTACTCCCAGGCACCCAGGCTATGCACCTCAGGCTGTGCTGGGCTCCTCCTCCCTCTCTGTCCTGCCATATCCAGTTATTCACCAGGTTAAAGTGATTCTTTTGCAGTCTTTCCTGTGTCTCCTGCTTTCCGTACCTACTTCCACTACTCTGGTCCCAGCTCTGCATTGTGCTAAGCACCGGGGGAAAGAAAAGCATTAGATAATAATAGCTAGCATTTAGATAGCATTCCAAATATTAGTTGATTTAACCTCACAACAACCCTGTGAAGGAGGTACTGTTTTTATCTTCATTTTACAGATGAGGAAACTGAGGCAGATAGAGTTTGAGTGGCATGGCTAGGGTCACATAGCTAGTTAAGTGTCAGAGGCTGGATTTGAACTGAGATTCTCCTGACTTCACGTCTAGCTTGATCCACTGGGCCACATACATAAGACATGGTCCCTGCCTTCATGGAGCTTCCAGTCTCTTGGGGGATTTGACAAATGCAAGATAACTATAATGCCAATGCATATACCAACAACCACCAAAAAAAACCCAACCACAAACCCTGTAATACAGTGTAGCATAGTGGATAAAGGGCCAGCATGAAAACTAGGACTATCTGAGTTCAATATAAGCTGTGTGATCCTGGGCAGATTGGATAACCTCTCAGGGCCCTCAGGCAACTTTCTAAGACTGCAAATTACAGATTTGCATTGGTAGGGATGGGGCTTCTTTACTAGGACCTCCCCACTCTGATGAGATCATCAGTACAGACAAAATGAATAATATAGTGATGTTTTTAATAGCATTTTATTTTTTCCAATTACACATAAAGACAATTTTAACATTCATTTAAAAACTTTTTGGAAAAAAAATTTCAGTTTCAAATTTTCTCCTTCCCTTTCTCTAAAAAGGTAAGAATTATAAAGAAGTTATATATGTGCAGTTGTGTAAAACCTATTTCTATATTCGTCAATAACATATTAATGTTGGAGCAGCATAAGCAAGGTGTTCTCTGAACCCTAAGGGAGAAAAAGTCATGACTTACTTGGTGGAAATTGTTGGAATCAGGGAAGGCTGCCTGGGGAACCTGGCTCTTCATTTGGTCTTTAAAGCATAGGTTAGAATTGAGAAGGCCAAGCTGGAGGAGGTGAGGGGCAGGCCAGGCATGGAAGACAATGATGTGCAGACTACAATATAGGTTGAGGCTGAAAGACCACCCCTCTCCTTTTCCTTCTGCATCTTTCGTGGGCCTGTGGGGTAGACCACAGTACCTAGGACAGTGCCTGGTACAAAGCAGGTTCATCATAAATGCTCATGGATTCATCAATACAAACAATAGTAATACGAGACGATAAATACTCTTGCTCAAGATGAGATCAGGAAGACGGTCAATGTGAACCAATCAGAGAGGAGATTAGGAAGTCTTCCTGCAAGTAATGAGATCGAAGGATGCATAGGATTTCGTGAAAAAAGACGCAAGGCCTGGGAAATACCTCAAGGTGGAGGGTGTGGCATGAGCAAAGGTGCCTTTGGAATCTGGCACATAGACCATTCTGGAAAGGAGGGTTGGGTGGCAAGTAGAAAGATGAGTTTGGGAAAGGTAAGTTGGTACCAGATTATGGAGGGCTTTGAGTGACAGTTAGAGTTCAGACTTTTTCTCATAGACAGTGGGGAACCCCTGAAAGTGTTAAAGCAGAGCAGGTACATGACCCAAGTGGTACTTTAGGAAGTACCTGGCAGGAGGCAGAAGAAACCTCAGGCAGAGATGCCAGCTAGGAGACTAATTTAGTAAAAGGTAACTTTTACTAAAAGCCTAGGACCAGGGTAGTAGTTTCCTTCCATGCCCTGAGACCATGGAAAGCAGGAAACACTTGAGAGATTGCAGAAGAATTGATAGGACCTGGTGACTAACTGGATGGGGTAGGACAGAGAGAAGGGGAGGAATCACGACAGCTTGAACCTCTGTATGGTGGATACTGTAGTGCTACAACTCAGGACTCCAGACCCCCAGGCTCTTTCTTTCACCAGAACCCAGGCTGAGCCTGGACCAACTCTCAAGCCCCCTGTGTCTTCCCTGCTCTCTCACCCTATAGAGTGGACCCTGAGAAATGCTCTGCTGCCAGTCTGAGTTGACCCTTCTGTCTCTCTTGTACAGGCATCCCCGAGGATTCCAAGGTAGAGGGCCCAGCATTCACTGATGCCATCCGCATGTACCGTCAGTCGAAGGAGCAGTATGGTACCTGGGAGATGCTCTGTGGAAACCAGGTGCAGGTAAGGCCCAGGAGAGATCTTGGGGGTAGGCAGGACTCGAGGCTCTCTTTGGATTTATATCAGCTAGAAAGAGATGTAGTGTGAATTTTGAAATAATCATTACTGGTTTGATGTCAGTATGGCCAGAAGTCTCCCGTGGAGTGCCGCAGGGATTTGTGCTTGGTCTTGTGCCATTTAATGTTGTTATTTACCTGCATAAAAGGCACAGAGGGCATGGTTATCAGATCTGAAGATGACACCAAGCTGGAAGGGATAGTTCAAACATACTGGATGACAGAGTGAGTATCCCAAAAGACCTTAGGAGGACAGAACATTGGGCCAAATCTAATAAGAATTGTAATTGGGGTAAATGTGAAGTCTGGAGGTCAAAGCATTAACTCCACAAGCATGAGGCTGGGGAGGTATGCTTAAGTAGCAACTTGTCAGAAAGCCTGGGCATTTTAGTGACCTGCATGGTCCAATGGTGTTTGCATGTGGTCCTGGGATGCACTAAGGTAAGCCTAAGTGGTGGGGTCGCACCTCAGCCTGCCCGGCTCAGACCACATCTGTGCTCTTCTGGGCAATTCTTGAGGAATTGAGATTAGGAAGGGTATTGCTAAGCCAGCGAGCATCCAGAGGCGGGCAGCCAGGATGGTGAATGGCCTAGTGCCCGGCTGATATGAGGAACGGAGATGTGGAGCCTGGCAAGGACTCAGAGAGAACAAGATCACAGTCTTCAGGCTTTGAAAGGCCGTCATGTAGAAAAAGAATGAGATTGGTTCTATTTGGCCCCAGAAGGAAGAGCCAGGAACAGTGAATGGAGGGAGGCTGCCAAGAGGCAGATTTAGGTTGAATGTCAGGAGACGGACTGGAGCTGTCTGGGGTCTGGTTCGGATGAGCTGCTTTGAGGGGCGGAGGGGAAGAGCTCCTTCTCTGGGCTGGCCTTCAAGCAGAGGCTGGGTGACCATTGATGGCATATGTTGTAGCAGGGATTCTTCTTTTTCAGGTATATGAATGGGAATAGAGAGTTGTTGAGGTCCCTTCCAAATTTAAAATTCTGTGATACATGAAAGGGCAAGAAAGGCAGCTTGGGGCAAGACAGAAGTTAGTGGGAAGATACCGGAGATTTCTGAGAAGAAGAGTTACATCTTTACATTATTAGGAGAATTAGAAGAATTATGGCACAGTGGATAGAACGCTGGGCCTGGAGTTAGCAAGACTCATCTTCCTGAGTTCAAATCCAGCTTCAGACACTTATTACCTGTTTGACCATGGACAAGTCGCTTAACCCTGTTTGCCTCAGTTTCCTCATCTGTGAAATGAACTGGAGAAGGACATGACAAACCACTCTAGTATTTTTGCCAAGAAAAGCCCAAATGGGGTCGTGAAGTGTGACTGAACAAGCACAACAAATTAGGAGAACTAAGTTGGTAGCCTGTGCAGGTTGGATTGGAGAGAGGAAACACTGGAATCTGGGAGCCTGATTTGGGGGCAGTTGCAATAGTCCCAAGGAAAGGGAGGAGTCCTGAATTGGGGTTGGATCGTGGGGTTAGAGAGAAACAGACTAAATACATTAGAGATCGAAGAGGTGCAAGCAACAGAAGTTCATGAGATGTGGAAGATATAGATGGAAGAATCAAAGAATGGTGATTCCAGAGTTTTGGGTCTTGGTCCAAACGCCTCGTAGGAAGCTGGGTGGCACTGTGAATAGAGCGCTGAACCTGGAGTCAGACCTGAATTCGGATCTGGCTTCAGATGCTTACTAGCTATGTGACCCTGGACAAGTCACTTACCCCTGTTTGCCTCAGTTTCCTCATCTGTAAAATGAGCTGAAGAAGGAAATAGCAGACTGCAGTATCTTTGCCAATAATTTGTCACAGAGAGTGGGATAAGACTGAAAAATGACTGAACTGAACCAAATGTGCGGTGATGGGGTAACTGAGGAGCTTCCTAAAGGCCTCTGTCACGTTCAAGTGGTGAAAAGCTGACGTTTCGCTTACTCCCCTGAACCCTTCTTGCCTTGGTGGAGCTTTTTCCCTACTCTTGCTTTTCCTCCAGCCTGGGACCCTGTTGCTATATTGCCTGGGGGCTTTGTGCGATGGAAGCTTGGCCTAAGGTCAAGCTGAGCTTCAGTCATAAAACAAGCGTTGATTAAGCACCTAATGTGTGCCAGTACTGTGCTAAGTACCGAAGATACAGAGAAAGGCAAAAAAAAAAACCACCAAAAATGAAAAAAATGGGCTCTGACCTCAAGGAGCTCTCGTTCTAGTGGAGAAACAAATAATGTACCTACAAGATGTCTACAAATCTGTCATTCAGTTGTTTTTCAATTGTGTCCGACTCTCTGTGAGCCCATTTAGGGTTTTCTTGGCAAAGATCTTGGAGTGGTTTGCCATTCCCTTTTCCAGCTCATTTTGCAGATGAGGAAACTGAGGCAAACAGGATTAAGTGACTTGCCCAGGATTACACAGCCAGTAAGTGTCTAAGACAGGATTTGAACATAGGAAGAGGAGTCTCCAAGCAAGAGGAGACTCCAAGACCAGCATTTCATTCACTGAGCCACCTAGCTGCCCATATCTACAAAGTAGACAGAAGGAAATCTCAGAGGGAAGGCACTAGGAGTAAGGGAGATCTGAAAAAGACCTCCTGCAAAAGATATGGGATTCCTGTTGAGTCTTAAAGGAAGCAGGTGAAGATATAGGAGGCATGAGAGACACCCAGTGCAGAGGTATGCCATCAGATGATGCAGTATCGTGTGTGAGGACTAGCCAAGAAGGCAGATGTTGCTGGACTCTACACGATGTGAAAGAGAGTGAAGTGCAGTAAGACTTGAAAGCCAGGAAGGAGACACTTTGAGGAAGTCCCAGCAGTCTGTGACCATCTTTCTCTCTTTGTCTGTCTGGGGCTTTGCCTCCCTCCTCTCTGACCGCCTTTTTCTCTTTGTCTGTCTGTCTGGGGCTTTGCCTCCCTCCTCTCTGACCGCCTTTTTCTCTTTGTCTGTCTGTCTGTCTGGGGCTTTGCTTCCCTCCATCCAGATCTTGAGCAACCTGGTGATGGAGGAGCTGGGACCTGAACTGAAGAGTGTGATAAGCCCCCGGATGAAAGGCAAACCCCAGGAGAGGCAAAGGCAGTGGATACAGGTGGGCACAAAGCAGGCGGCAGCCTTGGAGTGGCTCGTGGAGTCTCACCTCTTTGAATGTGACTCCCGAGGAGCTCTCTAAAGGCCTCTCTCACCTTCTAATGGTGAAAAGCCAACATTTCCCTTACTCCCCTGAACGCTTCTTGCCTTGATGGAACTTTCTCCTGACTCTTGCTTTTCTTCCAGCCCAGGACCCTGTTGCTATATTGCCTGGGGGTTTTGTGCTATGGAAACTTGGCCTAATCAGATAGTGAACCCCTAGGGGGGCAAGGCCCAAGTGTTTGTTGTGTCCCTTCACCCTAGTGTGCCTAAGGATCACATGAGGATGTAACACCACCAGAGCTCTCTGGGCTCCATTAGGAGCTAGATCTCAAGAGCCCAAGAGAGATTCTCTGTATAAACCAGAGACCACCTTCACCTCGGTGCAGAAGGAGAAACAGGGACCTCACTAAGGCAGTCCTTGGAGAGGAAAATGACTGTTGTTTTGCTCCCATAGATCTCCGATGCTGCGTACAGGATAATCTACGATCGGATCGAAGCCCTCTTTGAGGCTATGACCGCCAAGTGTGCGATGGCCCGGCCAGCCATGGAGAGCGTCATCCGCACGGATATGGACCAGATCATTACCTCCAAAGAGCACTTGGCCAGCAAAATCCGAGGTATGGCAGGTTGTGTGGCAGGATAGCTGTGACCCCCGTAGTTGCACACAGAAGCCCTCACTCTATTCTTGCCACTCCCAGGCCATTAAGCTCAGGGGGCTTCAATTACATTGCCAAAGTACTGGGCAGTGGGATTGAGGCAAAATCGAAATCCTGAAGGGCCCAGAGAGCACTTAGTGCCTAATTTTGAAAAGCAGGTCATTTTTGTGGGTTTGATATCCTGATACTTTGTTATAGTTCCTGATTCCGTGTCAGTTCCATACCCTGAAAATCCTGAAGCCTTTTGAATGGGTACGCAGATCAAAGGGCCCCTAGTCATAGGACCAGGGATCTTGAGCTGCGGGGGCTTTCCATCCCATAACATCCTCTTTGTAAAGATGAGGAACATGAGACCCAGGAGGTGGAGTGATTTGCCAGGTCCTGTGACTGTAAGACCAGGCCTAACCTTACTAGTCTTTGGGATTTTTGTGCCAAGAAAGGCAATGGTCGATTGTAGTTTCCAGGAGAATTTCCTGGAGAGAGGGTGGATTCAAAGAAAGATTCTGATGGAAGGGTGGGGGGAAAGCATTCTAAGGTGGGGAGGGGGTAGAATCACTTTGTTTCCTTGAGTTAGTCCATATCCAGCATCTACCAAAGAAGTAAGAAAGGCAGAGCAGACCCATGTCACCCTTGCCCAGGGCCTAATCCCAAGCTTTAACAGCTGTTCTCCAGCCCAAGTTTGGGGTCATAGACTTCTCTGGCAGTGAGAAGTCCATGGGTCCCTTCCTAGAATCTTTTTAAATGTATAAAATAAAATACACAGGATTACAAAGGGAATAAATTATTTTGAAATGCAGTTATTAGAATTAAAAAGCAAGTTCATGGATCTCCAGTTAAGAACCCCTGCTCTCAACTAATGTAGTTCTGGAAGAAGAAATGATGGGTAACCAGGACATGGGTGGCGAAGACACAGGCCGAGGAGGAGTTTGACATTGTTATCTTGTCCCATCTCATCTTTCTTGGCCTAGCCTTTATTCTCCCCAAAGCTGAGGTCTGTGTCCGAAATCACGTGCAGCCTTACATCCCCTCCATCCTGGAGGCCTTGATGATCCCCACCAGCCAAGGCTTCACCGAAGTTCGGGATGTCTTCTTCAAGGAGGTCACGGACATGAACCTGAATGTCATCAATGAAGGAGGGATTGACAAGCTCGGAGAGGTAAAAGCCAGTCGTGCCCAAATCACCAGCAAATGACCGAATAGGGCCGCATCTTTGATAGAGTCAGAACCGAAAGGGGCCTTAGAGCATAGACTATTTACGCAGAATTACAGATCCCAGGGAGGGGATGGTGGAGAGAGGTAGAGGCCTTAGAGAACATAACATGGGAATGAAGGGGAAGTGTTTTTCTTGCCTAGGATATGGTGAGGTGAGAAAAGCATTAGAATAAGAGTTATGAGGCCTAGTTTCTAATTCTGGCCTAGCCACCAACTTGCCAAGTGATCTTGGACAAGTCATTTCATTGGGTCACAGTTTCCCAACTATAAAACGAAGGAGTTGAAATAGATGGTGTCTAAGCTATAATAGCTAGAACTTATATGACATTTTAAGATTTGCAAAGTGCCTTGCCAAATTTATCTCATTTGATCCTTAATCCTGGAGGTAGGTGCTATCATTATCCCTACTTTACAGATGAGGAAAATGAGGCAAACACAAGGTATGACTGGCTCAAGGTGCTACATTTAGTAAGTACCTGAGGCAGGATTTGAAGTCAGGTCTTCCTGGCTCAAGGTCTGGCATTCTGTCCACAATGCCACCTTACTTAGCCTTCTCCACTGACATTCTGTGAGTTCAGGTTCATCTTGTGTGAGATCCTGGTGGTTTGTGTCTAGCACATTTTGAAACTAAGCAGACACCACCAATGTCTCAGCCAGAGTGGTGGAGGGCGTCAGATGCTGCCCTGCGGAAGGCAGGTGCATCACACTCAGGGAGCCTTTGCCTTCCCAGTACATGGAGAAGCTTTCCCAGCTGGCGTACCACCCGGTCAAGATGCAGAGCTGCTACGACAAGATGGACCAGCTGAAGCTTGAAGGGCTGCAGCAGCGATTTGACATCTCCAGCGCGTCCGTATTCAAACAGAGAGCTCAGATCCACATGCGGGAGGTAGGAGCCACCAACATTCTCCCTCCCTGTCCTTGAAGCCACAGAGAACAGGGGTCGTAAATAGAGGCCTGAGCAGTGTGTCTTCAGATGATGCCCCCAGGGTGATGGGGTTTTGGGGATAATTACTCTGGATGCTGTGATGCTACAGGTTTTGATTGGTTGGGTCTGCCTAGTGACTCTGCCCTGGACAAGAGGAAGGGAAATAGATATCCATATTAGCTGGTGATAAAAAAGATAAATACAAGTAACCAAGCTGTAATCATGTGCACAGCTCCTAAATAAAGTCATGCTCTTACTATCACCAAGGCAGCATGGGCAAAACTTTTGTTGGCTACTTTGTAACAATACTTGTCCCCTATTGCCACACACACACACGCACGCACGCCTGCCTCCTCTTCTATAGATCTTACTTCTCCCCTTGAAACATTTCCTTTGCTCTTAGCCCTAATATCTCTATTCTACTTTCTATGTACAGCCTTCCCTCATTTCCCCCACCCACACACATTTGCTACTGCCTCCTCCCCACCAAAAAAATTACCATAAAACCATAAGCTCCTCTGGTTTTATGTCCCTAGCACTTAGCAGAGTCCAAGACATAGTAGGTGTTTAATAAACACCTGTGGCTTGCTAAATAGAGATGCCCTGTATCAAAGCTTCTTCACCTTTATAGTGTCATAAACCCCTGGAGAAAGGGAACCCGAGGCCTAAAGGCCACATATGGTCCGCTAGGTCCTCAAGTGTGACCCTTTGACTGAATCCTTGTTCTGTGAAGTTTGGATTCAGTCAAAGGGCCACACTTGAGGACCTAGAGAGGGCCACGTGTGGCCTCGAGGCCTCAGGTTCCCCAGCCCTGAAAGACAATTTCCCATATCAAGCAATGCTATTGGGGGTGATAGAATTTAAGGAAATTTTATCATTTACTTTGGGCCCTGTATCATCTAAGAACATCCCTCCTTTCCTCTCTCATCCTCCCCCCATTTTCTCCTTTTCTCTGTATGGCCAAGCCTGGCTCCTCCAGCCCTCCATATAAGCGTGACGTTCTTTATTAGAACATCACCACTAATGGTTTTCACCATTTGGGTGCGATGCTCTTCTCTCCTCCCACCTATCTCCCATAAAGGTCTTGAGTGAGAGGTGGAAGGTAGTATGGGAGGAGGGCTCTGAATACCCCAGAGATGAGGGGTTCAGACTTGGAAGCTTTAGTCAGTCGACAAGCACTTACTCTGTACCAGTCACTATTCTAAGCACTGAGGATTTAAAAGGAGGCAAACAAACGAACCAGTCACTGCCCTCTTACTGGGGGAGACAACATGTAAATAATTAGGAACGTGAAAGCTACAGACAGAGCAGATGGGAGGTAATCTGGAAGGGAAAGATATTAATAGCTGAGGAAAATCAGAAAGGGCTTCCTCGAGGAGGTGGGCTTTGAGTTAAGTCTTGGGGGAAGTCAGGGAAGCTGCCAGAAAAGGCCTGAATGGATAAGTGGGCAGTCGACATCAGTTGGCAGTCAGTTTAAGGTTTAATTGAACTGCTTCCTCAGTGAGGGCAGATGGTCTGTTGATTTCAAGTAACAACTTTTCCGTGGGTCTGTGGTTCCCTCCTCAGCAAATGGACAATGCCGTCTACACCTTTGAGACTCTGCTGCACCAGGAGCTGGGGAAGGGACCCACCAAGGAGGAGCTGTGCAAATCTATCCAGCGCATCCTGGAGCGCGTGTTGAAGGTAAGATGGTGCTCTCGATTGGGCCCTGATGGAAGATCCTCCCTTGGCCCTAATCAGTGCTCTTGCTCTCTGGCAGAAATACGACTATGACAGCAGTACAGTACGGAAGAAATTCTTCCGGGAAGCCTTGCTGCAGATCACCATCCCATTCCTGCTGAAGAAACTGGCCCCTACCTGCAAGTCGGTGAGGCCCTGAGCCAGGGTGGGTGGTGCTGGGGGATATGGGAGGAGGAAGAGGAGGATAGGTGGGGAGGCTGGTCTCCTAGTAGTTCAAGCTAGAAAAGAACCTTAGCAATCATCTTGTTCAACTCCATTTTAAAGAGGAGTTAAAAGGATTCAGAGAGGGGCGGTCCCTTATCCAAGGTCACACAGGTACTAAGGAGTAGAGTTATCAGTCGTTAACTTTCTTATCCTAAATCCCCAAACTGTAGCATTAAACTTGTTAATGTCTGAAATTATAAAATCACGGAATCTTAGATTATTTGCTGTGATTGCTGGACAGCATTTCAGAATGTTAGGGGGAAGGGACCTTGAAGATGGTCTAGTTTGGAGCTATTATTTTCCAGATGAAAAAATTGAGGCTTGCCCAAAGTCATGGAGCAAACTGGCCATAAGAGAAGGACTAGAACCCAGGTGTCCTGACTCCCAGTCTAGGGCTTTTTCCACAGAACTATGCTGCTGCAAGCTTACTTCCTCTGTGCCCACCTCAGTGGCAGGTTCTGCCTGACAGAACTGCAGACCTGTAGTGAGCAAAGGGAGAAGAACACGTAGTGTCATTTTGAAACAGGGCATCTCTGGGCTGCTGCCCCAGTGTACGGGCCCTTGGCTCTGCTGAGCTGAGCCTCCAGACTGGCCCTGTGTACACTTGGCCTCCTGTCTTTCTTTTTCAATGTTTAATGATGCCCTTTTCTCTTCTTATATCACTATCACTTCCCAATAATTCTACTCGCTCCCCGCTCCACCTTTTGCCATAGAACCCTTCCCTTGTAACATAAGTACATTCAAGGGAAGTTAATCAACACATTAGCCACTTGAGAAAATGTATGCCTCAATCTACCCGTATAATCCACCATCCAGTCTGCCAGGAAGCGGGAGGCACTTGTCAGGCCTCTGAAGTCATAACTGCTAACTGCATTGATCTGAGCACCACATGTCTCTCACTGTTGATTGCCTTTATATTGTTGTTTTCATTGTATAAATTGTTCTCTCAGTTCAGCTTCCTTCGCTGCCTGTTGATTCATCCAAGTCTTCCCAAGTTCCTCTGAATTCTTCGTATTCTTTAAGGTGTAACAAAATTCCATCGTGTTCATCTACCCCAATTTGGACTCTCTCCTTTCCATCCTTCTAGGAGCTTCCCAGGTTCCAGGAATTGATCTTTGAAGACTTTGCCAGGTTCATCCTGGTGGAGAACACATATGAAGAGGTCGTGCTGCAGACAGTCATGAAGGACATCATGCAGGGTAAGGGCCCCGGCTGGCCAGGGGCGATCAGCTGAGCAGCTTTCAACAGATTGGCCCAATGTGCTCCTGCGCTCGCTCTCTCTCTCTCTCTTACACACACACACACTCACATGCATATACATATATACACACACACGATTGGGACCTAGCAGTTTGAGTTTCCCCAGGGAGGAAGTCTTGAGTTTGGGAAAGGCCTTGGCACTACCAGGCAGTGGTTAGAACATCCTTAGAGCTAAGGTCTGTTAGACAGAGACCACAGGGAAATAAATGACTTCCAAGCTTTCTGGGGACGTAAGAGGAGCCATGGAAGGTGAGTGAGCGTGGGATCCTGTGATGTCCTGGGAATGAAGTCATGGAGGCGGAATAATACAGCAGTATGAAGACCTTTGTTTATCACCTTTATTATACTCTAACATCAAAGGGAGCAGAGATGAACAAAGGTGATATGACGGTATAAATGCTAGATATGCTAGAAGGGAAGGTAGGAAGCATTTTGCTGGAGCTTGAATTGACCATATGGTATTCATATTTCTGACCCAGCCAATTAACTGATATTTACACAGGCTAGACTCCCTTCCTAGGGAGACTAAAGGGAACTGGCAGTTGGGAAGGAGCTCACGGGATACCTCTCCACCCAAGGTCTTCAAGGACAATGGCACAGTCCCTAGAAATGTGGAAGATTCCAATGTGAAAAACCAAGAAGAAAAAAGGAACTGATGTTTCAGAGAGGAAACTGGCCCTGTTCCCAGGGTTGGAAAATAGAAATCTTTCACCTAGAGAAGGAAGGGAAGAAGGTCTACCAGGCCCATTGGGCTAAGAATCAAATTTGAGGCTCTTTCTAAAGAGGGATGTGTCTTCCAGAGAGCGACAAAATGGCAGAGTAGGTGCTGTGAGACTGGGCATAGTCCAGTGTTGTAGGAAGAAGAGATGAGCACTAGTAGCTGGTGACTTCCTGCTGAAGGGAACTGAGGCAGATACTTGTTGGTCCAATAACTATGGTAGAAAGGTGTATTGTCTTGCTGGGTGACAGGAAGGCAGTGAGGGAGGGTAGTGCATGAAGTGTTGGGCTGCAATTCAAACTCGAAGGCTTGAGCTCGACTGTTGGCTCAGGCACTTGGCAGCTGTGTGCCCTGGGCAAGTCACTTAACCTCTGTCTACTTTTGTCTCCTCATCCGTAGTATCAGAATAATAGCAGCACCTTCTTCACAGAGTTGTTCTGAAGATTAATAAGATAATGTACTTAAAGTGGCTTGTAAAATCTAAAGCCTTATGTAAATGTTAGCTATTATTTTTATGGAAAGCCCCCCAGGATTTGTTGAAATAAGTGATTACTACCCACTTCTAGTGGTTCTTCTGGGCACAGACATCACACACACAGTGAAAAGCATTGCCAGTAATTATAAAGTCTTTTTTTTTTGGAGAGGGGAGGGCGAGGCAGTTGGGGTTAAGTGACTTGCCCAAGGTCACACAGCTAATAAGTGGGTCAAGTGTCTGAGGGTGTATATGAACTCAGGTCCTCCTGATTCCAGAGCCAGTGCTCTACTCACTGTGCCACCTAGCTATCCTGATTATAAAGTCTTGGGCAAGAAACTGAAGAACATAGGAATCCTGATGGTGTTTTCATCGCTTCTACCCTTTCAAGGCCAGGGATTTAGAAGATAAAAATCTGATTGGAGAGGTGAACAGCTGATTAAGGTGATGTCTGAGAATGGGATTAGGATTTCTGGACCACATCTTAAAGTGTAGGAATATGACAGGCTTCAGGCCAAGGATGGTACATAGCTAACTAGGGCTTCTCAGAATGCATTTGGCTGGTCTTTGTTGAAACTAATCACACAAGCTTTTGACTGAGAAGGAGCGAGGAAAAGGAAAATTGACTACATATATCTGTCAAACTACATACGATAGAGAAAAGCTACAGTGCAGGAAGAATAGCTTTTGAGACACCTAGAAACTCACTGGAGACGGTAATGAAACCCATGGTTTCAAATGTCTATGTACAAATACACAACGTGTGGGCAATAAGCAAGATTAATGAGCGTTCCTAATGCAAGGAGACATTTCACTCCATAGGTATCACTAAGACCAGGAGGATGAGACCAGTGATTGGTATTCCAAAGGAATGAGATTAGTAAAAGGATGGTTTGGATGTAGTGTGAAGAAGAAATACTTGTATGAGAACATCAAGGTGGGTGTGGGTGCAGTGTGACATTTAATGAGAGCATTGGGGTGAACAAGACAACAAGCATTTATTAAATATCTGCTATGTGCCAGGCACTGTGCTAAGTGCCAGGGATACAAAGAAAGGCAAAAACCAGTCGCCTGCTCTCTAGGGCCTCACAGTCTAATCAGGAAGACACGCTACAAACAACTGTGTACAAGCAAGACAGGTACAGTTAGATGCAAGGTAATCTCAGAGGGGAGGCCTGAGGGGTGACGAAAGGCCTCCTACACAAGGTGGGCTTTGATCTTGAAGGAAGCCAAGGAAGATGAGAGGGAGAGATGAAGACACCAAGTATTCCAAGCACAGTCTCCATGGAATTGGGTCATGGAGTGTTGTGTGTGAGGAACAGCAAATAGGACTGTGTAGCTAGTTCATATGTAGGATACATAGAGCGGAGTGAAGTGTCCAGAAGACTGGAAAGGTAGCAAGGGACCAAGTTACGAAGGGCTTTAAAAGCCAAAAAGACAATTTTACATTTCGTCCTGGAGGTTTTCAGGAGCCGTTGGAGCTTATTGTGAACATCAATTGAAGGACAAA
The DNA here is from genome assembly GCA_028646595.1 of Phalanger gymnotis. Taxonomy (NCBI): domain Eukaryota; kingdom Metazoa; phylum Chordata; class Mammalia; order Diprotodontia; family Phalangeridae; genus Phalanger; species Phalanger gymnotis. The sequence goes on along the minus strand of CM053625.1, from coordinate 119,449,110 downwards.
CAGGAGTGATTTTATGATTGGTATATACTATAGACCACCTGAACAGAAAGAAGAAATGCCTCAAGAATTCAGAAAACAATCACTAACCTGACACTGAAGCATTATAAAATAATAGTGGCAGACTTCACTTATCCAGAGCTCTTTTTATGCCAAAAACAGATCAACTAAAAAAATAGATCAGCCTTTGCCTGCCTCTTATCTTGCCTTAATGATAATTTCATCCTTCGAAAGGCGAAGCAACCAATAAGGAAGAATTCTATTATGGATCTGATTGTCACCAACATTTAAGAAACTGGTTGTAGTAAAAAGTGACAGCAGCCTTGTAGTAAAGTGATCCTTAAATTTATGGTAGAGAAAAGGAAGGTCAGTCACACAATTTGACATGCACCCTTGACTTCGAAGGCAGATTTCAAAGGATTCGGAGCAATGGCTCCCATGAACTAAAGTGCTACAGGAGAAGTAGGGATAGAAACTCAAGAATGAAATTTCAGTGATATAATGGGAGACAATCCCAAGGAGGAAGAAAGATATGAGTTAATTGAAGAGACAAATGTGGTTGCACAGAGAGCTCACGTACCAACTTAGATATTTAAAAGAAGAAGATGTGAACCAAAAGGATGTGTGATGCCCTGATTCCAAGAGGAGCTATGGGAAAGCATGCACTGTACCTTCTGAAGGAGAGGCGATGGATTCGAGGGGCAGAATGAGACATACATTTTTTGGACGTGGCCAATGCAGGAATCTGTTTTGCTCGATTGTGCATATTTGTTACAAAGACTGCCCTTGTCTGTCCTCAGTGAGTTTATACTCTCCTGGAAGGATTGCTGCATATTCACAGAGACAAATATAGGCTTCCTAATAAACAGGCACACAGTGGCTGGGAAGGGGGACTTGCTCCAGGGGAATCAGAACAAGATTCTTGGAGAAAGTGTCACTCAGGAAGAGCCTTGAAGGATTCTGGGGGACGCAAGAGGCAGAAAGGAGCATGGGAGTGTATTCTAGGGATGGAGGGGTGGGGAAAAGGAAGGGATAGGCTGTGCACAGGCATGGGCAGATGAAATGTCATGGATAGGGAGGGAACAGCCCATAAAGTCCAGTCGAGATTAGCATGTAATTATACTAATATTAATAGGCAGCTTGGTGGCACAGTGAATAAAGTTTTGAACCCGGAATCAGGAAGACCTGAGTTCAAATTTGGCCTCACATCCTTTCTAGCTGTATTCTTGGCAAATCACTTAACTTCCATCTGCCTCAGTTTCCTCATCTGTAAAATGGGCATAATAGCACCTACCTCCCAGGGTGGCTGTGATGATCAAATGAGATAACATTTGTAAAATATTTTACAAACCTTAAAGTGCTATATAAATGCTAGTTGTTATCATTATTAATCAGCCTGGAAAGCTAGACTGGAGATAGACTGTGAAGGGCTTGAAATGCAAGAGAAGACTGTGTTTTGTCCCAAAATAGGAGGGGAAGACATGACTAGAGAGCAGCTTCTCTGAAAAAAGATTGGGGCCTTTTCACGGATCTTAAGCCAAGTGGACATGGCAGCCAAATAGCTTCAGCAATAAGGAGGCGAGTGCCCAGCTATGCTCTGATCTGGTTAGATCACCTCTGGAGTATTATCGTGTTTAGTTCTGGGCACCACCATGTAGGAAGGTCATGGGAGGTTTGGTTAAAGGGATTGGGAGTGTTTATCTGGGAGGAAAGAAAGCTTAGGGGAAACACGATTCCTGTCTTCAAATATTTGAAAGGCTATCCCATGGAAGAGGGACTGTCCTTGGAAGAGGGACTAGACCTGTAGCCTGACCTCAAAAGAAAGAACCAAGAACAGTGAATGCAAGCTGCAGAGGCTTGTGGTTAGGAAGAATTTGCTAGCAGTGAAAGTTCACCAAAGAGTGAATGGGCTGGCTCCCTCCAGAGGCAGTGGATTCCCCATCACTGAAGGTCTTCAAGTAAAGTCTGGAGGGCCCCTTGTTGGGTATCACAGAGGGGATTCTTTCAGGATTGTGGCCAGCAAGGTCCCTTCCAGTTCTAAAATTCTGCAATTCAGGGTTTCTTACCTTGTTCATCTTTGTATCCTTCACCTCACCCATGAGAAGGGCGCTCAGCACGTATGTCCAAGGGACAGGCCCAGCTGGAGGAGTTAGGGAACAGAGGGAGGATGTTGAATGAATATTGAATAAATAATCCTCCTTTTTTTGTGTTCCAGCTGTGAAAGACGCTGCGGTGCAGCGGAAGCACAATCTTTACAGGGACAGCATGGTGATGCATAATAGTGACCCCAACCTCCACCTGCTGGCTGAGGGCGTCCCCATTGACTGGGGAGAGGAATATAGCAGCGGCAGCCTGGGGGAGGCAGACCTGTCGGCTGAAAAACGGCGACGGGCCAAGCAGGTGGTCTCAGTGATCCACGATGATGAGGCCGGGCTGCCCTATGAGCCATGCCCAGAAATGCTGTCCCCAGGAGTGCCTGAGAAGGAGCCAATCCCCTACCCTGCATCCCCAGAGAATGTCACAGAGCTACGGGGCCTGCTGGCCAAGGAGCTCCAGGTGGAGAGCCCTCAGTCTGCTGCTGAGCCACTCACTAATGGCACATCCCCTAGAGAGAGCCCCCAGCCCCTGGAGGCTGAGAGGGAGAAAAGTCCTAGCCCACAGGCGTCTCCACTCAACCACACCCACCATGAGCCGGCACCCACCATCCCAGGTGAGGAGGCCGTCTCACCTCCCGCTACTCCTGTCCGACGTCTCTCCTCTGAGGAAGAAGCAGACAGTGATCGCCCAAAGCCCAGTGACAAGGAGACCGGGGAGGAGGTATCTGGCCAAGGGAATAACCCCTATGTCCAAACCACCACAGAAGACAGCACAGGTGTGCAGACTGAATTTTAGGCCAGCGCCTCTCCACTCCCCACCCCATGGATTCTGGATTCTGGTCAGGTGTGTGCCCACAGCCCCGACCTCCAATTCACCCCCCAGCAGTGGACACTTAATACTGCTCATCTTTTGGAATGTGACTGACTGTGGAATGGAAGCAAGCCAGGCTGGACAGGGGGCGGGGGTTGTTCACTCAATATCTATTGTAAACATGTTTTCTTCGGGAGTAAGAAAGGACTGGAGGGTGGAGGGATAAATGGGACCCATGCTAAATGTAAGCCTGGCTCACCTCTCAACCCTTTCCTTGTTGCCTGTGTCCCTTTTTCTGTTTGAGATTGAGAGGAAGGGAGAGAAGATACCATCTGACCGCAGCGGCAAGACTTACTGTCAAGATTTTCCCTTGTCAGCTGGAGCAGAGGAAGGTGTCAGGGAGTCAGGAGGAAACCGGTGCCCATCCCCAGCTCTTTCCCTGAGCCGGGCTCACTGCCCCTCTGTTGACATCATGCTATTAGTCCCTTTCTAAAGATTGCAGCCTAGCTGGGAAGCGGCCCTTTTCTAGCAAAAAGCTTCCTTCCTTTCTCCTCCTTCCCATCCCCCCAAAGAGTGGGAGAGGGGCAAGAAAAAGAAGCCAAAGTGTTCTAGAATCCATTCAAGGCCAAGTGGTTCCTGAGAATGGAGGAGGAACAGCTGATCTAGCTTCCTTGAGTACCGAGCTACCCTATCTTAGCCTCGCCTCGCCTCCCCTCCATCCAGGAGTGTTTTCTGCAGGCACATGAAGCCTCTGGCCATCAACTATTTCCAGCTGGAGGGACTGGCTATGAGTGATGTCCTCAGTATCCACTGGCCTTCTAAGCCAGCAAGTTACCTCTCTTCCAAAGGGAGGTGGGATGATAGGCATGGCAGCAGCTGCTTGATCTGAACCAGCTCCCCACATGAAAACTGTATCTTGTTAGGACTGGTACTGCCGGGAGTGGCTGCTAACTCCGGCATAGATGTATATGTGGGGGGTAAGGATGGACAGGGACGTAACCTCATTTTCTAGTTCTGGGAGCTAGAGTTTTGTTGGGTCTGTCTGAGGTGGGAGGGAGAAAGGTTATTCCCTTGGTCCATTCTAATGGTTCTTAAGGAAACAATTCATCCATTAGACTGTATCAGGAGGAGACTTTAAGCCTAGGGTTGAGGAAGAGAAAGATTGTCCAGTGCATGAGTTGTGAAGGAAGGAGTGTTTTAGATGCTAGGTGTCGTCACAAGGCAAATATCACTTGTCTTGAAGTTGGGGTTGTAGTTGAAGTGGCGGGTTAGGTCTTAACATGTGACTTGGGAGGTTGAAGGTGGCAATTAAAGTGTCAGGTGGGAGGAAGGGATTTGGCCAGGGATAGAGGGGGGTGCTTTTATGAGGAGTGAGCTGGGAGAAGTTAGTTTGTGTGACGTGGGAATGAAGCTAGGAAGGCACGTAAGGATGTGAACTAGGAATAGAGTTAGGAGGATATGCAGAGAGTGTATGACCTGTGGCATCCCAAGGCTTTCCTCAGGAAAGGAGGAAGCCTTGGGTACAGGGAGTAGCTCTCCTGGAGGAACGGCAAAGAGGGGAAGACTATGTTTAGGTGGGTGTCTGATCAAGAGTGGAGAGAATTCCAGCCATCCTGGATTAGGGAAGTAGATGCAAGTGTTATCTGGATTTCCACGAGGACAGAACTGTATTGTGTCACTGGTAGAGTTGTGCAGTGAGGAAATTGTACAGAATCACTTGTCCCATCTACTTCCCTTGGTCACCAAGCCAGCCTCAGCACCATCCCCATCCTATTTTTGGAACTTGGGGTTTTGTTTTGCATGTGATAAGTTCTTTGGGGTTGTCTCTACATGTTTTCCCCTTCCTCCGTGCATTATCATTTCTTATGGGGAAGAGGCCGTGATCTCTTGCCTTTTAAAAAATAATTGGCCATGGTCAGTTGCCTTTTTAAGAGAGGAAAGGCTGAAGAGTTGAATCTGCTTGGGCAAGGGGATCTTTTCTATATTTCACCCTCTGCTAATCTGAGAGAATAATGCTTCATGCCTTCCCAATACCCAGATCTCACATGTCCACACAAATAAAAAATTGACTTTTGGGAAACTGGATTCACTGACCACTACCGGGGCCTACTAATTGCTTATGGATGGAGCCTCCCAAGCTCCTGCTGAGATTTTTGCATCCCAGGCATGTGACTCAGAGGTTCTCAGTATCAGCTTTGGTCTGGCACACACACAGTACACTCACCAGGTGATCTTAGTCACTGCGTCCGCTCAGTCCAAGCCTGCCTGGCTTTTTTTATACATCATCATGTGTTAACTCTTGGCATGGCAGTTGACTTCCGTTTTTATCAGATCCTTATTCCTAAAAAGTTATTCTGGATTTGGGAACAGTGAGATCATGGTAAGCCCTTTGTGAGCTCTGCTAGAATTCATCTGTACTCACAGACACCCCCTGACCAGTGACCACTGTACTTGGTCACATTCCCCTTCTAATAGAAAAGGAAACCAAGGAAAAGACTGGCTTCTTCAGGATGTGGCTTGGATGCAGGCCAGGGAAGGAAATTATCCCCGCCCCCCCTTAGTCCCTCCCTTCCCTCCCCCCTCCCCCAGACCCATCACATCCTGTGTTGGAGCAAACCAGCTTCCTGAGGCTGGGGGCAAGTTAGGGGCTGGTTCACATTTCCAGCCTGGGCAAAAGTCTTGGGAACATGGGGAGGAGCCAGAGAATCCTTTCAAGGACAGTGCAAAGCCATGTGGCCTAGTGAGTGCTGAAATGCAGGGTTCTGGAATTAACTCCCTGAAATGGACAGCTGATACTTCTAAGCACACTATGAATCTAACCCGATTCTTCTACAGACATTCCGTTTTTAAAAATGCCTTGTAAACTTTGTTTTCCTTTTTCTTACTAGGGGGTCCAGCCTGAACCACTCAGGACCCCCTTACAAGTGCCTTCCCTTGGGTTATTTCCAATCTGCCTCTTTCAAGATATTGTATTGAAAATATTATACAAAATGTTTATGCTTGTACTAATTAATAAATGCTTTATTTAAAGCCAGCCCCATTGTCTGTTGCTTCAGGAGAGGAGGGGAGAAGACGTGCTCAGATTGCTAAACTCCCTTTGTGGGAAGGGTCAGGCTTTTGTCACGTATTGTTCTAAGTCTTGGATCTGGCCTATGCTTAGAACAGAACCTGGAACTGTATAGGTGGGAGGGGGGCCTTTGGTGAACAAGGCATGAATGAAGACTGCACACCTCCCCCGGGGCGGGGGGAGCTTACAAACCCCAACCTTGCTTCAGGAAGATTGGGCAAAGTGAGCGCCAGCTCCGAACCTCTAAGGGATGAAACAGTTCCCTTGGCATGGAGTCCATCTACTTGTATTTTTTAAAAATAAGTTTTTATTGATGCTTTCTCTTCCTTACATCATCATCGTTATCAACATTGTCCTTCCCTCTCTCCCTCCCAGAGAGTCATCACACATGACAAATAGTATTTTTTAGAGAGAGGAGAGGAAAAAATTTAAAAAGTGAAGAACAACACAATTGACCTATACACTGAATATACACATGTGCAATGTGTAACACCTGTGGTCCTCCTGCCTCCATGAAGGGTAGGGCTTAGGGGTGTCCCCTTACATCTCTTCCTTCGAGTGAGTGACTCTTTCTAATTGTGTGTTTGTACTTTCCATTTGCATTTTTGTTGTTATTGTGTGTATATTGTTTTCAGGCCGGAGAGGTGAGGACTGATACTGAGCTGTTGGGGAGGGTTACAGTGGAGGCAGGCGGCTGGCCTCCCAGCATGCTAGGTAACCTCCATCGTATGGGTAAAGAGGTACAGAGCTTTTCTTCATGCTAGGAGCAGCCTAGACCCTTGTGCGGTGGCCAGCCTCCAGCACTGCGGCTGTGGGCGGGGCCCATAGACACCTGGAGGCCAGTTCCTCACGGATCCTGAGAGCCTGGCACCCCCTGGTGGCCATAAGGCCTGGCCAGGTTTTCCATACAGCTTCATTCCTAACCCTCCAAAGCCAAAAATGCAGAGGAAGAAAACAGCGGTAATTTATGTAAATTATCATGCAGAGGAAATTGAGGGGAGAGGGTGCACATGCTTGCCTTCTCGGGCCATCACTGATGTCACTATTTCTGCATAGGAGGGGCCTTCCAGCCCTCAAATTCTACAAGGAAGGGCTGGGTTCAAGGCCCTTGTAGAACCAGAAAGCTCCTTGCCTCCCTGGCCCTCATCCCTAAACAGAAAGTCTGTGCTCAATGCTTCCACTACTGCCTCTCTGAAGTTAACCAAGTCTGGAGGTGCCCCGCCCCGCCCCGCCCCCCGGGGCCTCCAGCCAGCTCTGCCACAGGCAGAAGAGGGACTGGCCTCTGACAGCATCCCCTTTTCCTTTTAGGCTAAGCCAAGTTAGTTGAATGAAGTTCAGTCCAGCTCAGGATTCAAATGTGACCAAGGAAGCAGGGTATCAGCCTTTCCTGTGGACTCAGCAGTGCACCATGAAAAGCACTAGGCCCGGAGGCCATCTGTGAGTGTTGGGCCTGGCTCTGCCACTGAATGAACAAACTTGGCCACGCCACCTCTCTAGGCCTAGAGTTCACTGTTTTAAAGATAAGTTAAATCCCTCATCTCCAAGATCCCTTCTGGCGCTGGATCTGTTTTCTTTTCTCTTCATCCTGTCTCGAGTTTATTCTTGGCTAGTACCTATTTTTCCACAGGGAAAAGTCTCGACTTGCCACTTAAGCATGACACTCACCAGCTCATAGCAGGGTACCCCAACACAAAGACAGCTCAGGCACTGAGGGTGGGAAGGTAGAGATTTATTTCTGTTTTGAGACTTAAGAGCTCAGCCCTGCTCATGCACTGTACTAGGGATTTGAGGTACAAGGGACGACAGTACAGTGGCTCTACTACTAAGGCAAAAGAAAGGAACGCACAGGAAATGATGGATTTTGCTGGGCATGCCCAGGTATAGCTCCTGCTGGCTGCCCGTTCTCAGTCTGCAAGGGAGGTAGCCACCCCCTGGATGCGTCCCAGGTAAAACAGGAGGTGTGCAGAGCTGGGTCTCCAGAGGAATCTCGCTTCTTCCAGGAGCCTCCTATGGAGCAGGCTGGGCTTTCTGGGCTAGATACTGCACCTTATACTTTGGGGAATGGTTCGATCATCCCATACTGACCATTCTCCAAGAGGCCCACAGTGCAGAGGATGCCTGTTCACTTCAGCAAGCTCACACGCCCGTGCCTAGGAAAGCAGCTCCTTGAAGCAGAGACACTGAACGGTAGACACACAGATAACAGGCTGTTGTTTCCACATCTGGTTAAGACCAACCAGGAGTCTCGCCAACAAACCCACCAAGCCTTCACTGGGGCTTTGTATCCCTTTGAAGCAAAGATATAGAACAGCTAGACCTACAAAGGATGCCATTTCTCCTTCTGGGCAAGACCAAACAGGAGTCTCTGCCTACAGGGTCCCCCATGCCTTCACTGAAGCTTTAGCCCTCCCATCCTCCAGTGACTCTTTTCTATATTCTTCTAAGTCAGGGCTTTTAATACCCTGAGGAAAAGGCCTATATTGAGAGCCAGTGGGAGTAAACCCCAAGATTCTGATGGCACAGTAGGTCAAAATCTTGACCTCCTCAATCTGTTCTGATGTCCCTCAGCTCCTGTGTTGCTAGTATAGGCAAGGGAACAGGTAAGCTGGTCCTGTTCCTTCAGTCTCTGGGGGAACTATGAAGAAGTTTTCTGCTCCCGTTCTGAGATGAGCACTATAGTACCTCCTCCCAACACCACACTAACCTCTGACTCCTGTATCTAGAAGCGCTCTGCATAACCAGCCTCTTCATGGGCCTGATGATGAGGAAGCATGTATAAATTAGTGAACTATTTATCCCAGGAAGAAAAAAAGTGCTTAGCAATTAGAGCCCATCCTCCCAGCTGGTGAGGAGAGGAGCTATGAGGAAAGGGCCACATGCTATCCCTGTCAGGGGATTAGAGGAAGGAGAAGCAAGACCCCTAGTCTTACACCAGCAGCCTGGTGTAAGCCAGGGAATAATTGTGAGCCATTCTGGGGTCTAGGAACAGTCTATTTCCCAGCTTAGCCACTGTGGTAGATGCGGAGACACTGTACGATGTTCTGGCGACACAGTGGGCAGGTTCGAAGGGGCTGGCAACAGGTCTGACAGCAGCAGACATGACCACAGTTGAGGAAAATCATCTGGGCCTGAAAGTTAGAGAAATGGATAGAATGGGCATCCTCCTGGGCTAAACGCCACTCCCAGATTCCCCAAGGCAAAAAGACGATTTTCTACAAGAACAAGGCTGTGAGCACAATCCAGGAGAGCGCTGGCACAAAGGCATTTGGCGCTGATTGCCAATAAACCGGGACTCGAATGGACCGAGATGTGTGTGCCTGGGCTCTTTCCCCCAGCTCCCACCCCAGTACACACCAGTAAGCCCTTACCTCCCGCTCCAGGCACACTACACATTCTGAAGCCTGCACATCCAGCTGTGCTGGGGGAGCTGTGGGAGTCACGGCCTCAGGAGACTCTTCGGCAGACACGGGTTCCAGGGCCTCCAGGTCCTCAGCTTCAACCGACTTCAGTAACTCTGCATGGCACCAGAGGGGATAGTGAGTGTTCACTCTCAAAGGCATCCAACAATTCACAATTCACAAAGTGCTTTCACATCTACTATCTCACTTTATCCTAACAATTTTGAGGGCTAGACAGGTAGAAGGCAGAGAACAGAACTATGATTTATAGCAGAGAAGACTGAAGCACCAAAAAGGTGAGTGAAGAGACAGACAGGCTTGCTGACTCCCAGGCTGATGATCTCTGCTCTAAGCCATTTTTCTGAGGGATGTGAGTTCTTTGTTGAATATCACTGTAGTGTGGGAGTGATGTTCAAGGGACCCAAGGCCTAGATTCTGGTCATAGCTCTTTCGAAGAAGTTTCAGGGGTCAGCTAGGTGGCATAGTGGACAGAGCACTGGCCCTTGAGTCAGGAGGAGCTGAATTCAAATCCAACCTCAGACACTTGACACTTAACTAGCAAGTGTGACCCTGGGCAAGTCACTTAACCCCAACTGCCTAGCAAAAAAAAAGTTTCAAACCTTACTCATTCTACAACTCAGTTTCCCACTTTGCAAAATAGGGATAAAGATCATTATTCATTCACCAAATAACAGTCAAGAATCTGAAGAACAAGAGCAGTAAGGCTCTGTAACATTAGGTGCCTTCTCGTGAGAAATTTTGGTGTAACATGCTCATTTTCAGATTTCCTGGGTGTCAGTACCTGGTAGCGTTTTCGCCGCATCCAGCAGCTCTTGGGCTCTCCTGATCAGTGCATGCTGCAGGCCAGTTTCAGAAATGCCCATCTAAAGCACAAGCAATCAGAGAATTTCAGATTTCAATGGGATCTTGGAGATTACCTAGCCCCCCACTTGCTAGCTCGGTACATGCCTGGGAGCTGGAAAGCTCCTCCCAGGGATGCCACAGCACAGTGGCAGAAGAATGCCGCTTCATGGAGAAGAGCACTCTTTCTTTGGTCTAAGTCTTGACTCCAGAAAACACCGTGGTTCCCAGTTCTGGCTTTCTCTAATGTTTTACCCAAAGCATGGAGAGGATAAAGACAGAGGAACCAAAGAGGCCAAGCCTACACACTAAAACGCGACCCCTACAGGATAAACCTAGCCACTGCATCCTAACAGCTTTTGGAACAGTAGTTCATGTGGCAGTGTGGAAAGAAAATATGGCTTTTAAATGAAACTGGACCTATGGAGAAGCAGACTGTGTCCTGGAAAAGAATGAACACTAGAGATTCCTGGTGAGATATGGAGGTTCTATGTGTAAATAGTTGGGAAAAGGAGACCTGATCTGGGTCAATGATAAAGGGAGCTGATGCAGATTTGCTTAGTCCTGGTAGAATTTCAGCAGCCTGTAATTTTCTGGAGATACACAAAATATAACAGCCTGGTTTAAGGTATATCCCATGGGCCAAGGGAAATGAAACAGACATCTTATTCAGGTAAATAGCCCTACAGAACCATAAGATGCTTATTTAATGACAAACCTTGTTAAGAATTTTTGAAGAAGGTGAAAAAGGGCAGGGTCAGAATGATCAATATGCCTCCCCACATTCCACAAATTACAGAACATTCCATTCCTTACCTTGGCCAAGTCACCAGGGCTCATGTGGCTCAGCATGTCTAGGGAGACACGATGGTGAGCAAAGATAGGCAGATAATGTTCAGCTGAAAGCTCTACCAGCAGAGTCACCAGCTGCTGCTCCAAGCCCTCTTCCTGGGGGAAGGCAAAAAAAGGCCAGTTAGATTGGTGGTGTCAAACTCAAAAGACCCCTGCTGGCATCATGCTGACTTAGAAAAACACAAATTAATATCATCTCTGTTGTACTGTATTTGTATTTATTTTGTTAAGCCTTTCTCCATTACATTTTAATCTGCTTCAGGCCACACTTGAGGCCTGTGATCAGAGCTGTCTCTGAGTTGATTCACAAAGGGGCATTTACTTTGCAGGGGCTACTAAAAAAAATAAGAGAGATCAATGGAAGAAATTTTCATTTCATTTGAGAACAAGCAAAAAAATCCCAATAATTCCTCTATCATGATCAAAATGATAAACATGAGTTGACACAACCTCAAGGCCAAAGAAAAGGCAAACTCTAGCACCCACAGGCAAGGGTAACACAAATTTGGCCGCTGGCAGCAAACACTAAAAACTACTACCGAGGCATCAGATGGGGAACTTTTGCTCTTCCCATCCAATTATTGCCTGAGTTTGCCAGAGAAGATCTAACAAGGTTGGCAAGTAGGGAGACTCAGCTGCAAGGAATCAACAGAGGGAACCTACTCTCACTTTAAAGAACGACAAATATGGCAGTTTAAAAATAAAGAAAAGCATGGTCTTCGGACAGGAAATCTCTTTGTTTTCAGGCATTACCTGCAGCTTCAGGGACAAGGGCTTCTGATTTAAAAGGCGTTGATACTGAATCAGCCAATAGTTCTCCTGCGTGGTTTCACTTCTGGCTTCCATCTCCAGCTGCCAAGAAAGAAGCAAGTGACGCCAGCTCCAATCAAGGAGCTAACTGATCTTCTTTGAAAAACGTTCTAGATTTTTTATTTTCAGTTTCCAACACTCAGTTCTACATGTTCTTGAGTTTCCAATTTTCTCCCCATCTCTCCCTTCCCCCTCCCCACCGGGATGGCAAGTAATCCAGTGTAGATTCTACACAGACCTTCACGTTAAACTTAGTTACACAACAGTCAAGTTGTAAAGAAGAATTATAACCAATGGAATGAATCATGAGAGAGAAGAAACAAAACCAAAAAAGAAGAGAAAAAAAAAAGAAAGCAAATAGCGTGCCTCCATCTGCATTCAGACTCCATAGCTCTTTCTCTGGATGTAGATAGCTCTTTCCATCATGAGTCCTTTGGAGCTGTCTTTGAGCCTTGTATTGCTGAGAAGAGCCAAGTTTAACAAAGCTAGTCATCACAGAAGCAGTATGCCTGTGGATGTGCACAATGTTCTCCCGGTTCTGCTCCGCTCACTCAGCATCATATCACATAAGTCTTTCCAGGTTATTATGAAGTCCCTATCTTCCCCATTTCTTGTAGCACAACAGTATTCCATTACATTCACATACCACAGCTTATTTAGCCATTCCCCAATTGATGGGCATCCCCTTGATTTCCAATTCTTTGCTGCTACCAAGAGTCGCTATAAATATTTTTGTACAAACAGGTCCCTTTCCCACTTGTGTGATCTCTTTGGGATACAGCCCTAGAAGTGGTATTGCTGGGTCAAAGGGTATGCACATTTTTATAGTCCTTTGGGCATAGTTCCAAATTGCTCTCCAGAATGGCTGGATCATTTCACAACCCCACCAACAATGTAATAGTGTTCCAATTTTCCTACATCCTCTCCAGCATTTATCATTTTCCTGTTTTGACATGTTAGCCAATCTGACAGGAAAGATGTGGTACCTAAGAGTTATTCTGACTTGCATTTCTCTAATCAATAGTGATTTAGAGCATTTTTTCATATGCCTACAGATATCTTTAATTTCTTCCTCTGAAAACTGCCTGTTCATATCCTTAACCATTTCTCAATTGGGGAATGACTTGTATTCCTATAAATTTGGCTCACTTCCCTGTATATTTTAGATATGAGGCCTTTATCAGATTTTCTCCCAATTTTCTGCTTCCATCCTAATCTTTGTTGCACTGGCTTTGTTTACACAAAAGCTTTTCAATTTAACATAATCAAAATTATCCATCTGCATTTTGTAATGCTCTCTATCTCTTGTTGGGTCATGAATTCTTCCCTTTCCAATAAATCTAACAGGTAAACTATTCCTTGCTCTCTCAAACTGCTTATAGTATCAGCCTTTATTCCTAAATCATGTACCCATTTTGACTTTATTTTAGTGTATGGTGTAAGATATTGGTCTATGCCCAGTTTCTGCCCTACCATTTTCCAATTTTCCCAGCAGTTTTTGTAAAATAGTAAATTCTTAGCCCAGCAGCTAGATTCTTTGGGTTTATCAAAGAGTAGATTGCTATAGTCATTGACTACTGCATCTTGTGTACCTAACCTATTCCACTGATCCACCACTCTGTTTCTTAGCCCGTACCAAGTAGTTTTGATGACTGCTGCTTTATAGAACAGTTTAATATCTGGTATGGCTTGGCCACCTTCCCTAGCATTTCTTTTCATTAATTCCTAGTATTCTGGACCTTTTGTTCTTCCAGATGAATTTTTTTATTATTTTGTCCAGCTCTGTAAAATAATTTTTTGGTAGTTCGATTGGTATGGCACTGAATAAGTAAATCAATTTAGGTAAAATTGTCATTTTTATTATATTAGCTCAGCCTA
>CM053625.1:119400955-119434840 GCA_028646595.1 Phalanger gymnotis | reverse complement strand
TTTTTTTTTTAATCAAATTAACCAAAGGTTCATAGATTTTAGTTTTTTGGTTTTTTCTTCATAAAACCAGCTCTTAGTTTTGTTTATTAGTTCAATAGTTTTCTTCATTTCAATTTTATTAATCTCTCCTTTGGTTTTCAATATTTCTAATCTGATATTTGAGGATTTTCAATTTGTTCTTTTTCTAGCTTTTTTCAGTTGCATGCCCAATTCATTGATCTCCTTTTTCTCTATTTTATTCATGTAAACATTTAGAGATATAAAACTTCCCCTAAGAACTGCTTTTGCTACATCCCATAAATTTTGGTATGTTCGTCTCATTATTGTCATTCTCTTGAATGAAGTTATTGTTTCCATAATTTGTTCTTTGACCTGCTCATTCTTTAGGATTGGATTATTTAGTTTCCAATTTATTTTTAGTTTATCTTTCCATGGTTCTTTATTACAAATAAGTTTAAATGCATCATGATATGAAAAGGATGCATTGACTATTTCTGCCTTTCTGCACTGGATTGTGAGGTTTTTATGCCCTAGTTCATGGTCAGTTTTTGAGTATGTGCCATGTACTGTAAAGGTATATATTCCTTTTTATCCCCCTTCAGTTTTCTCCAGAGATCTATCATATCTACCTTTTCTAAGATTCTATTCACTTCCTTGACTTCTTTCTTGTTTAAGGTTAGATTTATCAAGTTCAGAGAGGGGAAGGTTAAGCTCCCTCACTAGTATAGTTTTGCTGTCTATTTCTTCCTGTAACTCCTTTAACTTCTCCTCTAAGAATCTGCATGCTATACCACTTGGTGGCTAACTGATCTTTTGACGCAGAAGGAACACTAAGGAATGGTCAGTGGGAGCTTTCAAGTTTATAGGAAAAACATCTGCACTCATTCAGGCTATGGACCTGGGAAGGCATGAACAGAGAGGCCTCACAAGAATGCTCTGCTTCAGCCTATGGTGCTCACTGCAGTAGCTTGTCTATAAGCTGAGGGAGGAAGGTCTAAGGGTTGTAGGGGTGCCTTCAGTTTCTGGAGAAGACAACAGCGCTAAGACCACATGTTAGGCACCAGGAATCCACGCTTATACAAGAGGCTTTTACAAAGACGAGCCAGAGGGAATTGTCCACCTGATTTCTTTGAGAAGAAAATGGCTCCTTTGTCCAGGGTAGTTTTCCTTGAAGGAGGACCCATCCCAAAATCACTCACCTCACATTGCTGAGCAACCCAACATACAAAACAACAGTCAAACTGTCAGTATGCAAAGTGATCCCTGGAGGGAGGGAGGGAGGACCTTTTTGCCCACTTCAGATTTTTGTAGGAAAATCTGGTTAAAATGAACACCAAGGAGCAAAATAGTAGAAACAAAGTGGGAGCCCATTGATGGGTGAAAAAACTGTGGTACATAAATGTTATTTCACTCAAAGAAATGATAAATATGAGAAATTCAGAACAATGTAGGAAGCCTTACATGAACTGGTAGAAAGTAAACTAAGTAGGAACAAGAGATCAACAAACATAATGATAATAGTGAAAATAAATACAACACAAAAAGTCATTTTTGATAAATGCAATGAACATTCTACTCAGGAAGTCAGATGGCTACAGATACCGAATGTAGCCTATGTAGACATATGCGGCTGAGGAGGTCAGTTTTGCATGAGTATTTTTCTTTTTTTAATCCGAGGCAATCAGAGTTAAATGACTTGCCCAAGGTCACACAGCTAATAAATGTCAAGTGTCTGAGGCTGGGTTTGAACTCAGATCCTCCTAACTCCAGGGCCAATGCTCTATCCATTACACTACCTAGCTGCTTCTGTGTGTGTGTGTGTGTGTGTGTGTGTGTGTGTGTGTGTGTGTGTGTTTGTTAGAAGACAGGGTTTGTCGAGGAAAAGAGGGAGGATATACAGAGAAATGACTGTGATATGTAAAGAACAAACCAAAGGCAATAGTAAAAGTTAAAAAATGAAGGGAGCACAGAGGGCAGTCTTGATCAATGTGCTTACTCTTCAGTGCTCCTGACATGGCCTAGGGACCCTCCTAGAAGAAAGACTCTGGTGTGGAAGGCGGGCACACAAAGCAAAGCTCAGAGACACTCACCAAGATTCCTTGCAGCTCCTCTTCTCGCTGGCTCTTCTCTTTGAGGAGCTGCTGCAGCAGGGAACTGAGGGCCCGGCGCTGCTCTGAGATCATTTCCTACAACGTACAAACAGACACCTTTTCCACACTGCAGGAAACTGCTCTGGCTCAGACTGACACCCCCTTACACACGGGGAGTACAGGGGGTGAAGGGTGTTGACAGAACCACCAATCACAGCCCGTTCTTCAAAGATAACAAGGAGTCCTGACAGGAGCACCAGACATGCCCATGTCTGTTAAGTTTTGGCCCCATCCACCTGTCCCTTCACCCAGTAGCCCCTGCTGTACCCTGAGGTCCAGCTGGGGTGCAAGTCCTGATAAGATGTGGGCCTGAAGAGGTCCTGGTGGCCTCTGTGGCCCATTTACCCCGTCCCCTGTTTTGCTGGGATTCTAAGCTCCTCCCATGTGCTCTCAGTGCCACTGCTGGGCACAGAGTCTGAGTGATGGGCTTATCAATGAGAAGGGGCTGGTGAGAACAAAATCAAAAGTAGAAATGGCAACTTGCAGAAAAGTCAGCATCACCCTGTAATGTGGTTTGACTGCAGAATAAGTCTATAGGTAGATGCAAATGCGGGGCAAACCTGTTACAACTGTCTCATGGCTCACACACTTCTTACAGCTGAAAGTGAGCCCTCGGGATATGCCTCAAATTGGCCCCTGGACTAAGCACACATCAGGCCACCAAGCCAGGCCTGGTGACTCTGCCCGGGATGTGGACACTGGAAACATCTTTTTCCCCTTCATCATTCTTTTCCCCTTCAACTGGAGAGAGTCATAAAATGTTAGATCTGGAAGAGACCCTAGAGATAATCTAGTCCCGGCCCCTCATTCGACAGATGAGGAAACAGGTTCCAAGCCAGGAAGTGGCCTGTGAGAGAACCTGTGTTAGTGTAAGAGTTGGACCTAGAACTCAGGATTCCTGACTCCTACTCCAGTGTGCTTTCCATTGGGCCAACAAGTACTTTCAGACAACTGGCAAAGGGGCCTAGCAGGATATTCGGAGGGCAGCTTTGGATTCATGGTTACTCCAGGCACTTCCCAGGAGGTCATGCTGAATTGAGAGGGACATAAGGGTCAGCATTCAAAAGGGCAAAAAGATAGAACAGGTGAAAAGATCAACTGGTTGATCACAGTTTAAGGAAGCCCAAGTCTCCCTGTAGACAGAGATGCCAATGAGACAGGGCATTTCAAGATTCTCCTGTCAGAGGACATTTGCTAGGATAAATGTGCACATTTGAGAGAAGGACACAGGGGTCACATCCCTTGAGGCTGGCTTGAGCTTTCCTTGCTCCCTCTCCTCCAGAGTATCCTTCCAACATAAAAAGTGAACCTCTAGGATGACAGGATGGCAACAAAGCGAGCAGAAGCTTCAGGCCTGGAAGCATGATTTAAACACACGGAGTGCCTAGTGGCTGCTCCATTTTAAAACAAAAGAAACACAAGATGATAATGACAATGACTCACATTTCTAAAGCATCTGAAGGTTCACAAAAATGTTCCCTGGGAAGGGGCTTTGAGATGGAAACTCACCCAACTCTTGCACTTCCAAAAAGAGGCTGTCTATCCCACCTCTGCCTGAACTGAGGTTGGAACAACAATGCAAGTTGTGTTTTCATGACTGCCTGGTGTCACCAAATCTACCTAAGCTGAGTCAGAGTCAGGGTTTGGGGAATCATGAAGCATTAGGACTAGAAAGGACCTTGGAACATCGAATGTTAGAACGTAGAACATAGAATGATAGAACTAGAAGGGGCCCTACAACACAAAATGCCAGAACACAGAACATTAGAGCTGGAAGGGCTTTTGGTGATCACTTGGTCCAATCCCTTCACTTTACAGAGGCAAAGCTGAGGCCCGGAAAGGATAAGTGACTTGGCCAAAGGCACACAGTGAGTGAAGGGCAGATCTGGGACTGAAACCCAGGTCTTCTCCCTGTCAGTTCTATGGCCTTTCTCCCACAGAAATTCCTAGCTCACACATGGACTGATTTGGGAGGCTGCAGAAAGCCGGAAGTGAAATGCACAGGATTGAGAGATCCCCCAAGCAAGACCCAGTGCAGGTGGAAGGGATGGAGCCGGACCAAAGAACCCTACATACCTGCAGTGCCTCTGTGTCCAGGACTTTCCTCTTTAACTCCAGCTGTGTCAACTGCAATAACTCAGTTTCTATTAACTTAATCTAAACAGAAGATGAGACAGTGTTTTTAACTTACATTTACAAAGGATTGGTTTACTCTGCTGTAGAAAACAGCCCTAAATGATGTTCCAAATCAGCCCTTCTGGGAAAGGCTGGAGTTTCAGGATGATGGAAATTCTGCTAAGTCCTTTTAATTACCCCACAACCAAGTACTCCCTTCCTTACTCAGAAAAGATGTCCCAGAAGCAGCAGTTTTACTGGGGCTCTTACTAGCCTTCTCGATACCTGTCAAACCATCCTGCACTCTCACTTTAGCTAAATTGTCCCCCCAAACAGCTGCTAGAGTTCCAGGGAAAGACTCATGTTCTGCTAAGAAACAGAAAAGATGCTTCTTGGCTTTTCCCATAAAGCACCAGCTGAGGAACTGCTAGGAGACAGCTGGTTTGGAACGCCAAAATCACCCATACCTACAACTTCTCAAAGTGGAAGAGTCTCCTTTCAAAGCCCCCAGGGGGAAGCTTGGAGTTCTAAGCCAGTTGCGGGGAGCCCAATACAGCCAAGGCTACTCCTAATTTGTCACTCCCTAGCCAGCCATGTGAAGTCACACAAAAGAGCTTCATGTTGGGCAATATGGAATTTAAATTAAATTGGTAAATAAAAAAGGAAGTCACATCAGAAAAAGAAAAAAGTCATGAAAGAATGTGAAATTTAGATATGCTTAACGATGAGGCAATGAGATTTTCAAATAACCAAATAATAATCCCTTGCACTTTACAGTTTACAAAGCACCCTGGCATCTGTGACCTCATGTGATCTTCCCAGCAGCCCTGTGGGGTTGGCAGGGCACTATCCTTATTTTACAGAAAAAGAAACTGAGGTTCAGAGAAGTAAAATCATTTAGCCAAGGTTACCTTATTATCAAAGACAGAGCCAAGACTACAATCCAATGTTCCTTCTTTCATTCTCTCTCTTTCTATCTCACATCATCTTCTTTATTTTTAAAAGTTCTACTGATATCCAGTGTTCTCTCCAACACCCATACCAGGGGTGGCAAAGATTTCCTGGCTCCAGTACTCCTGAATAGGAATCAGAATGAATCCAGAAATATCTCTGGAATTTTTAAACGGATAGTTTTAAATGAATGAAGCAGTGGGATTTTCCTCAGCTCACTGGAAGAACTAATGGGCCTTAGCAAAAGATGGCATGAATGATGTAAAGGATGAGCCTTCACCATCTATATCATACGGCAGACAGGCTGTGTAATCACGGACAAGTTCATTTTCAGAACAATTCCTTCCCACACAACATCTGGTAGCAAACAGTCCCTCACTGCCAACAGGAAGTTTAAGGGTACTAACCACCTTGCCCTTGGTATCACTATCTCAGAGGAAGAGCACTGAGGAGTATCCCCCCCCCACTTTAGACTGGGCAGCTTTGGGGCTATCAAGTAAAAAGGCGAGGTGATGGAGACTTTGGAGGTGTGGCTTCTGTGGAGCAGGCCCTGGGAGGCATTATTCTTCTCCCCTGATCAGCCACAGAATCAGACTCTCAGAGTTCAAAGGAGCCTTAAAGATCTAGTCCAACATGGCCAATGTGAGAATTTGTTTTACTTGGCTATGTACATTTATTACAAAGGTTTGTTTTCTTCTTTTTTCAAGGGGGAGAGGGGCGGGGAAGGTGAGAAGAGATATTTTCATTCGTTGAAGAAAAATTAATTTAAAAATTTATCTATTCCAACTCCCTCATTTAGACATTAGGAAACTTAAGTTACAGAGAGGTTAATGGGTTAACTAAAGTTACCCGGTGAGTTAGTGGCACAGCCAGGACTAGAAAGTTAACTCCTAGTACAATGCTGCTTCCATTTATGTTATACTATCAAAAGTCATGACCTTTTCTTAAAATTTTCCAACAAAGTTCTGGAAAAATCCAAAAAACCCATGTGATGGCAAATTTAGAATCATAAACGATTAAGTCTTAGAGGCAGAAGGGACTGAAAAGTCATGAAAGCCAACCTCCCACTCGGTTCTACGACATCCCAGGTGGTCACCCAACCTCTCCTCAAACACTGACAATTTTGAAAAGTTCATTAAAATAGCCTCCTACATTTCTCAACAGTTCTCAATGTAGAGAACTTTTTAAAATTCTGAGTAGAGAAACTGCCTCTCTGTAGGTTACACTCTTCCCCATTCTCTTGCCCTCTGCAGCAAGACAACGCTAAGTAAGCTCCTTCTTGAAAGTGATGGCCCTTCAAACATTTGAAGACAGCAATTGGCAAGGTTCCTCTCTGCTGAGTGAGAGGGTGTACACAAAATTTAGAAATCCCAAAGGGATTTGCCTCTGGTGACCTAGAGCTCACCTGGTTTCTGATCTGCCTGTGCATGAGATCTTTTTTGACTTGAAGGGCTTCAAAGGCAGCTTTCTGCATTTCACTCTGTAAGAGAGATTGCATTCCGTTTAGCCAAGTGGGAGAATTTTTTTTTCCATTGAGAATTCTAGACTCAGAGAAAAACTGAGGAGGGCCACGTGCAAAAAAAAAAAAAAAAAAGGAAGAGAATTTATTTTTCTTGGAGAAAATTAAAATGATCAGTTCACTGGCTTTCAAAGTTAAAAGTTAAAGGGACCATCAAATTTCACTAAGACAGTCAATACTAAAAAATATAAGGGTAGTAGACAAAATGGTAAAAGGAGAAAAGAGAAATACAATAGAAAAGATATTTAGAAAGAGAGAAAAGATAAGAGATAAAAAGGAAAGGAAAAGAAAGACCGAGGTAGGGAGAAGAGTGTAAAGAGTACTTCGTGAGGTTTTTGAGTCCAATTTTCAAGTCTTTTGGGACGTGGAGGGGGAACATGATCACCTGCTACCTCCTGCCCTTTGAACTGGTGGTTAAATAATGAACCACTGTTCACATCTCTTCAGCTACTGCTACCCTAACCCTGGACCTCAGAGAGCATCCATGCTACAAGGGACAGCGACAGCAACACAGTAGGAGGTGGAATTTGTGTGGGGACACAGTGAATAAAAGCACAGTACTCAGAGGCTACTGGTAAAAGCTTGGCTAAACAGTCTCCCAATCCCTCAGGAGAGTTCCCTTTGGGGGACAGTTTTTTCCTTCCTAACATGGACCAGCTGGAAGCCCAGGTTTCTGGCAGTTTAGAAGCTTCCACAAGGGCTCTCGATTCCAGCCTCTCTTTTGGCCCAGCTTTCAAGCTCCAGGTGACAGCTGTCTGCTTAGTTCCCCAACCCACCTCCTGCAAAATTTGGCTGATGGCTTTGTTTTGATCCATCTGCTGCCATGCCAGGATCTGCTGGAATCTCTCATCCATTTGGGCCATGCTGCAAGAAAGACAGGTGAATGAGCCTGGCTCCAATCCAAATACAAGCAGAAAGAAGAGAGATGAAAAAATAGCCCAGGTAAATCAGAGAAACTGCAGTTGTATTGCCTCTAGCAAAGGAAGAAAAAGTTAGGTTTCTGTTTTCCTCTAAATGTTGCTCATACTGTTCAGTCTGGTCCCTAGGACCTGGTTCTACCCACCTGTCTGCCTTCACTGGTCTGATTGGTCATGTCCCCAGACTCTGGAGTGCTGCTCACAACTAGGAAGAACACAGCCTGGCCTGTTCCTTTGGTGCTTCCCCCTCTGAGTCCTGTCTGTGGCTTCCAAAGGGTTCTCCAGGATTAATATTTATCATGGTCATGCATACAACCCACCAGTGTAGACTGGACAGACCACTCGAGTGCCACTTCACAAGTAAAGAAACAGACATTGAGAGAGGGATCATAGGGCTTTGGGTTGGAAGAAATGTTTGAAATTATCTAATCCAACCCTCACTTTTAGAAGTGAGGAAACTGAGGCCCAGAGAAAGAAGAGCACTTGTTTGGGTGACACTGTCACTAACTAGTGGGACAGGAATTTGAACTCAAGTCATCTGACCCCAAGGCCAGTGCTCTTCTCACCACATCTCAGCCTCCTTCCAGGAAACAACTTGGTCAAGATCACACAGTGAGTTTAGGGCAGAGGAGGGAAGAGAGAAAACAGATGTCTCAATCGCCAGCCGTGGGATGCTACCAAACTCCCCTGCTCTGCATGGCCTGAGCCCTCTTTATAGGCCTAGGGTTCCTTCAGACCTTACCTGGAACAGGCCTGCTTGACCAGATTTTGCTTTTGAGACTCATAAGTCATTTGAATGAATCTGTTCTTGCAACTCTCTGTCAACATCCGCTGCATGGCGGCTGGGGAAAAAACCAAAGACCTGTCACAATCTTTCAGGATGGGTTGGGGACATTGGAATCCTAGCCTTGTCAGCTGACAATTCAGCAACTCCCAAAGACCTACCCTGTTACATAATTCACATAATATTGGTCTGGATAATCCCAACATAGAGATATAACCATTACATGAGTAAATACAGTATTTAGGGAAGCCGGGCTAATTGTTTCATAAAAACTGCTTGGCCCCCAAAATTCTAATTAGCCTGTAAAAGTGTATACACATTAGCCAACAACAACCATTCTCTAAATCATCCCAGCCTCCTTCCGGACCCCAAATTTAAGCTTCTCTGGACTAAACCTTACTGGCCACCTCAGATAATAGTATGGACCTATCCCAGTAGGAACACCAAAGGGAGTATTCTAAGGTGTTACTGCCCTCAGAAAACCTAAACCTGAAATAGCTCCAGTGGGACAACATGGAGCATGAATTTGAGAAACAGATGCTCCAAAAAAGTAATTATTTTTAAAGGATTATATTGGTCTTCTCCACTGCATTGCTTACAAATTTGAAAATATCAGCTATGTATGATACTGTGCCCTGGCTGAACAAAACTATGCTAGAAGCTGGATTCTAAACTGAAAAATTAGTGTTTTAAAGTAGCTGCCTCATTTGCCTAGACTAATTCCTAATGTATATTATTTCAATTAACCATGATTCTGACATGGGTAGGCTTTCCCCCATTACCCTGAATAATGAAGAGTAGGTTATATCTCCCCAGGAGATGACAGAAAGAGGAAATTAATCAGCTTCAGAACGCAAAAGAGTACAAACCACAGCCATAGATTTGCTAAGTAAATCTCTGCTAGTTGCCCAACACAGGTCTTCCTATTCCCCACGTAACCAGTGTTGCATCCATGCAGGACTCAGCCCCTGCCTCTAAGACTTACAGGCAATCTCTCTTTGGCGTAGATTCTCAGTCTCTTCCTGGGTTATGGCCATTAGTTGCTCCATCTTTATTCTGGAAAGTTTTCATTCATTAAAAAAAAAAAAGTCTAGTTATCTAGTTATATCAGATGAAGATTCTCATTGGTCATCCTAATTAAGCACCTATGTCCCCAAAGCACCAGCAGTAATTAATTGAATTCCCTTACGGGATGAGAGGTGCTGAGGAGTCAATTTTCAAAAACCTCACAGTAGAAAAAATATTAACTCACACAAGGGAAACCCTGCTAATTAACTATAACTTTTTTTTTTTTTTGCAGGGGGGAAGGCAGGGCAATTGGAGTTAAGTGACTTGCCCAAGG
Organism: Phalanger gymnotis; assembly: GCA_028646595.1. Classification (NCBI taxonomy): domain Eukaryota; kingdom Metazoa; phylum Chordata; class Mammalia; order Diprotodontia; family Phalangeridae; genus Phalanger; species Phalanger gymnotis. Next base: position 119,425,062 of record CM053625.1, on the reverse strand, counting down.
TCACACAGCTAGTATATGTGTCAAGTGTCTGAGGCCACATTTGAACTCGGGTCCTCCTGACTCCAGGGCTGGTGCTCTACTCACTGCGCCACCTAGCTGCCCCTATAACTATTAATGATAAAGAAGACCAGATGTGGATGTGGATCAAAATGGTAGTGGAAAGTCCTGAATATTATTTTGGGAATCCAGGTGACCTTAGAATGTAAGTTTCTAATGGGTATTTTAAAACAATGTGAAGCTAATAATTACTTTCTAATCCAATCATTTCCCAGGGGAAACGGCTTCCCAGTAGTGGGTAAAATGAGGCAGATGTCCATCTCCAACACTGTCGGAATTTTTTTGGTAACAGGCTGTGATGTAATTCTCACAGTTCATAGGAAGAAAAATGGAAGGGGTGTCTAGGGAAAAAGAACAGCTTGCCCCTAAGCTAGCTCCAACAAGCTTTTGATAAGTATGTATACTTACCTCTCATTTTCTAGTGACTTCAAGATGTCAGAATTTTTCCTTTGTCTGTGGAGAGAATCAAAAGGTTTTTCAGAGCCAGATAACTTTATTATTGCAAGAACCGGCTCCTGTATCCCTGACATACCTGAGGAATTAGAACACCTAGCACTGGCACTGGGCACTTAGTAAGTAAAGACTTGTTGCCTAAAGAAGGCAAGGCAAAACTAGATCTCAAAGAGAAGAAGTTTGTGTTGAGGCCTCTCCTTTCCCCTGTGCTGTGGTATGCTCCAGAACCCCTCGTTTTGTCTCAGAAGTCCATTGCCTTCATGATAACCCAGACCCCCTAAAGCTCTCCTCCCTTATAAGAATAAAAACAAAACTTGCTATTAGCTAGCTGTCACCTTGGAAAGGCCCTGATGAACAAATCACCCTAAAATGATATTGACGATATGCAACTCTTTCAGGGCAATTGCATTTCAAAGGGCTGATGCCTTCACCTAAAGAATGAATCTTGAATGACAGAATCTTAGGCATCCATAATTCCTGATGGGAGATATTTTTTGGCAGGGGGCCTTCCCAGTGCCCCTCAAATCAAACTATGGAGGCAGCTGCCTATGTATAAAGTTGGCTTGGATGCCAAGACTTTTCTATGTGTAGCAGCAGGCTGCCCGCTGGAGGCCAGGCACACCAGGGAAGGGTGATTCTGGGGGCCCAGGAGGCTCACTTCTGATTATCTTCCAGGAGCCTCTGAATCCGGCTTGAGATGCTCTGCTCTGTTTGCTTCAGTTGTTCCTGTAGACGTTGACGTTCTCCATCCAGGTAGCGCTGATGCTCACACAGGCCCTTTTCCAGTCGAAACTGCTCCTGTGGCAGAAAGCAGAGCACTTGAGGCAGGGAAGCTTGCAAATCCAAGGAGTCAGAGCTTCCCATTCATCAATAAACTGAGATGCAGGTGCTTTTAGGGCCAGGGCTGAAGGAAGAGCAAAAATGAGGTGCAGAAAAAAGTCCCTGTGTTCACAAATCCCTGTCCTTCAGGGAGATCTCACTGCACAAAGAAAACAATGGCAGGGAAAGAGACAGTTAGGACTCCACCTGCAGTCTATCAGAGATTCATAGGATCTTGGTAGGAGTTGGGAGCAGAAGGGACCTTAGATGATTAGGTTTAACTGTTTCTGTTTTTTTTTAACTTAAATTTTCATCAATGCTTTTTATTTTTTACACCAATCATTTCCGGAAATGCTGCCACCCAACTGAATACTCTTTTTTACCTAAGAAAATAGTTTAGCAGAAATGACAGATAAAACAGAGCAGTGTGATGAAAGAACACTGGTCTTGAGGTCAGACATCCCAGGTGGAAATCCTTGCTCTTCCACTTAACTGTTGTTGTTTGTCCTTTGTTCTGGAAGAGGACCATGACAGCAGGGAGGTGATGCCATGATGTACAAGTAAATTGGATTTAAGTGAGGCAGGGCTGTGCAAAGTCACCAGCCGCACTTTCTCTTCCAGAGACATCTGGGTCCACATATAAATGAGGATGACTGGAGATAAGTCTCAGTTTGACTGAGGCAATGCCCATTCAGTGAAAACACTAAGTAAGAAATGAGGCAGAGACAGTCTCTTGTACCTAGTCAAAAAAAAAAATCAATCTGGGAGGGGAAGACTCTCAGGGTTATTACATTTACTCTTAGCCGATCAGGACCCAAACAATGATCAGGTGGGGCTTGGCCTGGAACCTACTATTGGCCAATCGATGAGAGCCAGAGCAATTTGGGTCACTGACTGTGAGACCTTGGAAAAAAAATAATGCATCTTTCAGAGCCTCAGTCTCATTCTCCGTAAAATGAAAGGACGCGACTGGATGACTACTAAAATCCCTTCCAGCTGTATGTCTGGGATCCAAATGACACCCCTCCTTGCAGCCACATGACACTCCCATGATCCCTCAGGAGAGAAGGTATGTCATTGGGTCTTCTCACACTTCTCATACACATTATCAAGATTGGTCATTGAAATTAATCTGGGACTGACAGCTCCCTCCACTTTGTGAATGAGGAAACTGAGCTCCTACAAAAGTGAAGTGACTTGCCTAAAGTCACCCAGATCACATAGCAGAGTCAGGACTCACACCAGGTCCTCCCACTCCAAGTCCAAGACTCAGGGCACCCCATACCACACAGCTTCTTCCCAAGTCAGGATCACACAGAGTGAGGCAGGCAATCCACATGATGTCATGGAAGGGGACAAAATTTAGAATGTACTAAATATAAACTTCTGTTTGGTAGAGAGATCAGGAAGTCTGACTAAGTCAAACTCGTGCTACGGCATAATGATTTAAAAACTCGGATGTCAGCCAGAGATATGGTCAGTCCAAGTTACAATGTCTGAATGACATGACTAGTGACACTGCCAGCCAAACCATGGCAGGATCTGCCCATCCCTGCCTCCTCACTAAATAAAGCACATAACTGAGGGAGACGTGATAGGTGTCGGTCCTGGGGAAAGTCTCAGGAAATAAAGGCCGCCAGGACAGCACTCACATGCCACAAAAGGCTAGCTTGTCTCTCAGTCATCCGGAACTCATATGCCAGGGTAAAAGTAGTTTGCAGAAGAGAAAGAGAGTCTGGTCTACAAGGGGCTCAATCATCTGAGAACAATGGCCTCATACTGTTCCCATCTCTGGATCCTACCTCACCATGCCAAAAATGTATTGGCAGACCCAACATAGTCCGGCCAGCCACATGCTAACGGCAACTACTGGCTGCTGCCCACAGGCCTGGAAGGGACGTACCTCTTTGACGGTCTGCAGTATCTCATCCTTTTGACTGTTGCTTTGCTGGAGGAGCTGGGCATGTTCCCGCTGCCCAATTTCTAAGCGACGTTCAAATTCTAGCTTCTCCAGCATCTTCTGTTCCTGAGAGAAGAGGGGTCCAAAGGGTCACAGCAAGAAAATGGAATGAGCTGCTTCCAGATCTTGCTGTCTTCTCAATCGAGGCCAGACAGCCAACATAAAGATGATCAACCCCCAAGCCTGAATATCTCTTGATAACAAGCAACTTTTCACATTGAAGAAAGCCGTATAGGTGGCATTGCATGTAAGTGGGTGACAGACAGATGCTGAAGTAGAGTGTACAGACTGACAGAGATTTCTGGGGCAGTGAATTGGAACGGTTAATGCTCCAACCTGTGAAAATCCAGCTCAAACATAACACATCACCTGTCCTAGTTCTTTCATACCCAAGAAAAGGTCAGGGAAAAAGTCAGGGCTACAGGGGGAAAAACAATACCTACACTTTTACAGCTCAACTTCTTAAGAATCACTAAGAGCGATAAAATGTCTGCAGGGAATAGAGAAATATTTGGTTTGGGTAGTGCATTAGCTTCTTGGTTGAAACAGCCACAGCTTGTTTTAGCAGAGGGCCAGGTTAAAGCTAGTCTGCAGCAGAAAACCTTTTCTGCCCTGCCTGATAAGAGGAATTGGGTTACACTTCTTCTGTTGTCAGTGTCTATGTGCAGAGTGGGGCCACTACAGCTCAGCTCTTCTAGGCCTTCAGAGACACCATGAGGCTGAACAACAATTATAATAAATAATAAAGCTAATATTTATGTAGTTTTAAACTTTGCGGAGCATTCAACATACATTAAATCATCTGAATGCTGCTATGCTCATTTTGCAGATTAGAAGCGGGAGACTGGGAAGAGTTCAGTGAGTGCCCACAGCCCCGTAGCTAGTAAACGGCAGAGACAGGAACTGAAAGCAGGTCCAAGATCAGTGCTCCTATCAACTCTGGTGCCAACCGTTACCAAGACAGCACCTAGGAACAGTCATGCCAGTTCTTCTCAAAGACAATGCTGTTATTGTTATTAAAAGGAAAATTAGAGTTGGATTCTCTCTTCTCAGAGAGAATGAAACACAGGGTTTTTCCAACATGTCCACCTCAAACCCTCCTGTTTTTGCGGGCTTCCATTTTTCAAAGATGTAGGACTTCTGCATGTTTGCTCACCTTTCTCCTCTCATAATCTAAAAATTTGTTCTGAAAAACAAAAGATAATAGCAGTTTAGAGAAAAAGGAGTTGGCACAAGGACCCCAGGAGACCCATCTAACGCTCAGTCTTACAGCAGTCTTTGAAGTACAGACAGGACAAGAAACATCAGGGCTTCTGCTATGCACCCATTTGGTAGGAGCAGCCAAAGACCATGAGCCCCCTAAGTATTTCTAGAGGGCAAGGTCTCTGAGGCAGCATGCTGATCCTCACCTGCCACTCAGTCTCTTTCTTTACATAGCTGCAAATTACTCCATCAGTACTATCCACCGAAGTCTCTCCTTCATCTCTTTCCAACACTGGGAGCAAGAACTGGGAGGGTGGGTAGTACTCGAGCCCAGATTCTGAAAAAGAGCAGGGCCAGGCCTATCCAAATGACGACAAAAGACAAGGACCTGGGCCAGACCAGAGACCCCAGATGGTCTTGAAGCTAAACATCTTCTCCCACCACTTTCTATGGATTCATTTTCTAAATAGAAGAATCTTCTCTCTGACAAATGCAAGCTTTCCCATGAAAATAATCACCTGCATACATGTCCCTGGACTGAAAAAAAAAGAAACACAGAAAAGGGCAGAGCCCTGATTTTCCCAAATGGAAGGGAATAACAATGTGGATAACAGAAGCAGGTAAAGCCCAAACCTAAAACAATTATTTACAGTATTTAAATTTGGGTGGGTATTTGACAGAAAGGGAGACAAGGCTCCAGGAGCAAGACAGAAAGGACCTCGGGTCCTGGGGTGGACAGCATGGTAAGTTGGCCCAGGAAATCATTATTTTGCAGAAAGACCCTGGGATCTGGCTCATCAATGCAATAAAGCACGCCTAAGGGGCTCAAAGAACACTCTGGACATGTTTCTCTTTCAATGCCTACACTCATGTTTGGGAGTTTCATGTAGTGATAAAAACAATACCAGAAACCAAACCTTAGATTTTACCTTTGCAGAGAAATTGCTGAATGGCCTCTGTACCCATACTACACACAGCCTCGGGTGGATAGACCATGGACGTGGCATCAAGGCTCAGAGTCTGCAAAACATCAAGGGTGGAAGCAAGCCTCCAATATACCTGATATCTCCCACTCTTCCAATATCTGTCAGCCTGAGGCTAGCTCCCTAGAACTTTAAAAAAACAAAAACAAAGAAACCTTGCTCTATCAATGAAGAATGTCACCAAGTTTTTAATTCTTGGGACTGTCTTGTCATTTCATATCACACTCCTCTATTCGATAAACTCTAGAGGGCTACTATTAATGCTACAATCAAAGATAAACTCATCTGTCAGGCATTTAAAGCCCTCACTTACTTTTCTAGCGTTACTATACATTACTCCCCTTCAAGCATTCTATGGCCCAAACAAACTGGCCTTCCTGCTGTTCCTCACAAGCAAAGCTCCATCTCCCACCTCTTTGCATTTGCACAGGCTGTCCCTCATGCCTGGAATGTATTCCTTCCTCACTTCTGCTTCTTAGAATTCCTAGTTTCCTTCAAAGCTCAACTCAAAAGCAACTTCCTATATGAGGCCTTTCCCAATGCCCCCCACTCCAGCAGTTGCTAGAGCCTCCCCCTCCAAACTACTTTGCGTTTATTTTGTGTATATCTATACGTGTACATGTTACCTCCCCTAAGAGACTGTAAACTCCTTGAGGACAGGGACTGTTTCATTTTGTCTCTGCATCCTTGAGGTCTAGCACAGTGCCTGGCATATTGTAGATGCTTAATAAATGCTTATTTCTTGATCATTTTCCTAAAAGAGAGAGCTGTCCCCTTTGCAGAAGGGTAAAACAAGGAATACAAGCTATGATGAACATGGCTCCAATTTACCTCTAGGGTCCGGACATGAGCCAGCATCTGGGGCAGTCTCTGTATCAGATTTTCACTGATGTCAAGAGTGCGTAAGCTACGAAGTTCCCCCAAGGTGTCAGGTAGATCCTTCAGTTTGTTATCTACAGAAAAATCCCAAGCACACAGCTCAGTGCTCCTGCTAGTGACTGACTGATTGCCACTGAACTCGTCTGAGTAAAGCCCCTGGGTCTCACACATATGGGGGGGGGGGGGAGTTCCTCAGTGAGATCTTCTGTCATATGTTCCAATACAATCAATACACTGAGCACAATCCACTCTCTCTCGAAGATTCTGACAGCCCTAAATGGAGACACTAACGAACTACATGGAGAAGCGACCCGCTTAAGATCAAGCAATGAGAAAGGGTGAAAAGCCGAGTCTCCCGGGCCTGACTTCCAACCCCACCTACCACCTGTATCAAAATGTTTTGAATCTGAGAAGCCATTAAGACCCAGTGTTGGGGAAAGGGGAATGGTCAACTGGGGAAAACCATCTTCATATCTAGTATCCCTGATAAGGGGTTGCTAGCCATGAAATACAGAAAATTAACAGAAAACATATAATATAATAATAAAAGCCATTCCCCAGCAGAGAAGAGGCCAAGAGACATGAATGAACATTTTTCAAAAGATGAATTGCAAACTATTAATATGAAAGAAGGATCAAAATCACTAAATATATGAGAAACGCAAATCAAAACAACTCTGGCACTTTACCTCATACCCAGCAAATTGGCAAAGTAGACAAAAGACAGAAATTGTCAGTGTTGGAAGAGATGTGGAAAGACAGGCATGTTAAGGTACTGCTGGTAGAACTGTGAACTGGTAGAGCCATTCTGGGAAGCAATTTGGAATTATGCACATAAAGTGACTAAAATGCTTCTACCCCTTGACCTAGAAATTCCACTGAGAGGCATATATGCTGAGTAGATCATTGATAAAAAAAAAAAAAAGCTCCAAATACACCAAAATACATACAGCAGTACTTTTCATGGTAGCAAGGAATTGGAAACAAAGCAGATGTCCACACAATGGGGAATGGCTAAAGGTACATAAATGTAATGGCATGTTACTATGCTATAAGAAATGATGAATATGGAGAAACACAGAAAGATTTATCTGAACTGATACGAAGTGAAGTAAACAGAGGCAAGAAGTGAGCACACACAATGACTACAACAACGTACATAGAACAACCATAAATCAACCAAAATGGAATGTTTTGAAAATAATAAATAACAAGTTTGCCTTCAAAGAAGGGATGTGGGAAGATATTTCCCCTGGCTTCTCCAAAGAGGCAGGAGACCCACAAGTATAAAAGACTGCATACAGCATCAGGGGTGGGGCTTTGTTTTGATTTTTTATGTATTCACCTGATCTGTTGAATTTTTTTTCTCTCCTTTCCTCATTTAAGAAAAACTATTTGTTATAAGAGAAAAGCATGAGGTGGAAGGTGGGAGGAAATCTGGGCAATGTAAAAATGAGATATAAATTTTAAATATACTTTATAAGAATAAAATATATTCTCTAAGATATTTGTGGTAAACCTTACCTCTAATCACTGTAGGGCTCATTTGTGACCACAGCTCATTTAGTCTGTGGCAACTTTTCCTTACAGAATACTTTCACTCTTTCGATTTTGATATCTGCTCAAAGCACGTGTTGTTGTTCAGTCATTTCAAGTCTGACCCTTTGCAACCCCATTTGAGGTTTTCATGGTAAAGATACTGGGGTGGTTTGTCACTTCCTTCTCCAGTGGATCCATTTTGTCAGGCAGAAGTAAAGTGAATTCCCCAGGGTCACATAGCTAGGCTAGATTTGAACTCAAGTCTTACTGACTCCAGGCCCAAGTGTTCTACTCACTGAGCCACCAGCTTCCTCAAAGCATGTACAGGCACTAGATAGCTCAGGCCTAACGATCTTTGCTCAGGTGAAGAGACCAGTACTGAGGAGTCTATCCTGCTCTCATACCTTTCACATTGAGAGTCTGGAGCTGGGCCAGGTCCCCGATGGACTGTGGAAGACATTTCAATTGATTTTTTTCAATATTCAAGACCTAAGACAGAGAGAAAAAAGAATAAGAAGAAACTACCAGTTGTCTATACCATAACCTCCCCAGAGGAACAACAGAGCTTCCACTGGAGGAGTCTCGGGAGCCCCACAGATACGACTGGGAGGAGAGGCTTAAAATTCCTCTCCCAATCTCTCAATAATGGACTGAACAATTATTCAGGCCCTTCAGCACACTGAGAAGGGTTTCTCCTTCCTAACACTTCTTGCCCACTTCATTAGCCACTCGTACCTTCGAAGAAGGCAAGAAAAGAAAAAGAAATTCAAACCAGCCTGCTTTGCCGCTTCTTGATGACTGCCACCCGTCTTCACATGGACCACGGGGTCACCACAGCAGCTTCCTGCAGTAGATCACCACAGCAGATCTCCCTGCCTTCAATTTCCTTCTTCTCTGATCCAGTCCCGCACTGCTACTAACCTGGTATTTCTAAATCAAACTTTTAATCATGTTACTTCTCTGCACAAGAAACCTCAGTGCATAAAATACACTCTTTTGTTTAGCATTCAAAGCCTTTCATAATCTGGCTCCAGCCTCTCTTTTCTGAGGATGCTCACATTAGCTCCCTTCATGCTTGCTTCATGCCTGCCCTCTCTTCTCTGTCTCTCTATACACTCACTCACATTCACATACAACATTCTCCCTCTCTCTCTCCTTTCTTCTCTCTCTTTCTAGCCAAACTGGCCTATATCCCATTTCCCATATAAATTCCCTTTCTCACCTCCATGCCTTTGCCCAGGAATGCCATCTCTCCTCCCTCTTCCTCCCAGGGTTCGAGTGTTCCCTCCTACAAAAGGTCTGTCTCCATTCCATCAACTGTTGGGTTCTCAACCCACAGAAAACATTTTGCATCTCTTTTATAGATAATTTATATTTACTTCTCTGGGTACTTGCTGCTTCTCCCCAGGACAGGGCAAGGAGAGTTTTGTTTTTGTCTTTGTCTATCCCCAGAGCTTAGGACAGCACCTGGCACTCAACAGGTGATTAACAAATGCTTGTTGAATTGAACTGAACTGAACTGTCTTAAAAGAGGATCCAGTGGCTAATCCCAAGGAACTGGGCTCTAGGCCACCTTGGGGCTTCGTCAAACTAATTGCAAAAGCACCACGTGGGCCTGCATCATCCCCTTCACCTCTAACCTGGACCATCACCATAGACTCCTATTTGATCTCTCTGACTCCATTCTCTGCCCTCTCCAGTTCATCCTCCACAAAGATGCCTTCTGATTTTCCTTAAACAGAGGCCTGGCCTTCAGTCAGTGAACTCTGGAGGCTCCCCATTATCTGCGGCATCCAACATGGACTCCTCTGTTTCGTATTTACGATCCTTCATGAGCTGGTGCCCTCTCCCTTCTCAGTCTGATTAGCTCCCCTCCTTGCACACTAAAGTCAGTCAAGTTGCCTCCTTACCCTTCCTCACACAAGACCTTCCATCTCCACCCCCATGCTTCTGTCTCGCCTGGAATTTGCTCCCTCCTCATTTTTGCCTCTTAAGATCCCTCACTTCCTTTAGGCCCAATTCAAGCACCACCTTCTACCTGAGGCTTTTCCTGATTCCACCAGCTGCTAACATAGACCCTGGAGCAAAGGTGTCAAAATCCCAGACTGCAAACTCCCAAGTGAAGCCCAGACTAAATTGTAATTGGGAAATGTTTAACAAAATAAGGAAAAATACAACATGGATTATGTTAAATTCTGGTTTTCTAAGTCAATATGCAGCCAGCAGGGATCCATTTCCATTTGACTTTGACACCACTGCCCTAGAGCACAGGCTAGGGAGAAGAATAACAGGGAGATATAAGGGTGGAATGGTGCTCTTTCTATTAGGCTTGGAATACCAATCTGATTTTGTAACCCCCTCCAAATTATCTTGTATCTATTTTGTAAATGTCCAGATATGTATATGTTGTCTCTCCTTGCCAGACTACAAGATTCTCAAGAGCAGGGACTGGTTTTACTTTTTCATTTTATCTCCAATGACTAGCACACAGTAAAAGCTTAATAAATACATACTGACTAATGATTAAAATTAAGAAGATCTTCCTAAAGCATAATTCTGAATAGGTTCTGCCTTATTGCCTAATAAAGTCAAATTCCTTTTCCTGTAATCCAAGACCCACTACAAGTTGTCCCCAATAATAATAATCCAACATATATGATTATCCTAATTTTACAGAGAGCAACTGATTCATTATAAGAGGTAGCAGGGTCTAGTGGACACAGAGCCAACATTCAGAGTCAATGAGCCTGGGATTCAAGTCCTACCAAATGGACATATAATGGCTCTGTGATTCAGGGCAAGTCACTTTACCACTCGATTCCTAAGTCTAGAAGGTGCAAAGCAAATATCAATCTATTGGTAGAGGAAGTTTTCTCATCGGTAGTTCCCTTTGCCAATGAAACCACAGATCTAGTGTTTAAAACCAGCAAACTATTCATTTGGGCCCTTGCAGTTTGCAAAATACTTTTATCACAACAACCTTGTGCAGGAAGTAATCCACATATCGTTATCTTCGTTTTATAGGTAGAAAAACAGAAGCTTAGAGCCTTTACTGGAGTTCTGCACAATCTCCTAGCTGGGTGTCAGGGCTGATCTGAATCTAGACCTTTTGACTCCGAGTCACATACCTAGACATACATGTAACCTTCCATCCATCTCCCACTATTCTTCTCACACACTCTATGCTCTAGTGACATTTCGTTGTTGTTAAGTTGTGACCCCATCTGAGGTTTTCTTGGCAGAAATACTGTAGTGGTTGCCATGTCCTTCTACAGCTCATCTTACAGATGAGAAACTGAGGCAAACAGGGTTAAGTGACTTGCCCAGACTCGCACACCTAGGAAGAATCCGAGTCAGGATTTGAACTCATGAAGACAAGCGTTCCTGATCTCAGACCCTGTGATCTATCCACTGCGCCCCCTAGCTGCCTGAATTCCCCAAACACACCCAGTGTTTTCTCTCCTCAGAGTCTCTGGTCATGCCATTCTGCTATTCTCTCTATCTACAATGCCCTTCCCCACCCACTCCACTTAAGTCTAACATCTCATTCAAGGCCCCTTCTCCAGAAACCTTCCCTGATCCCTGGAAGTGGCCTCCGCTGCCTCTAAATTCCCACAGCACTCCAAACCTCTCCAATTCTGATCTGTCTTTGCTGAGAAGCAGTAAGACACCTTCTGACCAAAGCACAGAGACAAACACGGTGGCCAAGAGGGTGGGGCTTTTTCTAAAGGAGAGTCAGCCCCTGGGGCCAGAATGTCATCATAGCCTTTTTGACACTAAGAAGAAAGCCCAGAATTTAGTGAGAGCAGCCCCCTTCCTGCACCTGCAGGCCAAAGCCGAACAGGCTCCCAGGGACCACAGTTCTGAGTGTGGAGCATACCTGAAGAGATGTTAGCTGTCCAAGAGCATCGGGGAGAGCCGTTAGCTGGTTATCATGAAGGTCCAAAACCTGCCGAAGGAAGACAGATCTTTCACGCTCCACTGGCCAACGAGCTGAAAGGGCTTCCATACACCCGAACGATACTCTGAGACCTCTTGTAAAGGCCAGGTGGGGGAAAAACACTCTGATAATAGAGACTTTAGCCCGCTCAATGCCATCCTTCAAGGCCCAGCTCAAATTGTATCCCCAATAGGAAGACCTACCAGCCCAGAATAATTTCTCTCTCCTCCGAAACCACATTTAGGGTTGGTAATCACTCACTCCACAATGAATCATGCACTGCCTTGTGCTTCATATACTCTTATCTGTGCTTGTTATTTAACTTCTCATATGATGTTTTTCCATCCCTATTAAATTGTAAATTCTTTGCCCTTCAAGTTCAGGTCTGTGTCATCTCCTTTTCTGTATCCCTATATAATGTCTGGTATACAGCAGACCCTCAATAAACACGTGATGACTGACCACACAGAATCAGTAGTGACAGAATCTCCGAACTGAGAGGGATCTCAGGTCACCATGACTAACTCATACCTGAACAAAAAACATTTCTGCCACATCCTCCACAAGTGTTTCCTGGCCTCTCCTGGGGCACCCCCGATAATGAGGAAGCCCCACCCCCTTTTCTACAGCCCCATTTTTTGTGAGGTTGTTCCTTAGGTCTGACTGAAATCTGTCTCTGAAGCTTTTAACTGTTGCTCCTCGTTCTGTCCCTTGGAGCCAAGCAGAATAAGCATCATCCACACGGCAATCCTTAAACACATCTCTTGCGACTACCCTCAGTCTTCTTTTCTCCAGCAGCCTGTCTTCAGTTCCTTCACTAGAGCCTTTGCTGGCACCATCCCTCAGCTCCTCATCATCTTGGTCACCTTGGATTTGATATCATACATATGATGTTTGGGAAGAGAGAATAGGCAGATTGTGTAAAAAACAAGCCCAACTATAACAAGCTTCCACTGTATTTTACTTTTAAATCACCCACAGATTTAGTTTATTCCCATTCTTGCTGCCCATCACTACATACGTGTGGAAGTTGGCAGAGCTTTATTAACAGCTAAATAACTGAAAAAGGACCCTGGTCTCAGGCCAACATCAAAGCTCCTGAGGAGAACTGGCACATTACCTTGATTGTTCCAAGATTCAGGAGGCTGCAAGATTTGGGAACCAAGGAAGTGAGGTAATTTGTATGAACAATCAACACCTATAAGGAAACAAGTTGGAATAGTGTTACAGCCTAAAGGGGGTTTCAGGAAAAAGCATCAGTGAAGCCTAAGACGGAAAGGAAAAGCATGTGAACATTTGGAACAGATATCCAACCTCAGCATCACAGAATTTAGCTCTGAAGGGACTTTGGACACTATCTAATCCAGGGGTTCTTAACCTTGGAGTGGTCCATGAACTTAGTTGGGGAAAAAAAAACCCCAATATCCTTATTTTCACTAACCTCTAACTGAAATCGAGCATTTCCTTCAATTATTTAAAAGCATTCTTTTGAGAAGGGGTCCACAGACTTCACCAGACTGCCAAAGGGGAACAGGACACACAAAGAGGTTAAGAAGCCCTGATCTACACATAAGTGGTAAATGGATCCACATATACAAAAATATTTATAGCAGCTCTTTTTGTGGTGGCAAAGAATTGGAAATCAAGGGGATGCCCATCAATTGGGAAATGGCTAAACAAATTGTGGTATATGAATGTAATAGAATACTACTGTGCCATAAGAAATGAGGAGCAGACAGACTTCATTACAACCTGGAAAGACTTATATGAACTGATGCTGAGTGAGGGGAGCAGAACAGGAGATCATTATATACGATTACAGACACATGGTATCTGTAAAGACTAACTTGGATAGACTTGGCTCCTCTCATCAATGCAAGGCTCAAAGATAGCTCCAAAAGACTCATGGTGGAAAAAGCTATGCACATCCAGATAAAGAATTATGGAGTCTGAATGCAGATTGAGACAAACTTTTTGCTCTTTTTTTTTTCTCCTTTTATGGTGTCATTTCTTCTTTCTCATGATTCATTCCATTGGTTATAATTCTTCTTTACAACTGGATTATTATGTAAATAAGTTCAATGTGAAGGCATATGTAGGACCTACATTGGATTACATGCCATCTTGGGTGGGGAGGAGAGGGAGGGAGAGAAAATTTGGAACTCCAAAACTTGTGGAACTGAATGTTGTAAACTAAAAATAAATTTTAAAAAATTTATTTTTTAAAAAAAAGAAGCCTTGATCTAGTCCAGTCCCCACACTTGACAGAAGAGGAAATGGAGGCCCAGAGGGAGAAAGGGATTTGTCCCAAGTCACAAAGTGAGTTAGTGGCAAAACCTCAACTGGAATCCTGACACAGAATGCTTTTTCCATTCTGCCACATAAACTCTGCTTAAATACCTGCCATGGTAGGGAGCTTGATGCTTTGTTTCAGCTAAAGAAATGCTGAATTTGGACCAAAGTTAGGTGTGTTTTTCTGAGATTTCAATGGCTTTGCTCTGGTCTCCCTTAGGAGATGCTGCTTGGGACAAAGAGGAATGACCCAGGGACAGGTGTCTGGGCCAAGTTGAACTAGGAGAGGCAGCTGTGTTAGAGCAGGATAAGTACTGGATTGTAGTCAAGAAACCTGGATCCAAATCCTGACTCTAACATACACTTGTCGCTCTCCGGGCGAGTCAGCCTCTGGGTTTCAGTTTCTTCATGTATAGAATAAAACAGTAACACCTGCACTATCCACCTCACAGGGCTGCTACAGATGAGGGAAGCTCAGTGTAAACCTTAAAGCCCAATAGAAATGTGATTTACTATTATGATGATTATTGTTAACCACAATAATAATAACAACCAAAGAATCAAACCCAATGAGGTCAAAAATTATATTTGAAAACCACCAAAATCTCTCTCTCAAAATGAAGACTTTCTCACCTTCTTCTGAAGTACTTTGCATATTGAAAAAACCCCGAACGGAATCTAATGAAAAATCAAAGGAAAGAGTTACCTCTGCACCAAACATTCTTCCACTTTCTAATTTACTCTGTATATAGGATAGTAAGTACAGTATGGGTGTGAGAGATGAAGCTGAGAAGAGTTCAGTGGGAAGGTCCCAGGTGTGCACATCTTGGGACAGTCTGGGGAGTAGTGCTTGCAAAGGTTGGTTTCTGCCCTACTCATTGTTGGTTATCAGTCACCAGCGATCAAACATTTAAAAAATAGCTTATCTGAGGGGAGGGAGGTGGGAGGAAGGAAGGGAGAGAACCTGGAACTCAAATTTTTAAAAACAATTGTTAAAAATTGTTTTATATGTGACTGAGGGAAAATAAAATACCAAATAACTTTAAAAAACAAAACAAAATAGGGGAGAAAATAGCTTATCTGGGTGTAGTTAGTAGCTTAACACAAGGCAAAACTATTAATCAATATGACAAAGCTTAGAATGCTGGCACAGTGTCTTTATTAATAAATTAATACTCATGTGACCAAACAAGGAAACTCCAGCATACATTCCCTGAAGATGACTTGCAGGAAAAAGAGCTATTTGAGCTCTGCTCCAGACTTCTTTGATTTCACCTTAAGAAAAGCCTTGAATGTCTCTTTTTTTGACTTCCAAAGCTCCAAACTGCCTCTGGGAGCTATCTCTCACCCTAGGATAAAACTGGGAAGGGTCAGAAGGCCCCTGGTAGTCTAGGGACAGAGCAAGGATTTCTTCCCACTTTGGAAAGGATTTGCAAAGGCCTCCCACAAAACCCATGATCCCCACTCCAATCCATGCTCTTCCCACATTCCAAGAGCTTAACTATAAACTCTTGTAATTTTGTGGTTATTTTAAAGCATGTCAAAGTATCACCTCTAATTTTTAGTTGAGGAGAAAATTACAGAAGTCTCAAGATTCCTATCTCATTTTTGGCAACTTGAAAAAAAAAGATTAAGTTCACACCTGTCCTTATTACAGACATCAGATCCAAGAAAATAAGTCAAACAAAACACATAGCTCAAACACCACCATTACATTACCTCTGAGAGCTCACATCTAGATATGTCAAGAATGTCATCTGCACCAGCTTCTTTTGCCTAAGGGGAAAAAATTACCAAACAATCCTTCAATGTTAGCTCATTTGTGACAATGTTTAAAGCAGCCTCAAGTTGGAAAGAAAGTTGGAAATCTGGTCACAGAATCATAGAATTTTGGATCTGGAAAGGACTTTAGAAATCATCTTCCTAATGAGAAGAAAGCAAGGCAAAAGAGGGAAAATGTGAGTTGCCCAGGGTCACATAGTTAGTCAAACAGACCAGAAATTATAACAAGATAACATTCAAAGGGGCAAATAAAACAGTAATAGAGGTGAAAAGAACTCATGAATTATATACTATGAAGTGATGAGAAATAAGGAGTTACATATAAATATTATAAAAAATACCTGTGATAAAGTCAACCTGCAGCTGGACATAATCTACCTTTGCATCTCTAGTACTTAACACCACACATAGCAGGGTCATAGATTAAAACGTGAAAGGGACCTCAGACATCACCTGAGCCCAAGCTCCACATTTTAACAGAAGACAAAAATTTAATTCAACTAATATTTGTCAGGTGTCCACCATGAGTAAGGCCAGGGATAAGTCACATTTACATGGTGTGTTACAAAGTGCTTTTCTCACAGTAAACTGCGTGTGTTAAGTTTTGCAAGTATTATTTCCCCATTTTGCAGATGAGGAAACTTGAGTCTCTGAAAGGTAGAACTGTCTTGCTCAGAGTCACACAGCTAGTATGTGGTGTGGTGGGCATTCAAAACCGGCCCTCCCAACTCCTTATCTAGTACTCTTCTCACTATATATACCATGCTGCCTTCTTAGACCACACCAACTCACAGGGCTGTTGTGAGGAAAGCTCTTTAGAAACATTACCCTAGCTTCTCTTTCTCTTCTTCAGACACTCAGAACAAAATCAATCCATTCCCAAGACCTTCCATTTTCTTATTTAGTTCCCTCCATACCCTTTGAAGACATCAAGGCTTTAAATGGACACTTCTTCCTTCCTTCTCCTATTAGAATGTTAGCACTTCATCATTACATGGCTCTTTCCCATTGCTCAAATAAATGTAGTTTTCTAAGTTTCTCTGGACTCAGGTATTCGTATTTCAAAGCTCTAGTCTTTTCATCAGAAGTGCTTGAAAGTCTTCTATCCCAATAATGCCCAATTTTTTGATTTATATAGAGTTTCACCTAGGGTAAGTTATTCTTGGTTGTAAACTGATGTCATCTGCCTTTTGGAATAGCGTAAAGATCTCTTGTTATAAATAGAAGCTTCCAGGTCTTTGTAGTTCCTCAGTATTTTTAACTGCTTCTTTCAGGATGTTTGTACTATTTTTTTTTCTTTGACATTGAAAGCTCTGGATTTTGGCTATAACATTACTGGGACTTCATCTGTTGGGATTCCTTTCAGGAAGTGGGAGGTGGATCTCTTTTGCCCTCTGGGTCTAATAGATCTTTTTTTTTTTAAATTACGGTTTTCAGGGAGTCTAATGATTGTTAAATTCTCTTTCCTTGACTTGTTTTCCAAGTTGGTCATTTTTTGTGTAAGCAATCTTATATTGTCTTCTATTTTTTCAATCTTTTGATTTTGTTCCAATATTTCTGCTGTCTCATAGAGTCACTGATTTGTATTTGATCTACTCTAGTAAAGTCCACTTCTTAGGTAAGGTTTCCCACTTTCTCTTTTAAGCTCCTCCTTCTTCTAATTCTTTCCTCAAAAACTTTTATTTCACTTTTAAAATTCTTGATTCATTTCCTCTAGGTATTCATTCAGTCCTTTTGGAAATGCTTTTTTTTTTTCCTTTGAGTGTCTACTTGCAGTTGTTATGGATTTAGATTTGCAATCATTTTAGTTACCTTCTTTGATTTACTCATCTCCCCAGCTTTAGTTCCTAAATTGGGGCTTTCAGCCAGGGTCAAGTTCCACGCCCTACTGCACTTTTGGGTGGGGTGGTCAACCCTGCTTGGTCTTGCCCTGGGACCCCTGAGTTCTTGCACTGACCTCTATACCTCCTGGGGTTTAGTCCTCTTGAATCTTTGAGGTTTAGAGCCCTAGGTCTTTAGGGATCTCACTCTGGCATCTCAGGATCAGTGTTAGGGACCTCAGATGCCTCAGACCTGAGATGTCCTGGCCTGAGATGTGTTAGCACCATGTCAGTTGGCACTATACTGGTCACCAGGACCTTCCAGATCCCCACACTGGGACTTTCTAAATAACCTGGAGCTTTATCAGGAGAGCCGAGCCAACTACTCTTGCTATCTCCAAACACAGACCCTTGCAGTTTATAGCTGTCCCACATCTGGTCATAGTGGTGCTCATTTTGCTAGCAGGGTTCTTTTTCCAAAGCCTATGGGCTTCTGACTTTTTCTATAGTTCTACAATGGAAGAAGTCACAGTAGTTTCTCGTTGGATTTTTTCATCGTCATATGGTCTGGTACAAACTTTAGTTGTAGATATGTGGGAACCAGGTGGTCAGCCTCCAGTTCAGCCAGCCATCTTGGCCAGAAGTCTCCGTTTCACTTTTAGATAACTCAAATTATAAAGAAGCTTTTCTTTATATCCAGGTGAAATCTATTTTTCTGCAACCTCTACCCATGTATAATTCTCAGTTCTATCTTTCTGGAGGGCTTGTTAAATAAGACTAATCCTGCTTTCACATAACATCAAAAATTTCAAGTTAGAAGATACCTTAAAGGTTATTTTTTCCAACCCCTTTATTTTTAGATGAGGAAAGAGAAAACCGGAGAGACTGAGAAACTTGCCCAAAGTCATAGCAAGTGACCTTAGCAGCAGATACAGGATTAGAACACAGTTCTCAGACTTCAAATCAACTGGGCTTTTCACTGTGCCACATACAGCGATTATCTATCCCCCACCCCAACAAGTCTTCCCTTTTCTAGGCTAAACACGATGGCTTCCTTCACTGATGCTCATGTGGTATGCTTTCTGGATCTCTCCCTATTCTCCAGACACACTCAAGTTTACTAATGTTCCTTCTAAAATGTGATGCCCGGAATTGGACTCAATAATCAAGATGTGGTCTCACCAGCAGTGAATTCAGTGGAACAATCACCTTCCTCATTCTGCACATTGTACTTCTATCAATGAGGGAGAGGAGATGGGGAAGGAGAAGAGAATAAGCATGCGGAGAGTGCCTCCTACATGCCAGGTACTGTGTATAAATATTGTCCCATTTGACCCTCACGACAATTCTGCGAGGTTGGCACCATTACAGCTGAGGAAATTGAAGCAAATAGAGGTTAAATGATTCGCCCAGGGCTGAACAGCTAGTGTCTAGGACCAAATTTGAACTCAGATCTTTCCAACTCCAGGCTCAACTCTCCATCCACTGCAGCTACCTATTAATGCAGGGATATGTCCAGTTCCTTTTTTTCTTCCAGGCTAAGCTGAACAAGTCTAATTCCTACTTGAAGACAGCTACCATCACCCCACCCTTCCATTCTTTCAGTCTTCCATTCTTCAAAGTAAATATCCCCAATTCTCCCAAATGATGCTTATTCTCTCTAGTTCACTGCAGAATACAAGTCACAGCAGAGAGTAATAGAATATAAGACTGAATAAAAGAAAATAATGAAACCAGAATTCATACTCACCAGACACATCTGGTATTCAAAACGTTTCCGAGCTTCATCATTGGGTTTCCTTTTCCGGAAGAAGAGAGGCATCCTTCCCTTTTCACCAGAAAGAGTCACTGGATTTCTTTGAAATGATTAGAGAAATCAGTAATACAGAACATATTTAGCTATTTCTGGTGCCTCAGAGCCATTTATCTGTCTCTGTTGTCTCACTGGCTGCCAAAAGATACTTCAAGGATCCTTAAACTTATCACAGTAGGATTCTGAAATCAAATTAATAAATATTAAGTAACCTCTATGTGTATGGACCCTCAAGCTCGCACGCAAAGGGTTCATTGTCCTGTAACCAACAGCCAATGGGGTACATAATGTGTTTATGAAGACAGTGATCACCACTGAAACCACTAAAAAACATAAGAAACCAGGTTGGCCAGGGTTTAAATTTTTTTTTTTTGGCTAAAAAAAAACCTCAGGAAGACTGTCTGCTAAGGATATGAGGATTGCAATCTATGTCAGTAGAGGGACCATCCTCAATGCAAAAATTATGGATCCTTGAAGCTGAAGACAACATGACAATGATGTATTAGGCTGGTTCATTTCTTCATGAATTTAACAAATATTTAATATCTACTGTGTGCAAAGTACTGTATGCCATACCAAGATGAAGAGTAAAGGCACCAAAGTTCTCTAATGAGGTTGAATTAGATGATCTCTGAGGTCCCTTTCAGCTCTGTTGTTGTTCATTTGGGGTTTTCTTAGCAAAGATTTTTTTTCTTGGCAAAGAGCGGTCTGCCATTTCTTTCTCCAGCTCATTTTACAGATGAGGAAACTGAGGCAAACAGGGTTAAGTAACTTGCCCAGGGTCACACAGCTAGTACCTGAGGCCAGTCTTTCTGATGCCATGCCCTGCTCTATCCACTTTGACACCTGCTGCCCACCCCCAACAATCCGTGTTAAGAAACTGACTGAAAACTCTGACCTTACTCATAATTTAAACCTCCCCTACACCCCATTTAATCAATCACTTAATAAACCTTTATTAAGCACTTCTATGTGCCAGGCACTGTGTTAAGTACTAGGAAGGAATACAAAAAAGGGCAAAAGACAGTCCTGCTCTCCAGGGTTCACAATCTAATGGGAGAAGACAACAAATAAATCTATACAAACTAGTTATAGATAGGAATAATTAATAGAGGGAAGGTACTAGAATTAAGAGGGGCTGGGAAAGGCTTCCTGTTGAAGGGGAGACTTGAAGGAAGCCAGGAGGTAGAAGTGAGGAGCAAGGGCATTCCAGGCATGGAGGACAGCCAGAGAATGCCTGGAGGGGAGAGACTGTCTCGTTTCCGTTCATTTAGCCCAAAGAGGTACTTGGAAAGCCGAGGTCCCTTGTAGCAACAGGCTAGCCTGGATAGATGCTGTCTTAAGAGGACGTCATAATTATAGATTCAGAATGTCACTCTACAGAAGGAACAGAGACCACCTTATCTTGCAGATTAAGGGAAATGATGTGCCCAAAATCAAAGGGTGACTTAGTGGTGGAGGTGGAATGAAAATTCTGGTTTCCTGACTCCCGGCCGGGCCTGCACACCCGCGTCTGTTTACAAAGGTAGGAAATAAAGACTAATGCTACTGAATAACCCCAAAACCCTCAAGCTAGGGGCTTACAGCAGCTCACAGCCACACCTACGGATGATTCTAGATGGGTGCGCAGGTTGGGCAGGGACGGGGAGAAAGATTCACCGTCTGGGTTACCCTAACCAGCCACAGCCTTGCTAGCCCAGCCCATGAAAGAACTCTGGGGCGGGGGAAGGAGCGAGACTGCGGGGTGTCTGGGTTGGCTGGGGGAGAAGGGAGGCCCCCAGAAATGACAAGGGGAAATCCCATTGCCTCAGTGCAGGGAGTGGGTGCGGAACCTATTGATGGAAGGGCTCGGGGTCCGGCGGGGGCAGAAGCGGGAGACACCACGGCTCGGAAGAGAGCAAGGACCATCCCACCGAAGCCCCCAGCCCAGCCAACCAAAAAGGAGAAAGAGGTGTAGCCGAAATCCGGATCTTAGAACCTCCGCCGTACGAGAGGACGAAACTCCCAGATAAGAACGGGGAGAAGACCTCGGGGAGCTGCGACTCCGGGGACTCGAGGGGAAGGGTCGGTCCCCGCCTCCCCTCCTACCCCGCGAAATGCAGCAGCTACAGCTCACCGCGATCGCCGGCTTCCCAACCACCAGCTCCTGCCCACAAGCAACATGGCCGCCGTAGCGTCAGCGGCACGCTACGGGGTTCTCGCGAGACTTGGATCTTCCTATATCCGGCGCTACTCGGCTCTCTTCCGGTCTTTTGGCTCCCAGCTCGTGGTGGTGAAGGTGCAACTTCTTTCGGTCGTCCCGAATCCGGGTTCATCCGACACCGGCAGCCACCTCGCAGCGTCCAGGCCAAGCCACCACCTTCGTCGCCGCCATGCCGCCCAAGTTTGACCCTAATGAAATTAAAGTCGGTGCGTCTCAGGGCCTGGGAGGGAATGGGAGAACCGGGGCCTACTTCTCTCGCCAAGACTACCCCCAGCCTCCCGCCGCCCCTGCGCCCGGCTCTCCTTGTGTTCCGGTCAGTTTCTACCCCTGGGCCTAGCGGGTTCCGACCCCTCAGCCTTCCTTCCCCATGTGACGC
Source organism: Phalanger gymnotis (assembly GCA_028646595.1). Lineage (NCBI taxonomy): Eukaryota > Metazoa > Chordata > Mammalia > Diprotodontia > Phalangeridae > Phalanger > Phalanger gymnotis. The sequence continues at coordinate 119,402,943 of CM053625.1, read as the reverse complement.
TCCAGGTCTGTGGGATCCCCTTCCGTCCTTCACTCCTCCCTGCCCTAAACTGAGCTTACCCGAGTTTGAGTAGCGAGGGCTCAGGGTCCTGGGTTGCCTTCTCTAGGGGCTCTCTGCCTTTAAAAAAAAAAAAATGGGGGTGGAGAACTGGTCTGGGTTTCTAAACCCACACCTGGAGTGGACCAGAATGGTGGTGTGGGATCCCACCCCATTACATTGTTTTCGATATTAGCCCAATTATTTTAACGTAAGGGTGCTTGAGTCCCTGCTTGGAGGCTGGATTTCGAGGTGAAAGAGACCCCCATAGATTGTCTCGTCCCTTTTTTAAAAGATGTAATTTAAAGACCTTGTTATATTGTGAAGGAAGTACTAAGTAAATATTCAAGTGTCGTGAATTGTAACTAATATGAGATTGAGCTCTGTCGTAGCCGGGATCCTACCTTAAGTCCTCATCTGATATGCATTTAATGCTTCCTGAGCTTCAAAGAGGTGCAAGCCCAGGTTGTAGCATCATTTGGGTGTCATGAATATACATTACCTCGTGGAAGATAATATGGAATGTGATACCCACAAGAGTGGATTTCTAAAGGCTAACCATTCTGGACGTTTGGTTCTACAGAGCAAAAGGCTTAGAGTGAGAAAGGAACTTGCTTATCCAGGGTAACATTGCCAGTGCCTGGAGCAAAACTCAGTCAGATGTCCCATGTCCAACATACGAGTCGCATATACAAGCCCACCTTTTTAAAAAGGTCTTAATCTTTGTTTTTTTTCTCTAGTGTTTTTAAGGTGCACAGGTGGTGAAGTCGGTGCCACATCAGCTCTGGCCCCCAAAATTGGTCCCTTGGGTTTGGTAAGTCATTGTAGGGATATTCTCTGTTGGATACAAAAGTGTTTTCTTAGTTTGCTGATTAGTAGTCATAGACTGCATCTAATGTTAGTGTCTCAAAAGCATATGCATTTGTTTGTAAGAGAGACTGAAACAAAGTTAATTATTGGGAATCTTCTTGTTGAAAAATAACTTGAGCCCAATAATCATTCAAAGGGCAACAACACATTGATTTCTGATGTTAACAGTTTCGTTGTCTCTAAAGCATGTGATTAAAATTTGCAGATATTGAGACATTAGGAAAACTTTGGTGAGGGACTAAATTATTTAGTTTTAAGAACCTTCAGGAATTGCTTGTGCTTATTTAATAGCTATATACATGGAAAATTGTGAATGCTTTATGTAGCCTGAAAAAAGTTGTCTTTTATCTTTGGGCAGGCTATTTTGTGAGTGTTGTGGGATAATCACTTTTTTTTTTCTTTAGTCTCCCAAAAAGGTTGGTGATGACATTGCCAAAGCAACTGGTGACTGGAAAGGGCTAAGAATCACAGTGAAACTTACCATTCAGAACAGACAGGCCCAGGTAATTATTTTGATAGTAATTTTCGTTTGTTGATAATGACATTTGGGCTATGGAGCACTAGAAAGAATATGACAGATTCACAAATAAACTACAACCCCCTGCAACAGGGTGTGGTAGCCCACAGAGAAGCTCCAGTCCTGGAGGATAGGGGTAGTTTAAGTGAACTTTAATGTCATGGCACCCAAAAAGCTAATACTGTCTTGGACTCATTTTGGAGAGGCATAACTTTAAGGTTTGGAGAGATAAAAAGTCCTACAGGCTTCATTTTAACCACATCTAGATTACTGTACTTAAAGGCAAAATTGGTTTGCTTTTCAAGTAATGAAAACATGGGAAGAATGCATGAACATAGATGACAGGACCAGGGTCCAGAAAGAATTGACAAGCTAGGTGTTTGAAGAATCCAGTAAGGTGAAATTAAATGGTGATCAATGTAAAGTCTAAAACTTGGATTATCCAAGTCTTAGGCTTTAGATCTTTCTCTATTAAATGAAACTTAACAAGTTCAGAATGGGGAGGAGGTATGCCTACACATAACATTAGAAAAAAAATTGGATTTTTAGTCAGCCGTAACATAGC
>CM053625.1:119369303-119400455 GCA_028646595.1 Phalanger gymnotis | reverse complement strand
CGGCCATATAGAACCATCCACCAGTCCGTGGAACTCTCCAGTTTTTGTCATAAGAAAGAAGTCCGGCGCTTGGCGCATGCTCACCGACCTCAGGCAAGTCATGACCTTAGTCATGAGACCAATGGGGGCCCTCCAACCTGGGCTCCCCTCTGTGAGCATGCTGCCCCAATATTCTGCAGTTTGGGCTATTGACATCAAGGATTGCTTTTTCAGTATTCCCCTTCAACCAGAAGATTGTGAAAAATTTGCCTTTTCCATTCCCACCATTAATTATCAGGAGCCCTATAAAAGGTATCAATGGAAAGTATTACCACAAGGTATGAAAAACAGTCCCACCACATGCCAATATTATATACAACGATGCCTTGAAGCCATCAGGGTGAAGTAACCTGAGCTTATGCTCATTCGCTACATGGACGACCTGCTAGGGGCACATCCTAATCCTGATTTATGCTCTGCAGCTCTTCGTGATACTGTCCTTGCACTCAGACAGCAGGGGCTCCAAATAGCCTCAGAAAAGGTACAAACTTGTTTGCCAATCACCTTCTTGGGTAGTAAGATTCAAGGGGCACAAATTTCCTATGATGCCCCCAAAATTGATATCACCAAGATTAAGACTCTCAATGACTTTCAAAAACTCATCGGGGACATCCAATGGCTTTGGCCCCGAATAGGGGTCCCCACCTCTTTATTGCAAACCTTATATGATTTATTGAAAGGAGACCCTGCACTCACTTCCAAAAGATGTTGGACTCCAGAAGCCTTAGAAGCTTTGGACAAAATACTCGAGGCCTGCATGAATGCCATCACAGCCCGCTATGATCCCTCACGGGACTTGGATCTTTCTATCATTTTCACCCCCAGATTACTGACGGGACTTGTGTATCAACAAAGAGAAAAAGACCCTCGAATCATAGAGTGGCTTCATCTCCCATCCTCTTCCCAACGGGCCAGCACCACTTATGCCACCTCAGTAGCGAACCTCATCTGGCAAGGGATTCTGAGAATTCGGGTACTTCAGGGACAAGAACCAGGATGCATATCCACGCCTTATTCCAATCAACAACTATAAACTTGCCTCCAAGCCAATCCGGCCTGGCAAGCATTAGCATCATTTCCTTTCCAGCATGGAATCCTGGTACCGTTTGCCCGGTTGTTTTCCAGCTGGCCGTGGACATGGCCTAAGATTACAGCTCTTCGCCCACTGCCACCGCCTGCATTCACAGTTTTCACGAATACTACCAAGCATGGCAAGGCTTCTCTATATGTTCCTGCTTTAAACAAGCTCAAAGTATATAATACTTCATGTCACTCCACTCAGCAGAATGAACTGTTTGCCATATTGCAAGCCATCCATGTCTCCGAGCCTATAAACATTGTAACCAACAGTGCCTATGCAGCCGGTCTTCTACCTTCCTTGGAGACTGCCTATTTGCCTCACAATACGTCTTCCTTAACCCAACTCGTCCGAGAAGTACAACACACTATCAGACAAAGAGTCCACCCCTTTTTTAAAACCCATGTTCGTTCCCCTACAGGGTTGCCTGGCCCACTTGCCGAAGGCAATGCCATAGCTGATTCTGCTCTAATGTTTTCTGTTTCCCAGGCCACCAGAGCACATGAGAGACTGCATCTCTCTGCTCAGTCATTAAGACTGCTGTACGGACTCACTAGAGAGGAGGCTAGAAGGATAGTTAAGCAATGCATTCCTTGTGCCCCCTTCGGGTCGCCTCCAGGGCCACCACCTAAGAATCCTAGAGGCACTTTTCCGAATGAACTCTGGCGAATGGACGTCACTCATTACCCCGCTTTCGGTTGTTCTCAATATGTTCATGTGTCTATTGATACTTACAGGGGCTTTCTTATCGCCACAGCAAGGGCCGGTGAGACCATGAAGGATATTATTGCCCATCTCCTGTCTGCTTTCACCATACATGGGCCGCCCAGGGCTCTTAAGACTGATAATGGCCCTGCTTATGTCTCCCGAGCTTTTGCCTCCTTTTGTGAGGAATGGGCTATACATCATGTCACCAGCATTCCCTATAACCCTACTGGCCAAGCCATTGTTGAATATGCGCATCGTTCCCTCAAGGCACTCCTTGCTAAACAAAAAAGGGGGAGTCCTCCCCTTGGGCCACAGACACACTTGGACCTGGCCTGCTTCACCCTCAATTTTCTTCCTTTTGACAATTTAGCCCTGTCCCCAGCAATCCACCATACTGTCCCTTGCACAGTCCAATCTTTATCTAAACGCCTGGACACAACGGTTCCAGCAGGATCTAAAGTACTGTGGAAGGACGAGAAAGGGGAATGGCACGAGGGCATTATTAGGGTGTGGGGACCAGGCTATGCTTCCATTTCCATGAATGATGGAGGAGAACAATGGCTTCCTTTGCGCCGAGTGCACTTGCTTCCCTCCTCCACTGACAATGGGTAGTCCCCTAACCTTCCTTTCCTTGATTGAGTTTTTGCCCTTTTTGTTATACGCTTATTTTCTATAGGTAGAGGTGACGACAGATGGACCACCTTTCAAGCATCATGCTCCTACTCCTTCTCCTTGATGGCCACGGCAGTATCCAGCGGAGGGACCCCGAACAGAAACAAAAAAGGGGGAGATGTGAGGGGCCAAGCCCCCAAAACAGAGTTAAACTGTAACTTAAGATGAGAACAGCCTGTACAAAGTTAAGAACTGTACAAAGTTAGATAAGAGGTTGCAAATAGAACATCCAGTTCCCCCCACTGTTGCCTTAACACGCAAACTGACTCCATAACCCTTTCCAAATAAGTACAGAGCACAGACTGTCCATGAGCACGGAAACACGGTCCTGATAGGTTTAGAGAGATCGCCCACGAGCATGCTTGCACCCGGAAACAAAGGCTGGTACTGCATAAATATTCCGCTTGCGGTAACAATAAAGGGAGCTTTTGACCACCTGTTTGTCTCCGGCCTTATCTGTGTGCCGCTGGTAAGATACTAGGGCTAGCTGGTCTGGCACTAGGTTCAGGGACCCCCAAGAGATCTTGGGCAGTGGGTGGGTGGTCGAAGGCCCCCAACATTTAGTAATAGCTTTAACGAGTGGTGATCCATAAGTGTAGCTAACAGAATCTTTGGCTTTCCATATTTGTCTTTGTCTCTCTTATGGCCCTGCAGATGGACAATTTTTGCATAAATTCTGCAAATGCCAGAATAAAAGTGTAGAGGGTAGTAAACTCCTCCTGTGAGATTCTCTTGTTAAGGCAAATTCCTGACGGGAAAAGAAGACTTTGCTTTGACTATTCCTGAGCTTAGTCAAAAGTCCTTTCTGTATTGTCAGTTTTTGTCAAGTTGAATAAAGCCTCTCCTTGATAATTTGTAAGCTCAAATGCTTGCATGGGAGCTCAAAACACTTTTCCTTTTTATAGAGAACTTCTGTTGTTCCCTATAGAAACCATAGATGAGAGCACAAGACGAAGAAATATCTGTGTAAGAGGTGTAAGGTGTCAAAATAAGCACCCGTGACTAAATCCAATCTATGTATAAGTCCAGAGATTGGCTCTGAGCAATTATCAAAGGTATGTTTTTGGCTTGTTGCATTGAGACCACACCATATATGTATTAGGTCTAGTTTTAGTAATACTGTTTAGCTTTGCAGTTTCTTTCTTATCCATCTTTTTGTTAGAATTATCATATGTTTGAGCTGATGCTGAGTGAAGTGAGCAGAACCAGAAGAACACTGTACACAGTAACAGCCACAGTGTATGATGAGTTTGATAGACTTAGCCCTTCTCAGCAATGCAAGGACCTAAAACAATTCCAAAGGACTCACGATGGAAAATATTATCCACATCCAGAGAAAGAACTATGGAGTCTGAATGCAGAGTGAAGCAGACTATTTTATTTTTTTGTTTGTTTTGTTTTGTTTCTCATGGTTTCTCCCATTTGTTAATTCCTCTATACAACATGACTAATGTGAAAATATGTTTAATAGGAATGTATATGTAGAGTCTATATCAGATTGCAGGCCATCTTGGAGAGGGAGGGAAGAGGGAGGGGGAAAAAATTTAAAACTTATAGAAGTGAATTTTGAAAACTAAAAATAAATAAACTGATTTAAAAAAGAATTATCATATATTTGGATTGTATTAAAGTAGTGGCTGTTCCATGTATAACATGACCACATATAGCAAAGTACCAAATGCTCCATTTGTCAGTAAACATTTATTAATTGCCTGCTATTTGCCATGACTCTGCTGAGTGCTGGGTCACAAAGAAAGGCAAAAGGCAGTCCCTGCCCTCAAGGAGCTCAAAGTCTAATGGATGATACAACATGCAAGCAGCTATGGACAAATCGTATGCAGGCTAAATTGGTGATAATAAACAGAGGGAAGGCACTAGAATGAAGGATTGGGAAAGGCTTTCTATAGAAGGTGGGATCAGCTGGGATCTGAAGGAAGCCAAAGAAGTCAGGAAGTAGAGATGAGGAGGGAGAGCATTCCAGGTATCAGAGAGAGCCAGAGAAAATCCCAGAGTCCAGGGATGGAGGGTCTTGTTCAAGGCACTGAAAGGAGGCCAGTGTCACTTGATGGCAGAGTACATTGAGGGGTAGAAGGGTGGAAGGTGTAAGAACACTGGAAGGTGGAAGGGAGGTTTTGAAGGGCTTTGAACACCAAATAAAGGATTTCATATTTGATTCTGAAAGCAACTAATTGAATAAGGGGATGACATGATCAGACTTATGCATTATGTCAGGGGAGGATGGACTAGACTTTAGTCTAGAAATATCAAATACACAATACTCCCAAGGACTTCCCAAACCAGACTAAAATATAAGTGGGAAATATTTAACAAGATAAATTAAAATGTGATAGAACATAGATAATGTTAATATGGGGTTTTCTAAGTCAACGTGCTACCCACAGAGATCCTTATGTACATTTAGTGGTTCCTACTTTCTATTTGAGTTTGACACCAGTGGACTAGGATAAGGAGAGATTTGTGTCAGGGAGACCAACCAGAAGGCTATTACAATAGTCTCCTCTTCCTGCTTCTCCTCCTCCTCCTCCTCTTCTTCCTCCCCTCCTCCTCCTCTCCTCCTCCCTTATCCTCTTCCTCTCCTCCTCCCCTCCTCCTCTCCTGTCTTCCTCCTCTCCTCCTCCTCCTCTTCTCCCCTATCCTTCTCTCCTCCTCCTCTTCCTCCTTCTCTTTCTTCTCCTTCTCCTCCTCTCTTCTTCCTCTCCTCTGCCCTTCCTCCTCCTCTCCTCTCCCTCTCCTCCTCCTCTTCCTCTCCTCTTTCCTTCCTCCTCCTCTTCTCCTGTAAGATGTGTAAGGTCTAAGATAATGAAAGCTTGCACCAGGTTGATAGCCATGTCAGAAGAGAGAAAGAAATGAATTCAAGAGATGTTATAAAGGTTACTCAGCAAGCCTTGGTAACAGATTAGACATGGAGTAAAAAAAAAAAAAAAGGTAAGGAATCAAGGATGATAGATACCTAGGTTGTGAGCCTGAATGGCTGGGATGATGGTGATGCTCTCCACAGCAATGGGAAAGTTAAAGAAGAGGAGAGGGTTTGGGGGAAGAGGGAATGAGTTCAGTTCTGGATGTGTTGAGTATAAGATGTCTATGGGACACCCAGTTTAAGATGTCTGAAAGACAGTGGGAGATGCAAGATGAGGCGAGCAGAGAGGTGAGAGCTGGATCAATGGATATGAGAATCATCAGTGTAGAGGTGATAACTGAGTCCACAGGAGATGATGCAGTTATCAAATATAATAGTATAGAGGGAGAAGAGAAGAGGGCCCAGGACAGAGTCCTCTGGGATACTCGTGGTTAGCAGGTATGACCCAAATGAAGAGCCAGCAAAGGAGACTGAGGAGTGGTCAGTAGCTTGGAGGAAAACCAGGAGAGAGTAGTTTCATGAAAACCTAGGGAGAAGAGATTATCAGAAGAAGAAGGTGATCGAAAATGTCAAAAGCTACTGGAGATGAATGAGGATGAGGACTGAAAAAAGGTCATTTGATTATTAAGATGCTATTAGTAACTTTGGAGAGAGTGGTTTCTGTTGAATGATGTGTTTGGAAGCCAGACTTTAGAGAATTAAGAAGAGGGTGAGAGCAAAGGAAGGAGAGGCCTCTATTGTAGATAAGGGGCTCTATTATAAGCTTAAGGAGCTTCTTCACAAAGGCAGGAGAGATAAGGGGCAATAGCTAGCAAAGATGGATGGCTCAGAGGGGTTTGTGAGGATGAGAGAGACACGGGCCTGTTTGTAAGCAGTAGATAAGCAGCCAGTAGCAGGGAAAGACTGAAGACTGAGGAAGTGGGGATGATGCAGGGGAAATCTTCTGGAGGAGATGGGATGGCATGGGGTCACTTGTTCATGTAGAAGCGTTTGTCTTAGCAAAAAGGGCCATCTCATGTGAGACGGGGTGAAGGAGGAGATAGTGGCAGAAGGTATCTGAATGATATGATGTGAGGAGAGAGAGAGAAGGAGTTCTCAGTGAATGGCCTCAATTTTTTCAATAAAATATGAAGCGAGGGTTTCAGCTGAGAGGGTGATAGAAGAGAGAGCCATAGAACGTTTGAGGAGGGTTGAAAAGGTTTGGAAAAGGTGCTGTGATAAGTGAGACAGTGAGTTAATTAAGGAGATATAGAAGAATTGCCTTGCAGCAGAGAGGGCTCAGAGGAGGTCATGTAACATAAATTTGTAGTGGACCTGGTCAACATGGGTTCATGATTTTCTCCACCTTTGTTAAGCAGCACATATTTTAGGAGCCAAGACAGCAGATAGCGAGAGTGATCCAAGGGGAGTCCTGGTAGGGCAAAATCTGAGATACAATAAAAAGACAAGAGCCTCAAGATAAGAAGACAGCATGGAGTTGGACCAGCTCACCAAGGAGTCAAGATGGGAAAGGGAGGAGACTGTAGCTAGTGCAGATGAGATGGCCCGGGAAAGAGTTGAGCAGTCAAGAAATTGGGGGTCACAGTGTGGATGAAAAACAGGCTTTGGGCTTGTGGATGATGGCAAGATCAGGCGCCTGACCTTCTTTGTGTGTGACTAAGGATGGATGAGGGAATAAAAGGAAACGAGTAAATTGAGGCATTGTGAGGTTGGGGTGTTTGAGGGAGGATCAGTAAGTCTGTTGTAGTCCCCTAATATGAGGCAGGAAATAAGACTGGGAGCCAGGTAGTAAATTCTTTGAGGAAAAAAGAGGAGTGTGCTGGAGATCAGTAGATAGCAACCCCTGGAATCTCGATTGGCAGGTGTACATGGAATGAGTGACCCTCCAAGGAGGAGAGATTACTGACTGATGACGGTAGAGAGGGAACCTGGTAGTTGTGATGAGTGATAAGGAGGATGGGGCAGACCCAGTTCCACAGAGTAGGCACACCACAGAAAAACTGATCCTAAAAAAAAACAAAACAAAAAAACAAACTGATCCTTCCCAGGCTCAGATCACTTTTGCTTCAAAGTAGGGGTGTGATGGAGCCAGCCCTATCCCACCTGGTTTGTGAGAGTTCATTGTTAAATGTTATCAATCTACAAATCAGGACTTGATTTACTCTACTATTGATGGCTTAGATTTGGGAAAGTGTTAATATTGCAGATTTTCCCATTTAATAGTATTTTATTTTTTCTAATAACATGTAAAGATAGTTTTCAGCATTCACTTTTATAAGATTTTGAGTTCCAAATTATTTTCTCCCTTCCCCCTCTCCAAGACAGCAAGCTGCAGATTAAATTTAAAAGTATGTGTGTAATACATTTTCCCCAGAGAGCCCAATTACTGGCACACCCTCATATTATTCCATAAAGATTGCTCGAGCTCATTAGAAGGGCAGTGGAAGGATAAGAGAATGAAATCATCACTAGACCAGAGGCCTGGTGACTGTAGGATAATAATGATGATGATGACTATGATGTTGACAATACCAATAACTACCAACGTTTATATAGCATTTTATGGTTCGCAAAGTGCTTTAAATCCATAATCTCACTTAAGCCTCACAACTGTGGGCCTGAAAATTCCAATCTGTAACAAAAGTCACTGAGACAGAGCTATGAACATGATCAGTCAGTTTATTAGGGATACCAATGGTCCCCAATCACTTGGGTTTAAGACCTTCCTTATGATCAGGGATCCCAGTGCTTAGAGGAAAAATTGATTTTATAGCCATTGAGAGGTACCAAAAATAGAATGAGGTGGTACAATTCCATGATTGGTCAATTCCAGAAGTGGGAAAATATCATGATTGATTAAGGGAAATGTCCATCAATCACAACCACTTTGTCAACAGGCCTTTCATATGTCATTAGCTACAGGTCATCAATTACAGACTGTCGACTGGGGCATCTTAGTAGGGGTTTTCCAAAGGTCATAAGACCGTGTCAAGATCACACCCTGTCTCAGGACCTTCCATATGTCATAAGACTCAAGTGGTTGACCAACAGTATTCTAGGGTCCAAGGAAGTTGTGGTTTTGAAGCAAAGGTCACTAGGGAGTGGATGACAGTGACTCATAGGAGTAGAGAGGCAAATGAATCTTATTACAAGTGCTACACTTGTGGGGGGTGGAGGTAGTGCAGCAATTACATTCCTCTTACAGTCTTACAAGAGACCTAATAGTATGAATCTAGCTGATAAATCAAATACAATTAATATAATCGCCAATTCATGGTAGAGCAATCATAATTTATCGTAACAGCATTAATTAACATAACAGACTCAAACTTACTCCCATTCTGTTTAATTCTCTAATACAATTGCTGATACCCATCACATTACAATGAACTGAGTAAATGCTGATTAAATTGAGTAAGGATGTCAACATGGTCTTCACATACCTTTGCTTCAAGGATTTATTTCTGTTAGGTCTAGAGGCATGTATATAAAACTATGGCTCTGTGTTTATAAGTTTTCCTTGTTAATGGGGAGATTTGCACTTGCCTTGGGTAGATATTAGTATGCCTCTATTGCTGGTGTGACATCCAAAGGGAGGTTTGCACTTTATTTGGTAGATAATTATTGACAGATTGTGAACAGTTGAGTGACATTTGCGGATCTACATGTAAAAGAAAGATCTTTTTGGCAGAATCTAAAGGGAGTGCGTGGGGAAGGGTAGGGGTGGAAAGACTTGTTAGGAAACTATTGTGAAAGGTAGGTAATTAGTGCAAGTCCTAGGGTGTTGGCAGTGGGTAATAGAGAGGAGATGAATGCAAGGGATATGGGGGGAAGGTAGAATCAGCCTCAGAACTGATCAGATATGAGAATGAGGGAGAAGAGTCAAAATAACACCAAGGTTTTAAGCAGGAGAAGCCAAATGAATGATGGTGCCACTGACCGAAATAAAGTCAGAAGGAGAACAGGCTTTTGAGGAAATGGAAATATAAGATACTCATATTAATATATTGTATCCAGAATTAAGCCAAGGGTGACAGATTAGAGCACAAGCTCATTTAGATAGAATGAAAGAAAATTATGAATAGTATCACTTTTTTCTCTTTCTTTTTATTTTTAATATCTTTTCTCCAATTACATGTAAAAACAATTTTGACATTCTTTTTTCAAATTTTGAATTCCAAATTCTCTTCCTAACTCCCTCCCCCCACCTCACTGAAACACAAGCAATTTGACACGATGTGCATGTGTAGTCATACAAAACACATTTCCATGCAAGTCATGCTGTGAAAAACACAGACAAAAACCCTCCATTTCTTTTTATTTTTAACCTTTATTTTTTAAAATTTCAAATTCTACATTTTTCTTTCCCTCCAGTCCTTCCCTACCCATTGAGAAGGCAAGAAATATGATACCCATTATACATATGAAGTCATGCAAATCATACTTCCATATTACTCATGTTGCAAAAAAAAAAAGCAAGAAAAATTGAGAAAGTGAAGAACAATCTGCTTCACTCTGCATTCAGAGTTCATCGTGAGTCTTGTTGGATTGTTCTGGATCATTTGGATCAACTAATCCAGATAGAAATGCTCTTGGTGTTGTTCATTTTTCATTCTTGAAGAGGACCAATGACATCATGAAGGTGACGTCTTGAATTTCGAGTGAATCGGATTTAAGTGAGGCAGAGTCGTGCAAAATTGTCAGCCTCACTCTCTCTTCCAGAGCTAGCTTCAGCTACCTTCGTGACAGTTGGAACAAATTGCTCCCGTCTGCCCATCCTGCAGGGAGAAAAGTCTTCACGTTCTTGGGGTAGACACCCCGCTAACTCACCAATGGGTTCGAGGCCCGTTGGTTACCCTCATCCTGGTTTAGCCTGTCTGCCGAGACGGTTTGACTTGGGGTGTGGCCACTGCACGTGCTATAGCTTTTTGGAGCCACAGGTGAGAGTTGGATGACAGGTAGACACCAAGGGTGGATGAGCAGCCCTGAAAGGGGCTTAGCAAGCCCTCACACCAGAGGTGCTAGTTCTCCTTGAACACTCCATACACCCCATCAGTAAGAATATCTTGGACTGGGCCCCGAAGAAGAACAATGAGCTTCCCAGAGTTGGAAGGAGGAAATCAGTTTGGATTACATTTGGAAAACTGTGCAATGTGTTCAATGTACTATCATGTTTTAACACCAAAATACGAGTGAATCACAATTGCAGCAAGCAATGGAAAGACACATAAAAATTCAAACTTGCAACATACTGAAAATCATGACTTGCACATAAGGAGTGACTTAAAATATGTCCCTGAGCACATGTGTGACTGAAAGAAGATAGAAGAGACATATAATCAGAATCAGAGATAACAGATGTCGCACTGCTATCTAAGAAAAATTATATGTATATTATATATAATATTTATTATAAACTTAATAACAATTAACCTGCTCTCCTTCTGATCAGTTCTGGGCCCTGTTCACTGCCCACTTTCAGCATTTGTCTAAGGCATAGATACTAAGGGATCAGTTTTATGGGTTGTTCTTCCGACTATTTACATAACAATCTAAACAATCGGCACTCTTTATCTACTTTTTTTTTGCTGGATAGGTAGTTAGATCTTTGGGAAATTGCACGGTTCTTTTAAGGATTCTGAGCTTCTCTCTGAAGGCCCATCTTTTTAACTCCAGTATTACAAAAATGTTGCCGTGAACATAAGTTGTGAAATGCTACATACAGTCTCTGAAGAATTAAGTTCAACCTCACCCAAAGAGCCATGAGGAGTAGCACAGCCCCTAGGACATATGGCCAATGAACACCCACTCCTTAAAGTATGCATAATTCCAACTCAAGTGGAGCTCGGTGAACTTGCTTCTGGATATGCTTCTTGGAAGGGACCTTTCACCCTCAAACAGGTATCCTCTGACTGTTTCAGAGTCAGAATTTGCCCTCACTGTATAGTGACAAAAAAGGCATTTTAAACCAATTGAGCCAGAAGTGAGCGTTCATACAAAAGGCTCTAATGAAAGAAATTTTCAGCCATTTCCTGCTTATGTGACCTTGGATGTGTCCCTTCTCTCTGCTGGGACTCAATCTCTTCATCTGTAAAATAAAAGGGTAGGACTAGATCTTCTCTAAAGTTCCTTTCATCTCTAAACCTATAATTCTATGATCCTATGACCTGTGATTCATGGTCCAGCTTCAGAGAGCATCCAATCTTTCTTCCTTTCTTTGTATGGCATTCATAAAGCATTAAAAGCCCCTGTGAAAGGTTTTCAGTGTACTGGGTGGGTCTTCTGTGCAAAGATTATAGGAGTGGCCCAGAATCACAGTGGAATAAGGTAGAAGGTAGCAAGTTCAGATTGGCACTGGTGGAGGGCACATCAATCAATCCATTAATAAGTGGTCTATATTGATAAGTTCACTGAGCCACTGAATTATCAAAGTGGCCAAGAATATGAGCAGTCCTTGGGGGTTTGTGGAGTAAAAAGAGATCCTACCTGGGCAGCAAGAGTCCTACCTGGCTTCTAGCCCCAGCTCCGCTACTAATTTACTGGGTCACTCTAGGCAAATCACTTCTCCTCTCTGGACCTCACTTAATCCTACTTTTAACTGAGGGGTCCAGACTAGATGATTCCTGAGGTCCCAGCCAGCTCTAACACTATAGGTTTCTTTGTGCAGCCACAGATACTCAAGGAGGACCCCTGAAATTCTTTTGCGGTGGGGGAAGTGACAAGTTAGCTCTGTGACTCGTGTTTTTCAACCTGCCTGTTCCTAATAATAGTTTAATATTATATTATTAATGTAATATATTATATATTAATATAATTATATTATATATTACTAATATATATTATATTAATAACTAGTTTGCATGTGGCATTTTAAGGTTTGCATACCACTTTCCATGTATTATCTCTTTTAATTTCCACAGTGCTATGAAGTATTTTTATCATCTCCCTTTCACAGATTAGGAAACTGAGGCTGAGGGCAGTTAAAGTGACTTGCGTGAGGGACCATTAATGTCTATTAATGTCAGTGACTATTAATGTTAGAGGCAGGATTCTAACCCACATCTTCCTTACTCTACCCTTACTACTATCTCTACTCTTACACTATCCACTACCCATGTTTTTTGACAGCCAGAGGGACTTTAAAAATGCTATTTGATGGCAGTTTCTCGATTTTCTGGAGTAACATTTTTTTTCTCCTTCGTTCAGATTCAGCAGTAGAGGTTGTTTCCATCTCATGCTCCTGAAGGTGAGGATAAAAACAAGGCGCCAGATTTGTTCCAATATAGTTCTTGGCAATAGAGCACAAAGCTGCCCAGTGTAGATAGGGCCGAGAGATTGACAGCTGGTTTTGCTCGAACAATTGCCGGTGTGTTTTGGAAAGACAGGCAGAAGCCCTTCACTTTTATCAGGAAGTCGGAACCCTCTGGAAAGCTGCCAAGGAAATTAATCCGAAAGCGAGTAATCAGAAACTGATGGGGTAGTTGCCAGATTGTGAGGTGACTCAAAAAACTTGGATCCCGTAGCCCAAGACCCCCACTCTCCTCCCAGCCCCAAATCTTGAGTTAGTTCATCCCTCGCGGCCTTTGAGATTACAGAAAAAAAGACGCCGCTCATCGTTGCCACAACAGCACGGATAGGGAAGGCGGACGAGTACAAGATTGCAAAACCTTCGGGTTCCAGCTTTCGCAATGAGTCCGGGGAACCGGTCTGTAGGGAGAGTCCGACCCGATCTCTCTCCCAGGATTCCCAAGCCCGTGGAACCACAACTCCCAGGATTCCCCTCCCCTCGGACTGCCCTCCTTGAAATGCACTGGACCCGCCTGCCAGTCCTCCGAAGGGGAGGGTAGCTAGCTTTGGAGCCCGCCCCTGGGACTCGGCGGGTGGCCTGGGCGCTCGGAACGTGGTTTGCTTCTGTTTAACTGCGGCTGCTGGGCAAGAGTCCGAGCGGTAGCGAGAGACCCCGGGCAGGATGCATGTGAGTACACAAGGGCTGCCTCGGTCAACAGGGTTGGCCACTTGAAAAGGAGAGTGAGCACTTGACCGCTGCCCGGTGGGTGACGTTCTTGGGAGCCTGGAGTATCTAAGCTGGAAGGGACCCTAGAACATGGAATGTTAGAGCGGAGAATGTGGGAGCCTGAAGGGACCCTAGAATGGAGGTGCTCCAAAACAGGACCTTCGAGATCACTTCGTCCAGCCCTTCTTAATTTTTCAGCTGGAGGGAACAAACCCAGAGAGAGGAAGTGACTTACCCAAAGTTGTTTTGAGGGCGTGTGCCCCCCTGCCAGTTGTCCTCCTACCTTTTGCCTCTCCCCAAGAAAAGCGTGCCCTTCCCTCCTGTGAGCTAGAAGGGGCTTGCGGAGGACTCATTTTGGGAGAGGGGTCCAGAGAGAGACCCAGAAATAGGAGCAAGGCACATCAGGATTTATATAACTAGAGTTGGGAGAGGAAGCAGAGGAGTCAGGGGATTTACAGCGGCTCCTGGTCGTCCCCAAGTGCCCCAGTGTGTTGTGTGCCTTGTATCAGGGCATTTTCGAAAGGAGCCCAGGGTAAGTTTGACTTTGGTCTGAGTTGTTTTTGTTTTTGTGAGGGGGCAGATAGGCAGAACAGCTGGCACCAGAAAATCGGGTGAGATTTTGTTTCAATTTAATAGGCGCCCCGCCCCACTGGCCTGGCTGGTCCAGTCTGCTGCCGGGCTGCCAATTTCAGTTGTCATTCTAGTTATCAGTCTGTATCACTGTAGCTCAGTCTTTGGAAAGACTGGGACGAAAGACGCACCTCATTTGGAAGATACTGAAGATTGCCAGTGTACCAATCACCATTATGACTTTTTGGCCTTTTTTTTTTTTAAAGGTTTCAGTTCCTTCCCCTAGTACCCATTTTCACAGACTTTGAGAGCTAGTAGTCAGAACCTTGGAACATAGAAGGTAGAATGTTAGACATAAAAGATAGAATTAAATATATATAGAATTAAAAAAAACCCATAAAGATAGAATGTTAGAGGTGGAAGGGACAGAAACTATTAGAATATAGAAAACAGAAGGCTGGAACTGAAAGGGACCTTGGAACATTGACTTTAGAGAAAATCTAATCCACCCACCACCCCCCAAGAGAGGAGAAGGGACTTAGGGGCACACAGCTAGTTAGTGGCGGAATCTGGATTGGGACATAGGTCTCTTTCTTTTTAAAAAAAACACACGAGGAAACTTCTCCTAATACAAACTGCTAAAAAACAGACAAAAGTGTTGGGAGGAGAAGAGAAGATCAGAGAAATGCAACTGGTAGGTTGTTCTATGCCCCATCCCTGCTAGATTTCCCTCTAAATTCTTGAATTGTAGTTTTGCCTGTTTCCTGGGGTATGATTAAATCAAGATTGTGTCCTCCCCCACCCCCATCCTGAAATGCAGATAATCTGAATCTCTTTGCTGAACACTGAATTCCTTCGTAAAGGAGAAAAACAAAAAGTCACCCCTTCCATTTTTGCCTGTTTGCCCATAGACTAGTGAAAACTCTAACCGTCTCCCTTCACACATGCCACTACCCCTTCCTCCCTCTTTCCTGGGTGGGTCCTTCTGAACTAGGCTGTGGTTGAGAAAGAAACCAAGAGCATTGTAGGAAAGGGATCCCAGCTGTTCAGGTTCAGACTGATCAGGCTGGCCCAGTCCCAGGCCTGGTGGGAGGAAGTCTCCCTGTCATACGTTCAGAGGCCTATTGCAATTAATCACCCACCATTTACAATGCAGCATTGCGTGCCAATGGCTTTATTAAACTCAGAGAAGGTATGACAGATGTATCCATGCCCAGCTGTTGCTAACTTGAGTGTGTTAAAGGGGAAAAATAAAGTAATCTCATTCCCCTGGTCTCTTTCCTAGAAACAGTGGAATGAAACAGCATTTATAAAGCACTTGCTATATACTAAATGCTGGTGACACAAATGAAAAATGGAGACATTGCTTGTATGGCACTCACATTCTAATTGGGGGACAGAACATTTATATAAAGGAGGATTTGTGTTTATAACGATCTCATAACTTCCATTGTACAGATGAGAAAAATGAAGCTCATAGAGGTCAGGTGATCTGCTCTGGGGACACGTAATTAATAAGCACTGGAGCTGGGGACCAGTGTTCTAGTCCAGGGCTGGGGAACCTGAACCAATGTCTAATCCTTCTCTTGAAGGCTTGTATTCCTGAAGTCTCCTTGAGGCTAAGTAAATACCTGCTACCCCTTAACGGTGCCAAAGGGATGTGTTTACTTGGATTTTGATAGGATGTCAGAGCTGGAATAGACCTTAGGGACTATTTAGATCGATGTGCTCATTTTACAGGTAAGGAAACTGAAGTCCAGAAAAGGGGGTTATTTTTTCCAAGTACATACCACTAAATTCATGACACAAGTAGGGTTGGATCCATCCTGGTCTCAAAGCTCTGGTCCCGGACTCCTTCTACTGTATCACACTGCCTTTCAATCTTTCATTTTCTTTGAAACAGTTGCAATCCAAGAAAGTCCAACTCCCTTCCTATTTTATTTGTGAAATACTATGTTACACTAATCAAGCATGTGAGCCTGTCTGCTTCTTGTTGAGTGTAGAAGGGGTGGGTGGGGAGGCTGACCCAGATTGCTGGGGAGCCAAATTGGGGCTCTCCCACATTCCTGGAAGAACAAAAGCAACTTCCTGAAGAAGTGTTTTCAAAATGACCCATGTGGCTTGGACTGTAGGTCATGTTTTTCTCAGTAATAAAGCGAATGGGCGACCAGGTGGTATGGTTGGGTAGACTTTGGGCCTGGAGTCAGGAAGATCTGAGTTCAAATTCAGCCTCAGACACTTAGTAGGTGTGTGATCCTGGGCAAGTCACTTAACCTTGTTTGCCTCAGTTTTCCCCTTCTGTAAAATGACCTGGAGAAAGAAATGGCAAACCATCTTGGCCAAATTACAAAGAGTTGGACATGACTGAAAATGACTGAACAACAAGATAAGTGCATAGGTTATTAGATGTAGAAGTGAAATATGTTGGCTATTAGAGATGTCAAATGTGCTAATGACAGGAGACAAGAAATAAGCAGCTGACCCTGGAAAGGCAATATCCTGCGGTGTTATAAGCACCCTGGGCTATCTGGGGAAGTGTGCCAAGGCCCCAGCCAGAAGTTTTAGTTACTGGTTATTTTTAGTTCAGAGTGTCCTATAGAGGCCCATAACTTCATTCTGAACACCTTTTTCTTGTCTGTTTGTCAAAAACCCATGAATCCATTGAGGGTTTTTACTGGATCGTGGGGTTTTAGAGTAAGAAGTGCTTCATAGTACTTATTTCCAAGGCTGACCTTATCTATAGGCAGAGTAGGTGACTTGACAGTCTTGCCCTGGTAGTGGGATCTCTTTAATTGGTTCTCCATGTGTCTGTGCTTCAAGTGAGAGGCAGCCCTAGTGAAGAAGAAAAATGACTGGATTTTGGCTCAGAGGCCCTAGGTTCAATTCCCAGTTCTGCCCCTGGCTACCTGTGTGACTATGGGCAAGTTGCTGGATTTCTCTGGGCCTCTCTTTTCCTCACCTGTAAAATGAGGGGGTTTGGGGTAGATGGCCTTCTGTCTCTAAATCTATGATCCCTTCTCTGATCATGTAATATGAGCTGTTGCTTGCCACTCCCATAGAACAGGGGTAGCCATGGGGCACTGACAACCAGGAGAGGTAGGTAAGATTGCTAATCCTCTAACAGACTGGCTTGAAAGCAGAAGCCCAAAACTCCAGGTGGCAAAGGCCAAGTCCATAGTTTAAACTAAAGGATGCCACAGACTAGAGAAAACACACAGGGAAACAATAACTGGCCAAAGGCCAGGTTCTTCCTCTGGTTTGTTTTGTTTTTCTGCTCTGGGTGGGGCTCGGGGCTCCTAGAACTCAGGAGGTCAGCTCTGTTCTGACCTAATTCAACTGAGGACGAAAAGTATGTCAGAGCCCAGAGAGACAGGATGGACCTGGTTAGCCTTCATGCCTTGGGTCAAGAAAAAAACCTAAAATATTAGAGCTAGAAGCAGGTGACGAGATGAACCCTCTCATTTTATAGATGGTGAGTTTGAGCAAGAAAGAGACTCCCCTCAAGTGTCACATCAGGTCAGTTGCAAAGGGAGGACTGAAACCCAGGCCCCCAGACTTGAAACCAATCCCCTTTTCACTATATTCTCTCCATATGAATGTTGATTAGCTGGGAGTAAAACATAGGAGGATCTCAGTTTCTCTAATAGTTTAAAAAAAAATTCTATGATTCCATGATCCTAAAGGTTGTGAGGGAAGGAAGGAAAGCCACAAGGCTTTATTTGTATAGCCCAGAGGTGGGGAACCTACAACGTTGAAGCCACATGTGGCCCTCTAAGGCCTCAAATGTGGCCCTTCACATGAAGTTTGGGTTCAGTCAAAGGGCTGAACTTGAAGATCTAGGGGTCCACATGTGGCCTCCAGGCTGCAGGTTTGCCATCCCTGGTAGAGTTGATCTGTGATTGCGCGAAGGGCTCCATTGCTCTGGTCTATGGTAACCAAAGTTCCATGACCCTCAGTTGGAGAAATGTTTGGAAAATTCAAGGTCTCCAACAAGTTTTAAGACAGTAAGTCTGTCGGCCCTTCTTAATAACTGTCACAACCTGGCCAGTTGAACATCAAGGATCTGTCATTGCCTTAGTGTGACAAGTCCCTCCACGGGTCACAGTATAACTTAGTAGATAGTAGTTATTTCCAGTTCTGTTCAGCTCCAACACTATCCATGATAACATATGACTTTTCTGGTCATAGGATCGCTGTCCCCCCTCCTCCTCTGACTTTTTTTCTGTTCTTTTTTCTTTTAATTATTGTATTTTACTTTCCCCCAGTTATGTGTAAGAACAATTTTCAGCATTCATGTTTTAAAACTTTGAGTTCCAAATCCTCTCCCTTCCCCCCTCCCTAAGCCCCTCATTAAGAAGCAGTTCGACATAGGTTATACATGTGTAGTCATGCAAAGCACATCCATAATAGCCGGACTTTTTTCTTTATAAGAACAGGAAATCTTCTGTCCTACAGTTTCATCTCTGTCTTCTAGCCCTTGTCACGAACACTTGTTCCTGAGCTAGGGGGAACAAGACTTGCTCCAAGACAAATTCTCCATGAAGATGGGATCATCTTGAAAAGGGAGGGGATTAGGTGAGTTCATCCAGTTCCCCTTGGGAGCACTGAATAAGCCATGAGGAAGCAAGGTTAAGGCCAGCAACTGTGGAGCTCCTGTTCCTTGTTGGCCAGGGAGAGGACTAAGCTGGTGACAAAGATGTTATTATACCATGTCTCCCCAGGATCAGTTTTTGCCAAACTACACAAAGATAAGAGTGGTGGATTTAGCTCATGTCTCAACTAGGGCCATCCATTGCCTAGGGTAGGGTGACTGGGACTAAGTTCCAGGACACTGCATTTAGAGGGGACAGACAGCGTTTGGAGTACATTCGTTAGTATAGAAACAACAAAACTTAGGAAGTTAAAATGAATAATTACTTAACATAAGAAACTCCCAGATGGTAAGAAAGGGTGAGCTTCTCTGCATGTGGTTTGTCTCCCTAGCAGCCTCCTGTGCATATCCTAGGATTTCAGTTCCCTATTTCTCAATTACCTTCTGGTGCACCTCCTCATGTTTGCCCCAGGGCAAAAGTGCCTATTGTTGGATCCTTTGCATAGAGATATAGAGGATTAAGGGCAGCTAGGCAGCACAGTAGGTAGAGTGCTAGGCCTTGATTCAGGAAGACCCATCTTCCTGACTTCAAATCTGGTTTCAGACACTTACTAGCTGTGTCACCCTGGGTAAGTCACTTAACTGGTTGCCTCAGTTTCCACATCTGTAAATGAGCTGGAGAAGGAAATGGCAAACCACTCCTGTATCTCTGCCAATAAAACCCCAAGTGGGGTCACAAAGACTCAACGTGACTGAAAAAAACAAGGCCCAGAACCTCTTTTGGGAGACTGGGCACCTTTCTGAGATAATAGTAATAATATAGAACTCATTTTCTTTCCTTTCATGCCCACCCTACTTCCCAGCTTCCACCTTACTATTAAGGGCACCACTATCCTCCATATCCAGTCAGTAGCTGCAGGTCTTGTGGAGTCTCCCTTCCTTACCCAGCCACCCCTGTATTTTCTGCACCTGTGACCTCCTCTCCATCCATCCTAGTTCAGGTCTGCATCAGCCCTTACTTGGTGGTCCAGGTAGCCAGTAGCCTCCAAATTGGTCTTCTTGCCTCCATTCTCTGTCCCCTCTATGCTCTTCACAGCTGTGAGGGTAATATGGCTAACTCACAGGGATGAGAAGTGCCAGTGGCTCCTGTTAGCTCTAGATCAGATACAAATTCTTCTGGCTGCTATTTAAAGCCCTTCGCAACCCGCCTTTCCAAGCTTATTGCTTCTTCCTCCCCTTCATGTGCTCTGTCCTCTGGACAGGCCATCCTATCTCCCGTCTCAGTGCCCGTGCTCAGATGATCCCTCACACCTGGGATCCTCACCTCTCATAATCTTCCACTCTCGTTTAAGATTCAGCCCAAGAACAACCCACTACATGAGGCCTTTCCTGATACTAGCACCCCGCTCTTCTCAAAGTTTTACCTTTAAGTATGAGAGGGAAGGCGGTACTAGGGAGCTGGCTTCTTGTTCAGGGAAACCTGGGTTCAGATCCTACCTCTGACATATACTGTGACCCTGGGCAAGTCATTTAACTTTTCAGTGCCCCTAGCAATCATTCTAAGACTGTGACTTTGAACCTTCTTTTGTAGAGGGAGTTTCTTTAGGAGTTCCCTCCACCAGTGAAATTATACATCCAGTTCATATTAGTTCAGTAACTTTCAGTTGTGCCCACATTTGGAATTTTCTTTGTTTTTTTGGAAGGGGGAAAGCCCAAGGTCACACAGCTAGTAAGTGTGTCAAGTGTCTGAGGTTAAATTTGAACTCAGGTCCTCCTGACTCCAAGGCTGGTGGTCTACTCACTGTGCCACCTAGCTGCCCCAACATTTGGAATTTTCTTGGCAGAGATCCTGGAGTGGTTTGCCATTTCCTTCTCCAGCTCATTTTACAGATGAGGAAACTGACGAAAACAGGGTAAAGTGACTTACCCAGGGTCATACAGCTAATAAGTGTGTGAAGCCAGATTTGAACTCAGGAAGAATAGTCTTCCTGACTCCAGGCCTGGCTATCTATCCACTGCTCCACCCAGCTGCTCCTGAATTTACTTATATTTATGCATGTTGACTCCAGGATAAAAGATGAGCTCCTTGAGGACAGGGACTGTTTCATTTGGGGCACATGGCACAGTGCCTGGCACTTAATAAATACTTGTTGATTTCTATAGCCCTTTAAGGATTGCAAAATAGTTCCCTTGTACTACCTCTGTGTTGTAGGTAGTATTCATTTTATAATACCAGTTTTACAGAAGAAGAAACTGAGGCTGGAGAAGTTAAGTGACTTGCCCAGGGGCACACAATTGTCAGAACTTTGATGGGCATCTTCAGAAAGGCTTGGAGGATGGTCAGGGTAGACAACAGTAGCTCTCACGTGGTTGAATGAATAGGGCTTTGTGTGTTGTCTTAACCAATCTAATCAGTCCACCCATTTATTAAGGGCTTACTGTGTGCCAAGTGCTGGGGATACAAAGAAAGACAAAAGCAGCACTCCTTCTCAAGGAGTTTATGTTCTAGCAGGGAGACCTAAATAAACTGATACAAGATTACTACAAATCCTCCTCCTCCAGGAAGTCCTCTGCAGATTACTCCAGCCCATTATCTTTCCTCTGAATTGTTTGTTTTGGCACTTGCTGTCCATAGCCCATATTTGATGCCTAGTATGTCTTCCCTTGTCTTTTCCTTACTGGACTATAAGCTCTAGGAGTGCAGAGACAGTATTTTCTATTACTTTTGTATCTCCTGTGGCATCTGAACTGTAAGTAGGTTTCTGGAAGATATTCCATAAGTACTTTAATGGACTTTAATTTAACCTTAGCCAACCATAGAAAGACAACAGTATTGTGCCCAATATCCTTAGAAAAAGCAATCCTGGGGCAGCTAGGTGGCACACTGTCCCTGGAGTCAGGAGTACCTGAGTTCAAATCTGGCCTCAGATATTTGACACACTTACTAGCTGTGTGACCTTGGGCAAGTGACTTAACCCCAATTGCCTTGCCTTCCCCCCTCCAAAAAAAAAAAAAAGGGAGAGGCAGATGGACAGTTCAGACCCAGCTCTAGGGATACAGCTGTGGTCTGGACCAATGGGTGCCACGTTCAGTCTGGCCTTTGGCTACCCTCAGACCGGAGCATCTTAAGAGTACTTAGTAACCTCTTTTAGAGCAGACCTCTAGAACTGAGGTGTCATACGCAGTAATTGTGGCAAGAATGAGATTAAGATGTAATTGGGAAATATTTATTTTTTTAAATTTTTTTTTTTGGATTTTAGACACAAGGGCCAGAACCCAAATACAGAATAGAGAAAAGAAACAAAACATATCGTAAACTTAAATGCAAAGAAAGAAAAAAAAGTGTGCATAGCAGAGCATAAGAGAGGATTCAAAATATGTAACAATAAATTTTCATTTCAAGAAAGCCTATATGATAAATAGTATAGGTAGTGTTGAGAATTGTCCATCTTTTCTTTGCTTCCTGGTGAGTTTTCTTTTGTTCTCTGCTGTGCACTTTTTTACTTTGTTCTTTTTTTCCCCTCTTCCTACCCACCGCCAAAGGCTACAATGAAGTTTAGACATGTTTCTTTATAGCTATAGATATATACATACACATATACATATATAGCCGTATACTTTCCCAAACATTCTCTACTCTTGATTTTTGTTTTTATGTTTGTACATATCCTTTGTTTCCTATCCCTCCTGATTTTTACACTTTACTTCTACCCTTACCTTGCCCTCCTATTACTTTCCTTCCCTACTTCCCTCCCCTATCCTCCCATTCCCATTAGTTTAAACACCCATGTATACATCCCCTTTACCTACTCCCTAATTCTCCCCTCTAAAAATCCCTCCTTTGTCCTCTTCCCCCTCCCTATGCTCCTACCATTTGATTTCTTCTAAATTGTAATTGGGAAATATTTAGCAAAATGAATAAAAATATAATAATACATAGATAATGTTAAAATGTCATTTTATAAGTCAATGCACAGGAACAGCTAGGTGGTACAGTGGATAGAGCATGGGGCCAGGAGTCAGGAAGGCCTGAGTTTAAATGTGACCTCAGATTCTTGCTAGCTGTGTGACCCTGGGCAAGTCACTTGACCCCCATTTGCCTTAAAAGAGTCAGACTGATCTGATAGAGAAGACTGAACAACAAAAACATCTACAAGTCTCTCCCCACTCCAGTGCATCCTTTACTCTGCTATCAAAGTGGTCTCCCTAAAGTTTAGGTCTGACCAGGTCACCTCCCTAACTCAGTAAACTGCAGTGACTCCTCCTCATCCGCAGTATCTAGTTACCAAATCCAACAGTATGCAGCCCACAGGGTTGCTTCTGCGGTTGTGCCCCTCCCCCATCTCTATTTGTGTTGGACTTCGATGCCCTCCAGCCTCCTACTGTGTCCAAGGGCATTCCTTTAGGGGCTGCAGGAGGCACTCCCCAAGTGCAAAGCTAGCCGAATTTGAAGCTGCAGAGGCCAGTGAGTAACAGATGGCTCACCTATCTTGGGGGGTCACCTCATATTTCTGGGCCTTGTTTTGCTCTTTTGTAAAATTAATGAATTGGAATCTTCAAAGATCCCCAGCTCCAACCTTCTGTGACTCTTCTGGTTGTGCTTGATGGCTCCGGAAGGAGCGTAAGGTTGAGCAAAGCGGGCAGCACTAAGTGGCCCAAGCCCGCGTTTTGGAGAAGCATCTCACCTGGGATTGGGTGGGACTTAGCATTTGCTAGATGGGCCTGGGCCTGGCAGCTCTCTCTCTAGCTCCTGAGTCGCTGACATCACCCCTGATGGAGAAGTGAAAGCCTCAGGCCAAATGAAATCTACAAGGCCACCTTGAAAATTGGCCATGCCTGATTATTCATGCTTCTTTTGTTTCTCAGTCAGGGTGGGGTGGAAAGGAGAGAAGGTGACTTTTTGGCTGATTGCAAAAAGAACTTAATTATTTTTAAAAAGAAAGCATTTTCTTGTCTTTCTCTGTCAGAATTCAGTTTAGCCTATTTCTTGATTGTTGAGGAGGAGGCGTGTAAGAAGTAGCAGAAATGCTGGCTCTCCTTTCGCTATCTGGAATTTCACTCCCACCCGCCCCAAGAAAGTATTTAGCTAATGGCTTTGAAGGTAAAAAGCCAACAAACAGCTAAACCCCTTGAAGGCATGGAATATCACTTTGGATCTTTGCATCCCAACTGCTTTGCAGAATGGCTTCCTAAATACTTGTGTGTGGGGAAAAAAGGATCCTTGGCATCTGGACCACGAGATACACAAGACTTAAGAAGGCTGCAGAGCTGGTGGGGACCTTGGAAATCACCCAGTTTAACCCCTTCATTTTACAAATGGGAAAACTGAGGCCCAGAAATAGAAAGTAGTGCCCTGAGTTCCATAACTGACTGAATCCGTTCAACAAGCACGCATTTGTAAGAAGTAGTATGGTTTATTGGAAAGATGATGGACTGGGAGTCTAAGGACCTGTATTTAAATCTTACTACTGTTAGCTGTGTGAATCACTTGCCTCTCTGAGCCTCAACTTTCTAATCGGTAAAATGGAGATGATAAAAATTATAATATCTCTTTCACCGGAGTTGCTGATAGAGATAATTAGGTTAAATGACTTGCAGAACTGAATAATAGTAATGGCTAGCATTTACATGGAGCTTTGAGATTCACAAAGCGCTTTACAGGCATTACAGATACTATCTAATTGGATCCTGTGAGGTAGGTCCTTGCTAATATTCCCATTTTACAGATGAGGAAACTGAAGCCTCTGTCCACATCCTCATCCCTTCACACCTGGACCCTAGCAATAAAGAGCCCCGGAGATGGTTTTCCTGCCACAGTTGGTTTTCTCTCCCCCCTCCAGTCCATCCTTTACTCTATCAAAGAAATCTCCCTAAAGTTGAGATATCTGACCATGTCACCTCCCTAACTCAGTAAACTGCAGTGACTCCTTCTCATCTCCAGGATCAAGTTGCAAAATCCACTATTTGGGGTTCAAAACCCTTCATCACCTGCCCTTCCCCCCTACCTTTCCGGTCTTCCCACACCTCCCATCACCCTTTCCACCCAGCCCACACACCTTCCTACTCTGCAGTCCAGTGGTGAGGCCTCCTTGGGGTGTCTTGAACAAGACACTCCATCGCTCAGCCCTGGACGTTCTCTCTGGCTGTCCCTCATTCATTTCCTCTTCATCAGAATGTTCCTCCTCTTCATCTCTGCCCAATGGCTTCCTGTAAGTCCCAGCTAAAATCTCTCCTCCTACAGGAAGTCCTTCCTGATTTCTCTTAATTCTAGTCCCTTCCCTCTGTTGATGATTTCCAAAGTATCCTGCATATAGCTTGTTTGTACAAAGTTGTTTTCATGTTGTCTCTCCTCTTAGACTTTGAGCTCGTCAAAGGCAAGAACTGTCTTTTGCCCTTTCTTTGTATATCTCTCAGTGTTTATCACCATGGTGCCTGGCACACAGTAGGTGCTTATCAGCTGGTGGGCAAGCTAGAAAAAAAAAATTACTTCTTGGTTCCCAAAATATTTCCTGAACTTTTCAACCTGTAACAGTGTCCTTTTGATTCTGTATCTCATAGTCATAGAGCTGGGGCATTGCCTTAGGAATGAATGATCTCTTCTACTCACCCTCATTCTACAGGTGAGAAATCTTAGACTCAGAGAGGTTAAGTGATTTTCTCTAGGCCACACAGGTAATAAATAGCAGAACCTGGGTCTGAGCCCAGGTTTTCTGACTCCCAATTCCCTACTGCCTGGCTGCAGAAGCAGGAAATTCCCAGGCCCCAGGAACTGGCACAGCACAAAGTCAGGTACATACTTGATTTATGAACAGGTGTATTTGTCAGAAACTGTTAGGTATGCCTCCCTTGGACCCAAGCAAGTTGATTTAACTTTTAAATAGAACAGTATTTATTTTTCCAGGAGACTACCCTTGACTTTTTCTTTTCTTTCTTTCAGATGCATTTCATCTTCTCCAATGAGGTGGAGCTCCTCTTTGATTTCTGGAAGGTCCACAGTTCAGCTGGTAAAAGTGTGAAGCCCCTCCCTCCCTCCTTTCCTTTCTCTCTGTCTCTCTCTCCCTCCCTCCCTTTCTCTCTCTCTCCCTCCCTCCCCTTCCCTCCATCCCTCCCTCTTTCCTTCTCTCCCTCCTTCCCTCCCGCCCTCTGTCCTTCCCTTCTTCTCTCTCTCCTTCTCCCCCTCCCTCCTTCCCTTCATCCTCCCCTTCCTCCCTCCCTGTCTCCCTCCAGTCCTCCTCTTCTAGGCTCAGGTCACTATAGAGAACCTGTGTGCTCATCCATGATGACCTATTGCTGGGATATTCAGGTGCATCTAAATCGTTCTTGATGAAAACTGGAATTTGACCTACTCACAATACATGGGACATGACTAGCACTTTACAGTTTTTCAAACTGATTTCACACTTGTCACTTTGTTTTGTCCTCTTGAGAACCCAGTCCGATCATCATTTAGATACAGAATCAAGGGACACAAGCCAATTCAGACACTCACTGACTGACTGCAGGCGAGTCATTTGGGCTTTGGCTTCCTCCTTAGTGAAATGGGGCTCAAATGGGGATGTTGAGGAGAAAGAGATTCGCAGACCTATATAAGAGATCGCATTCATACAGCCCTCTAGAGTTTGAAAAAAGCTCGATCTTCACAACGACTGAGAGGCAGAGATGAGAAAACTGAGGCAGACAGAAGTGAAGTGCCTTGCCCAGGGTCACACAACTAGGAAGCATCTGAGGCTGGATTTGAGCTTGGGTCTTCCTGACTCTAAGTCCAGTATTTTATCCACTGTGCTTCCTAAATGGGACAAGTTGTAGTTATTAGTCATATGTGGAGTTTATTGTCATTGCTGTTGTTCAGTCATTTTGGTCATGTTTCACTCTTCGTGACCCCATTTGGGTTTCCTTGGCAAAGATACTGGAGTGGTCTGCCATTGCCTTCTCCAGTTCATTTGACAGATGAGGAAACTGAGGCAAACAGGGTTGAGTGACTTGTCCAGGGTTACACAGCTAGCAAGTATCTGAGGCCGGATTTGAACTCAGGAAGAGGAGTCTTTCCAACTCCAGGCCCCGCACTCTATCTACTGAGTCACTAGGTTCCTAGTTTTAGGAACTTGACAAAGATGTCAAATTCTGAGTTCCATTTTCCTCAGAGGTGTGGGTTGGACCTCAAGGTGACCCTTCAGTCTGTCTCCTGACTCTCCGTTCAGGACTCATCTGCTGGTAGCTGCTTCAGCTCCAGGCTGGCATTTGTGTACAATGTTACAAGTCAATGCTAATTTTGAGAAAACCCTTCATTTAATCTTAAACTGTTAACTTACATATGTTTGTAAAATACCATCCATAGGCAAACCAAGGCCTCTGCAGACATCTTATCCAGTTCTCTCAGCAACCCCACGAAGTAGGGTATTCTCTTACATTCCCATTTTACATATGAGAAAGTTAAGGCTCAGAGTTAGCTGAACAGTGTCAGAGGGCTGGCTCTTTTAAATGTAGTCTCTCTTATCCAAGCCCAGAGGGGTTCAATACTACAGTGCGCATTTGTTAAACCTCCTATATAAACTAATTACGAGCTTTTAGAAAGTGGCTATGGTGAGCTCTTAATTTTTTATGGGCTGCCTCCAGTGTGTGGCTTCTTGGGGCACTGGGCTTCTTCCAACCCTTTCTGTTCTTGCTATTAGTGTGAGCAGCTTGGCTGGTAGAGGGGTTGGCTGCTGCTTCCAGGTCTGCTCAGGAGCCTGAGTTAGGAACCGGGAGGCAACAATGTCACTCCTGGGAAGACTTGGAGTCAAGAAGACCTGGGTTCAAATCCTGCCTCGGTCAATTGCTAGCTGTGTGACATTGAGCAGGTAACTTAATCTCTCTGTGCTTTCAGGACTTAATAGTCATCAAGGTCCTTTCTCTATATGAGGCCTAACGAGGATGGGGGCCATCAGGATAGCCTCTCCCAGGACAGTGCAGAAAGGGCCACAAAACAGCCTTCTCAATCATAGCATTATTTTGGAAATTTTAATTTAATTTTTTTTCTATCAATAAAAATCTATTTTCTCTTCCAGTCAGTGCCCCCAACGGAAAAAAAAAAAAGGAAAAAGAAAACCTCTGTAACTAATATGCGGAGTCAAATAGACAAGCCAAACTGATTCCCACACTGGTCTCTTGTGAAGCTATTTTCTACCATCTGAACCCAGAATATTCCGCAGAGAAAAGGTCCAGAGGGGAGAGGAGATAGTGATAGAAAGAATGAGTGATGTATATAACAGCTTCTGGTGTGTTTTTATGTTCATTACTTAATTTCATCATCGGAAAAGCATGAGGGGCAGCTAGGTGGCTCAGTGAGTAGAGCAGTGGCCCTGGCGTCAGGAGGACCTGACTTCAACCCGGCCTCAGACACTTGACACACTTACCAGCTGTGTGGCCTTGGGCAAGTCCCTTAACTCCAATTGCCCTGCCTTCCCCCTCAAAAAAAAAAAAAACAAGCGTGAAAGAGAAGTAGAGGAGGAATTACTATCCCCATTTTATAGATGAAGAAATTGAGGCTCAGAGTTCAGTGACTTGTTCCCCATAACATTCCTAATTAGTGGCAGGGCCAGGATTGGAATCTAGGCTTCTCCCTCTTCTCCCCATGTCCTTCCCCCTTCAAAAGACTGTCATTGGGACAGCTAGGCCCAATGAATTGAGCACCAGCCCTAGAGTCAGGAAGACCTGAGTTCAAATGAGGCCTCAGACACTCTGACCTTAGGCAAGTCACTTAACCCCAACTGCCTCGACTCCTTCCCTCCAAAAAAAAAGACGAAAAAAAATCCTCACCATCAACCACAACAATCATAGTCTAGATGAACATACAGAAATATAAAAACATGAGACCAAACCCTTGCATTAGAAAAAACAGGACCGAGAGCGTGAACAATGCAAGAAACAAGATGCTTTTGGTCTACGTAGTCCCCTCCGCCCCCAAGGCATCTTGGAGTTGTGCCACTTTTGATCTGTTTTTTTCTTCCTTCTTCCTCTCTCCCTTTCCCCCCATTTTTTCCATAGTTGTGTTTACACTTCTGTCTCATCGTACTGCTTTCAGGTCACTGCTTCTTCTGGTGTATCAGGCTGCCTTTGAAGGGCAGAGTCTTGTGCAAGTCAAGAGAAGTCTAGCATGACCATAAGGGACAAAAGGCAGTGGAATGAGGGAGAGAGCACTGTATCTGGAGCCAGAAGTCTTTCTGGCTCTGTGTAATTAATTTATTTTTTAAAATTTTAATTTAATTTTTTTGGAGGGGGGAAGACAGGGCAATTGGGGTTGTGACTTGCCCAAGGTCACACAGCTAGTAAATGTGTCTGAGCCACATTTGAACTCAGGTCCTCCTGACTCCAGGGCTGATGCTCTGCTCACTGCGCCACCGGCTCTATATGATATGTAATAGTTACCATGCTGGATAGCTGGACCCAGAGTTGGGAGAACCAGGTTTGAATACCATCTCATCCGTTCATTAGCTTCTGTTGTTCACAGGCCAGTCATTTAACTTCTTAGAAGCTTTATTTTCTCATCTGTAAAAAATGGGGATTGTAATACTTTTACTACTTACCTCACGGGGCTGTTGGGAGGAAAATGTTAAAAGTGCTGTATTCATGCAGTTGTAATTACTACCTAAATGATCTGGAACAAGTCATTGTCCCTCTCTGGACCTCAGTTCTGTTACTGGTCAAATGAAGGGTTTGAATTAGATGATCTCCAGTCTAATTCTAGGATCTCAAGACCCCAGGCAGGAAGAAGGTGTGTGGGGAGCACAGGTCAGGCTCAGAGGCAGTGTTCTTGAGATCGCTTCTGGAACCACACGTGCCCCTTGGGGAGTTGTCTGGGCTGTGTTGGGGTCTCTGGAGCTGGGCTTCCTTCTGCAGGCATGGCCGTTTCCGTGCTGGTGGTCCTCCTCTTGGCCGTATTGTATGAAGGCGTCAAAGTTGGCAAAGTAAAGTTGTTCCACTGGTCCCTGCTCAGCCAGCCCCCAAACCACAGCCAGCCGCTGACGGAGTATACGGACCAGGAGTCTACAAGCTCTGGGTCAGCTCAGGCCAACAATGACCGAACCAGGTAATGGATGAATGGGGCGTGGAAGCGTTGGACCAACCCAGAAGGCTCAGGCAAAAGTGCTCTGAGTTTCTCACTTCAGCTCCAAACCCACATTGGGTAGCAAGGACTGGGGCTTTCTTAGCCTAACAGCCTGATCCAAGGCCCTCCTGATCTCTCTGGTTGGCCTCCCCAAATTGAATATTGTTCTAAACATCTCCCCGCCTGCCCAAAGACAGGTGGGAAGAACAATGGCTTGAGAGTCTCTAGGTGGTGAATAGAACGCTCTTCACCCTCCTAGTAGGATTTACTTTTCCCACGCATGGCCAGCTTTCACAGGCCAGCCATTAGTGGTGCCCATTGTATCTTTGCTAGAGTTTCACAGTAGCTAATAATACTACTTACATTTACGTAGTGCTTCGTGGTTGTTTAGTACTTTCACATCAATGAAACGAAGTAGGCATTATCATTTTTTCCATTTTACAGATGAAGAAGCAGGGAGTGAAATGACTAAGTCAGAGTCACATAGTTTGAACCCGGTCTTCTGAATAGAAATTCACTGCTCTTCCTCCTAGGGCAGGTTGCCTCTCTAAGGCTACTTTTTACTTTATAGCCTTACTTTCGAATCCTGACTCCACCGCCCTTCCCCCACCCCCGTCGGTCACTTCATCCTTCTCTAACTCAGCTATCTTGTGTATCTAGGACGTTTCTGAGTCACTTGGGCCAGTCCCTGATACACGTCGCCCAGGTGGTCATTGGCTACTTTGTGATGCTGGCTGTGATGTCCTACAACGCTTGGATTTTCCTTGGCGTGATCCTGGGCTCAGCTATTGGTTACTACTTGGCCTACCCACTCCTCAGTGTGGGATAGAGGGCAGGCTGGGCTCCGAGGCTGCTGCATGGTTGTTTGGGCTCGACAAGTTGGATGTTACCATCTCTTCTTAGTGAAGAAAATCCCACCATGTTTAAAAGCAGGCACCTCTCAAGACAGTTGTTCCACATCTCCCTCATCTTCTTCCTTCTGTAGCCTCTTAGTTTGAGGTACAGAGGGCCTGGGGCCCTCCTTCCCTTGGCTGGCCATGATGGCCACCAATGGTATTCACTGAGGACCTCTGGTGGGGGTTCTGGCTAACCCCCAGATCTTTCAAAAGCCTGGGGGACAGAGAGGGGACTTAGCTGAACCTGAGCAGCTGATGACATTCCTGATCCTGTAACCTACTCATGGATTTCCTGACTCGGGGAAGGAAGGCAGATTATTTGAAAATGGATCAAGTGAGGGTCAAGGCTCCACACATGCTCTCCAATTCCGTATTGTGCCTTAGTTCCAGTGGAACAAACTACGACGGGTTAACTGCCCTCCTCTGGCTGTGGGAATAGGGGACATACCAGCTTTTCAAATTCACCTTTTTGCCTTAGGAATGAATGATTGGGGTGTGTGTGTGTGTGTGTTTTGATTGACCTGAGATTCATTTTCTCTATTCCCCCCCCCCCCCCCAAAGCCCCTAGGTCACCTGCCTTGGGCATTATCTGCACAAACAGGGTTTTTAATGGAACCCTCTCT
>CM053625.1:119310127-119369203 GCA_028646595.1 Phalanger gymnotis | reverse complement strand
AAGCCCCTAGGTCACCTGCCTTGGGCATTATCTGCACAAACAGGGTTTTTAATGGAACCCTCTCTCATTATATTCATAGTAATTCAAAGTCTGGTGGCGTAGACTGAGCCCTGGTTGTGGAGCAGTTGAGTTTGAATCTTGACCCTGAGGCTTAGTAGCTTTTTTGTCACTTTCCTAATCTGGGTCTCAGTTTCCTCTCTGTAAAGGGTTAGACTAAATCTTTCAAGTTTCTTCCAGCTCTAAATCTCTGATCCATTTCCTTCACTTTTTCTGAGGGGACACAATGAACCAATTAAGTTAAGTGATGCTGAAGAAGACATTTTGAGGGCTGAAGAGCCTGAGGGGGATGGGGACACCCAAGGGTCTGAAGGAGTTGGGTCTCAAGTGCAGCAGAAGCAACTGCCTGCAGTTCAGCTGTGCCTTGAAATGATTGACTCTGGGATTCTTCGGTTAACTTTAACAACTGCACATAGCTTGTCAGTGGCAGATGCAGGGATGTTACCTAGAGTTTCTGGCTCAGGTAGGGCTCCTTCCATTGGACAGTACTACCTCCTTGCTGTTTAGGAGACTGTGATATTGTACCAGGGAAGCAGGATAGATTTAGCCTTGCTAGTGACCTTATCAGTCTGGACAGATATTGATGACCTCCCTTTCAAACATCATCTTACTCCAATCCTTTTCTAATGCAGAAAAAGGTCTGTGTCATTTAATAACTTTCAAGATCTCATTTCTCTTCACTGTCTCTATCTACCCTGTGACTTGACAGAGAAAACACTGGATATTCACTTAAAATATTCATTAAACCGTCCTAATCTGCTGTTGGACAAAGATTAAATCAAATCCAAGCCATTTATTCCTGCCCTCAAGGAACTTATGGTCTAAATAAAAATGTAATTTATATCTTGGCATCTTATTAAATTCATTTTTCAAAAAGGTGGATTTAAAAAAATTACTTTGATCATGCCATTTTGGGGACAAGGGTGGCAAACCAAAAAAGTAACTGTGGAAGCAACAGAAGAGGAGAAAGAAGGGGTAGAAATAATGAATGGTAAGAATATAATCAAATCTTAAACCTGTGGAATTCATTTCAAAAATAATTAAATTTATTTTGTTAAATGAATGGAATTTCAGATATCAAGCTGCTTTACCCACTTAAGGCTTTCTCTGGGTTTTTCTACTTCCAAAACAGGGATGTATGTATGAGTGTCCTTTAGGAGGGAGAAATGAGTTCTGATGTCTCCAGAAGCAGTCTTTTGATGCTATTAGGCCATGGATTATAGAGCAGAAACGAATCTCCATCTCCCTTTCTGACTTTCTCATGGTTCCCAAGGGGCAGGAGGGCAGACAGGGTTGGGAAGTTGTATTTAACAACAGAGCCAGACTTGCATGTAAGTAACTAGGCAGTACTGGTCAGGTTACCGGTATGATGGGATTTCAGGAATACCAATACAATTCACTCACAACCTCACCCCCATTTTGGTTTTCTGTTAAATAATTATTAACTAAAAATTTTAACATTTTCATTCATTAGAAATCACTATTTTTGGCTTAAACTTTCCTATTCCAAAATGTGACTACCTGGGAGCAGTCCCACTAAAATGTAAAGGATTGAAAAGCCATGTAATCCCAGGTCATAAGTATTAACAGATGAGGCACTGAGGGCCAGGGAGATGAAGGAATTTGCCCAAGGTCACAAGGGCAGTGCCAGAAGCAGGATTTGAGCCCTGGTCTTCATGCCAGGGTTCTTGGTACCATCGCTGTTATCCCTGGGGAGGGGTGGTCACATCAACATGTGTGGAACAAGGAGGAAGGAGCTAGAGAGGGTTGTGTCCATTCACTTTCCTGGTGGGGGGGGGGAAGAACAGTACCCCTGTACCCCCTGGATTAGTCAATAAACACTGAGGGGAAGAAGTGAAAATATAATAGATTTAAAATCAGAAAACTTGGTTTGAATCCCAGCTTTCCTGCTTGATAGTGTGACCTTGGGTAGGAGCCTATTAATACTGCACTAGGTGCCAGAATATGCTGGGTGGTAGTGGCTTCTGGAGAGTAATAGGAGATAAGGTTGGAGAGGCAGCAACAAGGCAGAATCTCCTGGGATTCCTTCAAGCTTTTGTCATACTTTCCCCACAAACAAACTTCCCAGCATTGTTATTGGAGACTTCTGTTCTTCAGAACATTTGCAGTGGAAAGATCTTTAGGGGCAGCTTAAAATCACATGGGGAGAAAATCTTAACTGTTGGCTAGAAAGTGGATTTGAGGTTAACTGTGGCTTTTAGCCATCTCAAAGGGCTTCTTCCAATTCTTACTACAGGAATAGCAAATGGTTAAGATTTGGAATCTCCATCATATAAAACAATACACTGAAGCTTGTTCATACTGCAAATATTTTATTTCATTTATAATCATTTTGGTGTTTTTCCACATGTCTCTTTGTAAAGTTTCTCTCTAGCAATGTTGTTGATTTCTCATTTTACACCCTCAGAGGGCAGGGACCAAATCTCATTCATGCTGCAACCAGCACAGCACATGAAAGGCCATTACTTAGGGAAGGAGTTTAGGGGCAGTAAGGGGCATCTGGCCCTTCAGGCTGTCATATGCATACCACCTTTAATTGGAACAAGAAACTTAGCAGCTTTTGGGAAACACAGAAATCAGACTTTACTATCAGAGTTTTCATTTTAATTTAAAAGCCCTATAGCTGTGGGTCCATGCTGGTTGCATGGTCCATGGAAGATATCATAAACAAGAAACCAGTTATCGATCTCTTTTCACCACCAGTTTCTGGCTGTGTCCAGACGACTTGGAGCCCAAGCTGCACCCAGAATGGTCCATGGTCCAGGGGATGCAACAATGGAGAAGTGAGCTCTGGGGACCATCTAGCTATACCCTGTCTTCTGCAGTCACTGTAAAGTTCACTGCAAGGAGTTTGCACTGGAGAAGAAAGGGTTACAGTAGATGGCCTATAGGCTAAAATTCAATGAAATACTATTCCATCATTGACTTTTTTTGAATTAGGTAATGAGCTCTGCACATGTTTTTGCACCTATCTGGTTATGAGCCCCAGATGCTAAGATGCCCTTGGCTTCATTTATTCATTCAACAGTCAAACATTTATTAATTTCCTACTATGTGCAAGGCACTGTGCACAGTAAGGCATACAGGCTCAGGGAAAATGGTAAGCTCTCCCTTTTCTTTGAATGCCCAGAGTAAACCAGAACAATCTACTAGGATGAGAGCTGTCCTAAAAATACAAACCTGGGTAATCCCATGGATTTCCAAAGGAAAAAAGAAAACAAAAATAATCAGTTTAAAATTACCGGGTTTGCAAAGAATTTAAGAATGGGCTCCTGACCGGCTCTAACTCCCTCTCACCCCCCAGCATTTAATTCCTTCAAAGAATAGGGCACACTCCTCGAGTGAAACCATCAGAACCAAAGTTGATTTCATCCCAGAGCATTTAGAGACTGAGTTCCACTGCTGACCTTTATTTTGTTTGTTAATCTTAAATATTCATTAATATATAATATCAGACTTAAGGCAGAGAAAAAGACATTTGAGAGCCTAGGACTGAACTCCTAATGTAGGAAGGTGGTCAGCTGGATGAAGTCCATTGCACTGGATACAGAATTTCCATGGGGTGGGGGTGGGCAGTTACCTATGTGTTGTCAGTAAGAAGTCTTAAGGTCACAGATTAGTACAGTGAGGCTCACTGGATCAGACAGGCCAAGATCCTATTTGGTTCCATCTTAGAATTAGCAAGGAGGAAGCTTAGTAACACAGCAATGGGTTCCATGAAGCACATTTAACAAGGCAGAGATGGGGACAAGCTGACTGACAGCAGCTGGTTTTAGGGCTGGGCAGGAGAGACAAGCAAAGATCCTCCAACAAAAGAAAAGCAATTCTTCTGAGGTTTAAACTCTTCCTCTCCAATGCTGGCACTCCTGCTATCCTGCTATGCACAGTGCCCACCAACTTCAGCTTTGGCCTTACTTACAGAAAGGACGAACTCACTAAATCGGTGTGACAGGAGGAGACCAGAGTTCAATCATTCCAATGGACAGCAGCAACAGCACTTTTGGTGAGACAAAATTCCAAGGGCAAAGCCATGTTCCTTTCCAACAGCAAATGATCAGTGCAGAGGGTTGTGGGGCTTTGTCACTAGGAAATGCTTTCTGGTGCAGAGCTCAGAATCTGGTTCTCAGTAGAATACTCTGTAGGGTCTCTGCCCAGGGAGGGGAAAAAGAAAAAGGACTAGGAGCTATATTTGCATCTCCTAGTAGAAGAAGGTATCACAGGACTATTCCAAAGATGCTGCTGGAGATCAGAGTTCCATTTGCTTTATTACTTAGAAAAGATGCGTGTGGACAGTAAAACGCCAAAGGCTGCTTTCTGCACCAACAGCACCAGATACTGAGGGGAATGCCCCCAGATGGAAAGATGCTGCCCCCAATGCTTACTGGGATGGGCCAAAAACTTCAGCTCTGGAGAGGGTTAAGAAATTCTGGACCTTATCCTGTTGCCCACCCAGAACCAGGGTCAGCTGTGCAAAACAGTGCTCAGAAAGAGAAAGGCAGAGTAGGGCAGGCTGAAAGACCTCTGTATTATCTCTCAAGTCTTCATCCCAGCCAGTCAAGGTCATCGTCATCATCATCATCCCCAAAAAGGGGCGCTGGGGGTGGGTGTCCCTTCATGCTCTGACAAAACAAAAAAGTCATAAGTTTTGGATACCATCACTGAAGTAGATAATTTCCTAAGCATCAAAATTCAAAACCTCTTTCCAAGTCAAGTTGGACAGTGAGTTGTTGATTGAGGAAGTCAGTATTTAGTCATCACCACGATGTGCTTGGCACTAAAGAGGCCAGCTCAAAACAGGGCAGTCCTTACCGTTCAAAGTATACATGTTTAACCAAACAGATGAAAATGTGTAAAGAGGAAAGATTTAATCCAGAAAAAAGATTGTCCTCATTTAGCTACTTTCAATCTTGCTTTATTTATTTATTTTAAAATTTCCCTCTCAGTCAGTCACTGCAGCATTTTAGATGCTGAGTAGTGAAGGTAAAAGGGTAAGAGGAGGAGGAGGATGTGTTGAGAAA
Source organism: Phalanger gymnotis (assembly GCA_028646595.1). Lineage (NCBI taxonomy): Eukaryota > Metazoa > Chordata > Mammalia > Diprotodontia > Phalangeridae > Phalanger > Phalanger gymnotis. The sequence goes on along the minus strand of CM053625.1, from coordinate 119,364,107 downwards.
TATGGACAACGCAAAGTGAAGAGAAAGAACAAACAAACAGGAGAGAGTGTCATCTAGAGGAGCAGGAGGGTAGAAAGCCATGAGAAAGTCAGTAGGGAAAGGATGTGGAAGAAATGGACTGTTTAGAAAAAGTCATTTTGATTGAATGTGCCATTAGTCATAGGCACACTGCTGGAGTTCTGTCACCATAGTTTTCCTGAAAAATTAGGGTAGAGAGTAGGGGCCCCATCCCCAAGTCACTGTGCATTGGAATAAAGTCCCCTCATAGGTGCAGAACCCCAGCTAGAGGTTCCTCCCAACCCAACTTGGGCAAAGGAAAGGCTTTCAGACCCACACTCATCCTTCCAATCCAGGTTCTGATTTTGGATACCAAAGAGACAGAAACAAAGGGCTGTACAGAAGGTATCCTCCCTCCCAATCCAAGATGTCCTGTATTACCAGCTCTACTTACTCATAGCCACCTGTTCCTATGGGTAACTAAGATGGGAGAGGTAGTAACAAGGGCTGTGGGGAAAAGTCACACTTCCTTTTCATGTGCCTATTCTGAATTTCTTACTGTGGATACCGGGGAGTGGGGCCGAGTTCTTGGGGTTAACACTGTAGGCTAGCTTTTATAGTACATCTCACTTGTAAGCAACTTCTGCCCTTTTAATATACTGCTGGTTCAGGTGACCCGCCCCCCCCAGGTATGCCACAGGGAAAAGAACCCTTCGACAGGAGTGAGGAGCTGGGAGAACAGTGCTCAGAAAAAGATGAGCACTACAGAGCCTGCTCTGGACCTTGCCTCATGTCTTTATTCCAACCGATTAAGGTGGTCATCATTGTCATCATCCCCCCCAAAGCAGTTCTACCTCTTCCTTGCTGTGTGACCTTGGGCACTCCAGCTGAAGTGGGCTTCAGTTTCCTTATCCATAAGTAGAGGAAATGTTCTAGCTATCACCAAAGGTGCCCTCCATCTCTAATATTTTGTGTTCTAAAGTCTGCTCCAGTTCTAGGAGGCTAGACTTTTAAGGCATGTTATGTTAGCAGGCTGTCAAGGACTCTGTGGTTAGCAGTAACTTGTTAAGATGGTAGAAAGGGATGCTCAAAACACCTCAGCAGTACTTATTTTGTGGCTCTCCCTCTGAAAGAAATCTAATTTGGGAGGGAAAGGTGGTCACCATACTTTGCTAAGCAACTGAAATAACATACTTTCAAACCAAGGACAGGGAAAAGCTAGAGCACTTGAGCATAGGAGTGAAGGATTCTGAACAAAGACTTAGGATCTTGGTGTTGTCACTGACGTTCCTTCACGTGCCTGGAAAATTCACCGTGGCCTACATTTTTCACTGATAACTGCAAGAGATGTGTCCTTGTATGCTTGTATGTTTTAGTGGTCAGGCTAGGCCTGAAAAACATATGGTTTCTGCATACATTTAGCATCAATGCAAGTCTTAACATTACAGTTGAAATATGCCACTGGCTGACAGTGCTTAGGCCAAGATCAGAAACCTTGGGTTCTGGTTCCACCTTTGCCCCTAATTTGTACTATGTCCTTAAGTAAGCCACCTAATTTCTATGATACTCAGTTTCTTCTTCTGTGAGAAAGGTGAGAGATTATCTGTCCTATTTTCCCCAAGAAATATTTAGGGGATCACAGATCTAGGGATAAAAGAGCAGAACGGGATCACAGATTAAGAAGCACTTTGAGTAAATCATGACCCTTATACAAATGCTAGCTGGGGAGAGGAAAGGAAAGCACAGGGTTTGAGTCTAGTTCCCAGTCAGCTGTATGATCTTAGACAACTCCAAGCATCTCTCTAGGACTCAAGTTTACTCCTCTGTGAGGGGCTGGGTTAGATGATTTCTAAGGTCTCTAAAGCACTGGCAGCCTAGGATTCTATTATATGTAATCCTGTTCATGGCCCGAGGAAGTTCATTCTTTATTCTGAGCTCTGAAGTTACAATAAGGAGTAAGCTGCTTGCTCACTTAAGAAAGTGAGTCTGGGTGAAAGGTCAAAGCTTATTGCCCAACCTCAATAAAGAATAGGTATGCAAGCACCTACCACCATACTTGTAGGATTGCCCATTTCAAGCCCAGATTTGTCTTACAGCGTCCAGCATAAAGAGCCCTATCACAGTCGGCCACCAGGACTTCAGATTCCTTTGACCCGGATGTTGGGTCTCTTGTATGGTAGTGTTAGGATGGGGGCAAGCCCTAAATTTTCTTTTCTTTTTCTTTTTTTTTTCCTGGAGAGAGGAAGGAAGGGCAATTGGGATTAAGTGACTTGCCCAAGGTCACATAGCTAGTAAGTGTGTCAAGTGTCTGAGGCTGGATTTGAACTCAGGTCCTCCTAATTCGAGCCAGTGCTCTACTCACTGTGCCATCTAGCTGCCCCAAACCCTAAATTTCCTTACCACTTCATCTTCATCCTCATCATCAGGCAATGGAACTGGCTTTGATGCTTTGGATGTTGCCCCTTTAAACAAGCGATCTTCATCGCCATCTGTGAAACTGAAAGAAAACCAGGTATCAGCAGCAGAAGGTATTGGTGTCTCTGCTATGGCAGGAATTACTCTGTTCCTTCCTACCATACAAAACCTTCAAGAATAACTGATGTTTGTGAGGAGCTAGATGTAGAGTTAAAAGAAGCCATAATATCTCCCTAGACATGACAAACTTCTAAGGAATAAGTTTACCGACCCTGACAAAGTCAGTCCTACACTTGCCACTGTAATTCTGTGTTAAGGGAAGACAGCAACCAACCTGGCATTCTGGTGCCCGTGGCTAGGTTTGAGGGTGACTACTGGTTCTGCAAAATGTACGTCTGTACCCAGCCACTCCTTGGTGGTTCCGGTCATGACAGCGGGGCAATCCTTCTCTTCATCTTTCAAGGGAGGTTTCAGTTCTTCTCTCGAACGTTCAAGCTCCGCTGACGAAGGATCCTCTTCCCTGCGGCTTACAGCCTGATGGCTTCTTGGCTGCAAAATTTGTTCACTCTCCTGTCTTGGGTTACCTGAAGCTTCTGACAGGCCGCTCTGGTGATGTTTCATCTTGTTATCAACAGGTGTGTCTTCACCCTCAGGTTCCAAGTCTACAGAACCTCCAAGAAGCGGTGGCATGGGTGGAATCGAAGTTGGGGGCCCTGGAATACCTTGAGACGAAACTCTAGCTGACCCTCGTGGGAGACTTTTCTCTGCCTCTAAAATCCCATCCCTGTAGTACCTCTCTTCCATCCCATTCTGTATCTCAAAGGCCTTAGGTGGCAGACTCTCTGGCTTGTCTTGCTGCTCCACTGGTTTAGCTGTCTGCTTGACCTCCTCTCGATCCAGGGTTCTAAGAGCTGGAGTTGGAATGGTCGGGGCCGAGTGCTCCTGAGAAGCTTTCTGGGGCTGCTCGTCTTCCTCCTCACTGCTGCTCTCCTGTTCTGGCTCCTGGGGAACCAACAGTAGGAGCGTCTCCAGCTGTCAGGAAAACCAAGGGGCAGGACATTAGCACTGACAGAAAAGCATCAGGCAAGTTGTTTCTTAGTTCTTCACAGCAGAGAGAAATTCCTGTTTTAATGGCTAGACTGGCCTCAATATGACTAACCAGCCGTGACCAAATAAAAATAACGCAGGCTAAAGATGACAGATACGATTACTGTTGCTGCTGCTAATATCATTTCCAAATCTTGCCCAAAGAAGAGGTATGAGAAGATACTGCCTTTCCTTCTTTTTAGAAGCTGAGGACTGTGGGTGTGAACACTATAGATAATATCAGACTTATCTGATGTGTTGGTTAGTTTTCCTGAACTGTTTTTCCCCCCTCTTTTTCACTCTTTGATATAAGGGATGGTTCTCTGGTGAGGAGGGAAGTGATACCAGGAAATGAAGGGATGTAACAAAAAGATATAAATAAAAATTTCTTTGCCATTTATATAGAACTTTACCACTTGCAAAGCATGTTGTATAGATTATCTTATTTGAGCCTCACAACAACACAACTCCAGGTATTTTCTCCATTGTGGAGATGAGAAGACGGAGGCTCAGGGAGGCTGTGTTTGAACAGTCACACAGGAAGCATTAGAAGCAGGGCTTCGCATCTCCAAGTTGAGAGCACTTGATCCACAATCCCATGTTTCTCAGATGAAATGCCTTTAACAATTTCACATGTCTCTGGACATAAGAAGGTCCAAAAGCAACAAGATCCCAGTTGCTGGACATACCTTGATCGTATTCATCACAATGCTCAGAATGGTCCTGCCATCATAGGACTCTTCCAACTCAAATTCTCCCCTTAGAGACTGGAACACTCGGTTCATGATCTTCTTTACCTGGGCATGAGTATGGGAAGAAGTTGGAGCAAGATCAATTCCAGCGCTGGCAAAAACAAGCTGGGTAGACCCAGAGAAAAATCATAGCAAATATTTCACTTGGAGATATTATTCATCCTAGGTCCAAGACATGAAGGTTGTCACCTCAATCAGCACACGGTAAGCAATGTGCATTGCTTTGCTTTCTCGAAGGGTCTTTTCTAGGGTCCTTGGATCTCTACACTCCTGCGTGTCAAAGTTGTGCACCCAAAGACAGAGGCTGATGATAGCACACAGGATGATTTTCATTAGCACAAACTGTGACAACACCACCTTCTCATTTCTACCAATCTATTGGGGATGTGCCTGATCCCGAGAATTGGCAACCAACAGGTCTTTCCAGGAGCCAGAGACACGTACAGAAGGAAAAGGACTGGAGCCTTTAAAAGGTTGCCAATTGTACATCCTCAGCCTGAGCTGTCCCTGAGATTCTGGAATAATACAATACTTAATATCCCAAGAAAGTAGCAGAAAGACTCAAGAGAACACAAGCTCAGCTCAGATATTTCCTCCAGAGTTGGGCTCCAACAAGTCAGTAAGCTGGAAGAAGGATCAAACAAAAGGCTGCCCTTTCCTGGCTAATACTATGACCCGAGAGACTATAGAAGAGAACAGCTGGGAAAACAGAATTGAACTGAAATATGTAGAGGGCAGAAATAGGTGCACTGGGTAGAATGTTACAGGGTGGCAGATTATACTTATGTAAAAATAACGAAAAATTTTCTTGGAGCTGTTCAGTAGCAACATGGACTGCTCTGAAAAACACATAGTTCTTCCAAGAAAGTCTCAGAGCTGAGTCAGGGGTACAGAGAGCAGCATCCTATGCTGCATGGGCAGCTGGGCTCCCATGACCTCTACAGGCCCGTATGACTCCAGAAGTCTAGGACTCTACACCAGGACTGGCAGGATGCTGCCAATTCTTGTGAGCTGTTTATTCAGATGAAAATTTATCACTTAGCAAAAACTTCTCCACTTAGTAAAAAAGGAACACATGGTAAGTTTGAATAGTATTTACCTCAGGCCAAATGGGACCCAAAATTCTCCCTAAAGGAGGACTGGGGGGATTGATGGTGATCACAGAAGTGTGACAAGTAGCCACAAGGTACAGAGACTTCTATATATGATACCTGGGCACCCCTCAAGTAGAGTTCTCTTCACTATTAGGCACTACCTGTAGTATCTTAGCACAGGGCACGACACGTAGCAAACTCAAAATAAATGCTTTGTAAATACTGACTACTATCTTGTGCACCTGATAACAAAACTTCCTAGAACTGTAAATCAAGGCCTTTCCTATGAAGTAGGAAGGATTTGGTATAAAGGGTTTATGATAGCAACTTTAGGTACTCAAAGATTTTTTACAGTAACTTTTGAGATATGCTTGTATGCTTTTAAAAGGTTTAAGTTCCTGGATATCAGTGGGATATTAAAAAAAAACAACAATCCACAGGTAAGACCCCAACAACTTAACAATGGTTTACACACTATGATAATCATCCGATGCTTGATATTCCACCTCTTAGCTCAGTCTTTCTTGAGATGCCAGCTTACCTTCTCTGAAGTGTCTGGTGCTTCTGATCCATGTTCAATTTCTTGTGTTCTCTGTTTCTCTAGCTCCTGAATCCGCTGCTCATAGTGAACTCTTAGGCTATCAATTTTGGAGTGGAGGGCTACACACTGCAAATAGAACAGGTTATGGAAACCAGTCTTAGAATGTGGACAAAACACAAAAAATATATGTGACAGGGGCTAGAAAAAGACTGCCTCTTCTTGGGCTTCCATCCTCACCATTCCACCCAAACTGCTCTCTCCAAAGTGACCAATGGTTTCTTAGCTGCCAAATCCAAAGGCCTTTTCTCAATCCTCACTCTCCTTGACCTCTATGCAGTCTTTGATACTGCTGATCACTGTCCTCTCCTTGATCCCATCATCTTTCTGGCTTTTTGGGACACCACACTCTCCTGCTTCTCCTACCTATCTGATGGCTTGTTCCTTCTCTGTCTCCTTTGCTGGATCCTGCTCCAGATCACACCCTCTAACTATAGGTGTCCCTCAGGGTTCTGTCCTGGGTCCCCTTCTCTTCTCCCTCTATAATACTTCACTTGGTGATCTTGCCAGCTCCCATGGATTTAATTACCACCTCTATTCTCAAATCTGCCCATCCTGCTCTGACCTCTCTACTGACCTCAAGTGTTGCATCTCTAACTGCCTTTCACACATCTTGAACTGGATGTCAAGTAGACATCTTAAACTAAACATGTCCAAAACTGAACTCATTTATCTTTCCAATTAAACCCTTCCCCCTCCTACCTTTCCTAGTACCATAGAGGTCAACACCATCCTTCCTGTTCCTCAGGCTCACAACCTAGGAATCATCCTCAGCTCCTCACTATTTCCCTTCCTCGCCCCCCCCATATCCAAATTGTTGACAAGCCTGTTGATTTCACCTTCGCAACATCTCTCAAACGAGCCCCCTTCCCTTGTCTGACCTTGCCCATGCTTCAGTGCCTCACGCCTGGATTCCTACAGTAGCCTGCCGGCGGGTCTGCCCACCTCAAGTCTCTCCCCACTGCAATCTATCCTCTATTCAGCCACCAAAGTGATGTTCCTAAAGCTCAGGTCAGGACTATCACCCCCTACTCAATATACCCAAGTGGCTTTCTATCACCTCGAAGATCAAGTACAAAATCCTCTCTTTGGGGTTCAGAGCCATATAGTTGCCACCTCCGTCCTTTCCGGTCTTCTTATGCTTTACTCCCTGACGGGCAACCTTCTTTCGCTACCTGTTCCATGAAAAAGACACTCTGTCTCTTGGCTCCAGATGTTTTCTCTGGCTGTCCCCCAAGCCTTCCCTGGCTTCCTTTAAGTCCCAGATAAAATCTCACCTTCTACAGGAAGCCTTTCCCAACCTCTGTTAATTCTAGGGCCTTCCCTGTTTTCATCTCCAGTTTATCCTGATGCAGCTTGTTTGTGCGTCTCTGATTGCAAGCTGTCTCCTCCTTCAGAGTAGGAGCTTCCTGATGTCACTACATACCCTTCTCCACCACCCCAAGACTTGGGGCACCGTGGTGTAGTGGCTAAAGTTTTGAATTCGGAGGCAGAAAGAGGCTCTGGATTCAATTCCTATGCATCTTTCTGCCTCCAAATTTGCACTATGCCATGCTCCCCTTAGTCTTGGGTTGGTAGAGAGGGGGTGCCCTTCTTTCTGCCAGTTCTTTGGGCTTCTATTTGATGGCAAAGTCACTGTGTTTGTTCAGCTGTTGGGAATCTGAGATAAGTATAATTAGGCATGATCAGTTTGAAAAAGAAACCAAACCCACAAGTTCATGATGAGTCAAATTCAGATGATGTGAGTTTCATTTAACAGAACAAAACAAATACTAAGGCACTTTTTAAAGTTGCTGGGAAATCAGTTACTTAAGTTTTGGTAACCACACTCTGGTGGTTTTGAATGATTAATGAAGCTTTACTGTGCTAACAGTCTTCACAGAGGATTTCTGTCTCTTAGGTTATGGGGTGAACCAGTCCCTCTCTTCAGAGGCATTTTCATCTACAATAACAAATAACATCCCCCTCAGAACTAGGCACTGGGAAGAACGCTGGCCTAAAAGCTGGATGAAACATGTTTTGAATGAGTCACTTGCTTTCCGGGCCTTGATTTCCTCAGATGTAAGATGAAGAGTCTGGGCAAGGTGATCTTGAAGGCTCCTCCTATCTCCAACATCCTCTATTCAGTATTGCGTGTTCTCTCTAAGCTGGGTGCTTGCCAGCAATGGCTTAAAGGATCTGCTCTTCTGACTAGTGCTTACCTCCTTTTGCTTCTGCTCGGCCAGCTCTTGGTATTCAGAAAGCTTCTTCTCCTCTACACCTCGAGACTGCTCCAGCACAGTGAGCTAAAACAAGACAGCACAGACCAAGAAGGCTAAGGACCTACCACTGCTCCCAGGGGGTCGCAGACAACTCGTTCTCAGCATGAGTCTTCTCGGCCCTCTGCGCTCTACCTCATATGCCCCAAAGCACCACTGACACCCTTACTGCACAGCTTGGTCTCCTCTTTCTTGGGAAAGTCAATGGAAGAAGGAAGCCATAAACAAGTGGGCGTCAGTAACTGCCTACTCTACCAACAGCACCACCTCATTCTTCTCTAACTTTAGCACACTGCTTGGGGCACAGAGAGGTAAATGGATGTGTCCAAGGACGCAGAGCTAGGAAGCACTGGGGGCTAGATGTGGAGACAACCCCAGCATCCTCTCCACTGTGCACACTGCCTCTAATCTAGCCACACCAACCAGAGCAAAGGAGTTTAGGTGACACACTGAGCCATAATTAGAAATGTGTCCCAAAGCTCTGTCACTGTACTTTTTCAGGATACTGATGCTTACTGTCACCATCAACAAGTCTAGAAAAGACAGACTTTGGGGGCAGCTAGGTGGTGCTGCAAGTAGAGCACCGACCCTGGAGTCAGGAGGACCTGGGTCCAAATCCGGCCTCAGACACTTGACACATGTACTAGCTGTGTGACCTTGGCAAGTCACTTAACCCCAACTGCCCTGCCAAAAAGCAAAAAAAACAAAAAACCAAAAGAAAAGACAGACTTCTGGTCAGGTGGTGTGCTAGGGCAACTCTGAGGCTAATGAATTTAAAAACAACCTCCCTCACCCCTTCTGATGCTGAATAGCTACAGGATCCCAATAATCCAGAGGCTGAATGGCTGGCTGAGTTGTTCGGCCCGGCTCACCTTTTTTTCCAGATGAGTGAGTTTCTGCTGAGTAGCATTTCTCTGCTCACACACTTCTTGGTACTCTTGCAAATGTTCATGCTTGGCAGATGCCAACAAGTGCTCATACTTGGCTTCCCACTGGGATTTCAGTTCAGCTTGCATCAGAGATACCTGCCCAGAGAAATTATATAAGATCCTTAGGACATTGGGAAGGGAGATTTTCTAAGCCCAAATAGTTTCTCCCTGTATGGGTAACAAGCCAATAGCTCTTAATATGTTTCTTCTTCCTCGGGAGGAAGTGATCCTTCTAAGTTCTGTGGCCTTTCTGCTAAAATGAGGAAGATCTTGTCTATCAGTAAGGTTACATTTGAAAATTAAGGTAAACCAATAGACAATGATCCGAAAACAATCAATTTATTAGTTAGGCTAGCAGTGACCCAATAAAGTGGGTAAATGGCCTCTCTCAATGACCAAAGACCCCAAGGCAGGCTTAACATAGTTCTGAGGAGCACAGAGTTGGGTAGATGGGAAAGATAACATGAATGGTTACAGGGTAGACAGTTTGATGGGGCTGGGGACAACGTGATTGGTTATTTTAAAGAAAGAAGGCGCTTTTTATGGGGCTCATCAGCACCTGGGAGACCTTGTTAGTAGACCTGAGTTAGCAGACTCACTGGCCCCTAGAAGTGTCTGTCAGGGAGATAAGACCCTCAAGGACACAAAATATACCTTTTGGGGATGATAAGTTAATTTGTGACTAACTCAAAGGAAAAACTGACTCAGGGATGGAGAATGAGCAATTATACAAAATGGGGCAATAACACAGATTATGGTCAATTACCAAAGAATCAATTATTAAATGATACAGAATAATTTTAATTTCCTCAGCAATCAATTCTCTGATATCCTCATGGCTATTAAACCCATGAGGACACAGAGGCACCCATACCCAATAAAGAAGCACACAACTGGACAGCTTCAAACAGCCTTTTCCCTTGTTGCCTCCTCTCTTTGCTAACACTGTCCTGGACCTTTCTGGCTGCTTGGGGTATGAATGCCATTTGCCTGGACCTTTTATGGTCTGGCTGACACTGTTTATTCCTCCTAGAACCCCACCCTTTTGCTGCCTGCTGTACCCACCTAACTGGTCGGGCTTGTGCTCCTAGCCAAATCCGTGCTTCAGCCACCTCCCTTTGTGACTTCCTGCCATATCTTTTCTCATTTCACTGAAAAGCCTTTGCTCCCCATTCTTTTCAAGCACTGAAATGTCCCTAGAAAGATGTCATTTGACTTGATATCCATCCCCTGTGGTACCTGTAACTGAGGTCTCCAGGGAACACTCAGAAAAGTCTATAATGGAACCTGGGAAACTTGTTCTTATGTCTGAGGTTTTCACTTCTTCACGCAGGTGAAGATCCTCTACTTTGCTACTCCAACATTTCCCCTGTACCTGTTCAGCAGCTGTTTGATCTGTAGACACTTGAGCCTGTTTCAGGAGATGTCGAAGTTTTTCTAATTCTTCCTGGTGTGATTTGCGAATTTCATCAATCTCTTCCTCAGCCTGGCTTCGCTCCTGGGCAGACTTCTTCTTCCTCTCTGAGAGGGTCTTTGGAAGGAAGAAACTAATCTTAAGTTCTAACAGTCTAGTAGAGGGTAAATAAGGGTGACTATATCACTAGGAACATGCTTGGTTCCTAGAAACTTAAAATATTTTCTTATTTAGTCCTTTTCCCTTTATATCCTACGTGAAATATCCTTTAAGACTAGAGATTTTTGTCTCCAGGGCAGGTAGTCTTTACTGGTGCTGAAATGAATTCCCAAATCCAGAAGGGTCCTTCATAGACCAAGACAACAGTCCCTAAACTTTCCCTAAAAGTTAGAATTGACTGACTGGCCTAATCCTAAGCCTTGGTGAGGAACTTAAGCAACAAAACTTGCCTTTTCCAGAGAGTCTTTCTCAGCCTGAAGGTCAGTCAGCTCTTCCTCTAGAGCTGCCAACTTCAGTTCCAACTGCTTGCGGCTTTGCTTTTCAGTTTTAAATTTGGACTGAGCTTGCTCTGATGTTTCCTGGAGTTCTGAAAAACAGCAGATAGTTGGTCCAGGGATGGATAAATGAAACTTTAATGGCTGGGTTTGGGTGCCTGGGTAACTCTAAGCAACTTCAAGCATTCAAGGTATGAATCCCTCACCATACCATTCCATTTATTTGGGACAATTCTTCCCTCTTTTGATTATTTTGTCATCTCTCTAGGGAGTTTATTTGCTATACAAAGACACAGTCACAAATTCATTCCTTTACCCACTCACATTTGGCTGACAGACAAGTCACTTGTCTGTGCCTCAACTTGAACATGTATAAAGTAAATATCCCCAACTGTACTCTGTAACATAAAACTTCTTTTCAGTAGTCTACAGAACACTGAAGCTCTTTAGTTTGTACACACTGAGTCAGATCAAGTAGGGTCTCTAGGTCAGGGAGATCCAAGTCTCTGGTACTGGTAACATTTTTACTGACTGGTTTTTCATGACAGCTCCCCTCACACCCTTCAAAGCCAGTAGGTGTGACATATATTTAATAAAATTTAAGTAACTTTTTTTTTCAGAATTGTATAGCATCCTTTGAGATGACAGGGAGTTCCATGGGACAATACAAAGGCAAGCCTGGGAATCATTGGATTGAACCCCAGTTCATAAAGGACAACAAATATGATAATATGTTTGCAGATATTTAATAAAGGTTTATGGAACTGGACATAAGACACTTTGCTTCACATGGCAAATTTATAATTCTGCTGACATCTACTCCCTACCTCTCATACTAGTGAGAATAAAACTGTTTCTTAACCCATACCTAACTTATAATCACAGAATGTGTGTGTAGGGGGAAGGATTCTGTTGTTCACCAAGGTGGCAGAGTGGGAGCACAGGAAAACAGAGAATTCCATACTACACTGCAGTTCTAAATGGACTACTGATGAAAGAGGGGGCTGTGGAAACTTGAGCCCATTTGCATCCCTGGATGAACAGTACTTTTGAAATAATGAATATGTTGTTTTTTATGTTTTAAAAAAAGACGTTACTAACCAAAAAACTATTCTTAAAAAAATATTTTTTAGTACTGATGATAGAATTGTACTAATTCATCTAATTGTATTTTTTTTTTAAATTCTGGATTAGATGATCCCAAGAGTCCTTTTCAGTTCTCACATATTAGGAGTCTCTCACTATTCTCCAGGGGTCTCATGAACAACCTGCTAAGTGAAAAAGGTGTGGTAGAAACAGTGGTTTCCAGGCCAAGGTTTAGAATGGTCCAGACCCTTTTACCAAGGTCTGTACCTGTGATCTGTGCCTGCAATTGGCTGATCTGAGCCTCCCGGAGATCTGCTTCCTTCAGGCTTTCTGTCAGCTGCATCTGCAGGTCTGTTTCCTTCTTCTGCTGAGTGGTCAGTTTCAGCTGCAGACTGGAGACCTGGGCAGTCACTGATGCCAACTCTTCTGCGACCTTAGCCTGGTTAACCAAGCAGAGGAATTAGGAGTAAGCTTAAACCACAAGTTACACAACTAAGCCCTAGGCTAGTCCTAACCCTATCCTCTACCAACATACGAAAATCGTCCAGTGAATAGGTAATAGCTCCTCACTAACACTGAGGTCAGGACCCCAAGGATGATGATGTTTGGCACCTACTATTTAACCTGACTTAATTGAACGGGAGGGGCATTAGCACATACAAAGGTACTCTGGAGTTCTCAAAAGAAGGTTATTATATAGAAAGATGGTCTATATACCCTATCCAGCAATACCTGATTGATTTACTTCTGAGCTAACTGGTTCATTGCACTTTAAATCATAGTCTGAACTTGTTAAAAGTGGCTGATCTTTTCCTTGTAAAAATATCAATATATCTGAGTTATTAAATGAAAGAGATTCATTAGGTGAAAAAAGCTAAACTGCATATGTATAACAGCAAAGGAGAATTTTTTTTTGAAGCATCAGAGACATAATAAATGTTGCATTAAGCAAAGGGAAGACTCTGAAATCTGCACAATTTAATTCAAAAAAATAAACCTCTTTTTAGTCCTTATGATGTACAAGAAAATAAAATTCAAGAGGCAGGCAAAGGAAAGGCCTTTAAGAGTTAGAAAAGTACTAATGGGTCTCAGTGATTTCCAAAGGCTTCATTTAAGAAGATTTCGATCAACGAACCAATGACTAATTATATACCAGACACTGCACTAAGTACTGGGGATACAAAGAAAGATAATTAAATAGTCCCGCCCTTAAAAGCTTGGAAAAGAAAGAAAAGAACAGACAAACTGGCTGATGTGACTGTAATATGAATATTAAATTATGAAGGCAACAACTAGGCATGGAGAACCATGAAGGCATCCAATAAACAAATTCAGAGTCATAGCAGTCATCGAGGAGCACCAAAAGGTAAGGTTTGAGGGCTATTTACAAAATCTGCTTCTTTCTAGGGGTTGACTCAATCTGCTTAATTATGACAAATTTTCTGCAACTAACCAACAATGCTGTGAGTTCTTCAATTATGAGAGACATAGAAAAAACAACAACCATGTTTGTATCAAAGCAGCCCTCCCAGGTTAACTTCCGAGATTTAAGACTACTTAAAAATTGCTCACGACACATAATGCAGTTAAAAAATTTTCTCATGTGGCCTATGCCATCATACTAGGATTATTTGATTAAGAACTTTGATATTGCTCTGAAAAGAAATATCCTTCTGCTACAGTTGTCTTCAAAGTTATCCTTCACATCTACCCACTGGAAATGCCATGTTGCACTGAGGTTTGGGTATTACATGATTATAGCCTTCCTGGAGCACTGCAGAGCTTAGACTTGAACAGTACCAGGACCTTAGAAAATAGCTATTTTCTAAGACATTTTGAACATGTAATGTGTGCAGCAGTGGCTCTGAAGGGGCAGCTCTCCACTGTTCCATAAGACCTTGCAGTCCAGTGGCTGTTACCCCAGTACCTATGTATGTATCCTCTCCATAAAGAGAGCTACTGAGCCAATGGCTACATTTATTGGAGCAAAAAAATAAACATAAAATCTTAGCTCTATGGTAACTGAACATGCAATGAGCAGACTCCCTTGAATATACTATCACCATTTTTTCTTCTGAGTTCTTCATTCTCAGTTATCTACATTCTATTATCTATATACCATCTATTATACAATGGGAATCCCAGATGTGTACAGCTTGTTAATTTTTCAAAGTATTCAATTCCCAATGATGATTATTCCCATAAACAGCTTCTTGTAGTTTCCAAGAATGAGTAATACCAATAAATATAGGAGAATATCGGGCATTGTGAGGGTTGTAAGTAGTGTCACATAATAGTTTAGGCCCATTTAAGACTGCTGGACTACAATAAAAAACTTTCAGGGGCAAGGAAGTAGCTCTGGTTATAGCTGTTTGCCTTTGGATGTGAGAGGAAAGCATTAATATCTGAGGAGAATGCCTAAGGGTTCCCATAACCCTGGCACTATACAAGGCAGTCAAAGAGAAATGGGCTCATGCCCTGCAGAAACTTTGCTATACTTAATGGTTTATGATATAATTGGAGTACAATTCCCCCATTCTTCTCTTCATCCTTAATTTTTCCATCTATAATCTCCCTTGAAGTTCTAGGCCTTTTGCTCCTCCAAATGGTTTCATCATAATTTTGCTTCACTCTTTATAAAGCAAGTCTTTGAGAGTTTGATCAGCATAACACTAAGCCTATAAATTTATTTATCATCATTTTTATTATATTGGTGTGGCTTAACCATCAGCAATAAATTCCCCTCAAAGTATTTATTTCTTTAAAATGTTTTGTAATTGCATCTACAGAATTCTGGAGCATTACTTGGTATATTGATTCCCAGATATTTTATGCATTTTGTAGTTATTCTGAATGGCACTTCCCTTTCAATTATTTCCTTCCAGAGTCTATGACCATTGCGTAGAGTTGCTGATGATTCTGTGGCTTTGTTTTGTATACTGCTAATTTACTGAAGCCATTATCTCAATTAGTTTCCAAAGAAAATTATGTCATAAGCAAAGAGGGATAGTTTTGTCTTCTCTTTGCCTTTGCTTATGCCTTTAATTTCTTTCACTTGTCTTACTGCTAGTGCTAACATTTTTAGAACTATGTCAAAAAACAGTGGGGAGAACTGATGCAAAGTGAAGTGAGAAGAACCAGGAGATCATTGTGTGCAGTAACAGCAGTGTTATAATGATCAGCTGTGAAGGACCTGGCTACTCTGATCAATCCAATGACCTAAGACATCGCCAAAGGATGATGAAAATATGCTATCCACCTTCAGACGGAGAACTCCAGAGTTTATCAAACTCTGAGTACAAATTGGAGTATAATTTTCTCACTTTTTTTGTCCTGTTTTAAAAAACAATATGGCTAATATGGAAATGTTTTGCATGACTTCGCATGTGTAACTGACATATTGTTTGCCTTCTCAGCGGGTAGGGGAGGGAAAGAATTTGGGACTCAAAATTTAAAAAGAAAAGAATGCTACTAAATAAATAAATAACGTTAAAAAATAGGGGTGAAAGAGGACATTCTTGCTTTATTCCTGGGTTGACTAGGAAAGCTGCTAGTGTTTTCCCACTATAAATAATGCTGGGGGTGGGGCAGCTGGGTGACGTAGTAAGTAGAGCACAGGCCCTGAAGGCAGGAGGACCTGTGTTCAAAACTGGCCTCAGACACTCGACACACTTACTAGCTGTGTGACCTTGGGCAAGTCACTTAACCCCAACTTCCCTGCCTTCCCCCCTCCAAAAAAAAAAAATAATGCTAGCTTTTGGTTTTAGGAATAGAGTTTTTATTATATTATAAATTGCCCTCCTCTGTCTATACTTTGTGATCTGCACACATAATATAGTCATGTGTTTTGAAGTATAAGTTTTTGATATGATTATGCTGTATACCTAGTACAAATCTGTGGTAATGAAAACATTTTTTATAAATTTTTTAATCGCTGTTTATTGTCTTTTTGCTGAGATTTTATTCCAAATTTTAAAATCAATCAGTGATTGTAGTTCTCTTTCTTTGCTTTATCCTTCCTTGACTTCAAGATTAGTATTACTTATAGCTTATAAAATGTATTTACTTTTATTTCTAGATTTTTGAGAATGACTTCTGTAGTACAGGTATTAATTATTCCTTAAATGTTTGATAGAATTCAACTAGAAATCCATTTAGGCGAAAGATCGCCCTCTACTGTCTTTGGAGTTTCCTTTATTGCTAGTTTTTAATTTCACTATCTGAAAGTAGATCATTGAAGATTTCTATTTCATAGAGGACTTTCATATGAAAACAGATAATACTAATATAGACATACATACTTGAAACCAAGACAAAGTCAGTTGTAAAATTCAGGGATAACAAGGGCATCTTAGGTTTCCTCATACAAAAATGAGGCAGATTTAAGTTTGAGTCCAAGAAGAGGGAGTAGCACTTATCTGCTGGACTGTTGGCATATGCTGGACTCTGTGCTACAGTAATAGGCAAACTCTGTTGTATCTGATTTAGGCTTCCTTATCTAGGCCTAATGAAGAAAAATATTAACAATGAAATTCCCATCTAAGATATTTCAGAGTCAATCCCAAAGCAAAAACATGGATTCTAATTAATCAATGGGCTATAAACAAAATGTATGTGTTTAGGTGAATGCTTTCATTTGAGTAACAAGAAAAAAGGTTATTAGTTAATTACATAACCAATAGCATATATTGGAAATATTCTCTAGAGTCAGCTCTAGTTTCCAGCTCTTTGCTCTTGGGATATCTGAATACCACCATATCATATAGCAAGAACAACAATGAACTCTCTGCGTGACCAGTGAGTTTACTAATGTATACTGTATTAGCACAGAAAGAACATTGGGCTAGGAGACAGAATACCTGGATCCTAGTCCTGGCTCTGCAGTTGACGGATTAGGAGGGAAACCATGGACAAATAACTTAATCTCTCTAGGGCTGTTTCCTTAGCTATAAAATAAGGATAATACTATTTGCCCTGCCTACCTCACATGGTCACTGTAAGGATCAAATGAGGTAGTGATATGGAAGTACTCTGAAAAATCACACAGTACTATGCAAATACAAAGTATTATCACTATAATTAGTATTAGAAACATAACTGAAACGATCTATTTGTAATCCATGTCATTTTTTTGTGTACAATTCAAATTTATGCTAACCCAGTACCAGAAGTGTCCTACTGATTTAGTATGGGAGGCAAATGATTAACAATACTGACAGTATAGTAATACCTCATTTACCCAGAATCATTGAGATGAGGTCAATTAACTTCCAGATAAGTGAATTTTACTCTGTGAAGTAACCCAACCCCAAATTTGAATCAAACTGGACAGAAATCTTTCTAAAATGGAGTATATATATATATTTCACTTCCCAATTAAGTAGAGTACACAGAACATAATTTTCAACTTTTCTTAATGATTAGTTCTGCCATGAGGGAAATAGCAGTAAGTAGAGTTGGTAGTATAAAGAAAATTATGAAACTGAGAAGACAGTATTATCCCTAGCATAAGGGAATTGACTGGCTTGCCTCAAATGAGTATCTGAAACTTGGAATTGACTCTTGGTGGTTGTACATCCACCCATGGTTTGAATACATGCCCAGATATGAGGCAGCAGAAAGCTTTGCTGAAGTTAGCCAAACAACCAGGAGGACGGGGAGGAATGGTATCTAGAGATGACACACAGCTCAGTATCCTGCTCCCTTCAAAAGAGAAGTAGAATTGCCATGCACAAAAGCCCTGGACTCCTGCTAACCAGAAGTCAGTAAGAAGCCCTATGTCCCAGGTGGACAAGCAAACAGATACCTGAGAGAGCAAATCAGTGAGCACATGCAAAAGCATTGGAAAGAAGGAAAACACTAAACACCTACACCACATCCAGGCGGCCTCCCTTGGTCCCACCCCTCAACGGATCCTGCTGACATCAGGTGCTGGGAGAGAAAGGAGCAAAGAGGAAAAACTAAACGTTCTGAAAAACAAGCAGCAAAAGCATCCAAGTCAGACGAGGAACAATGAGTGTCAGAAAGACGGGCTGCAGGGCCGGGCCTAGCAAGTTACTGAGGAATCTGTAAAAGGGGGGGCGTGGATTAGATCCCCTCCAAGGTCCCTGGCAATTCCAATAGGTTATGCCTATATAGATATACAAAAAACAATCCTGTCGCAGTGAGTAGTTAGAACTACTTCTAGTTAAAGTTAGAGTGCTGTGTCTGAGGCAGGAGAACTTTGGTCTTCTCCCTGACACAGGAGTCCCAAGGAAGAGAATGAGAGGAAGAAGGTAGAGAATGAGAGACTGGGAAGGGGAGTGGCAATAGGAGGAAATGGTCAAAATCAGCTCAGTTTAAATGTGACTAGTAGGGATGAAGTGAGATCTATGTGGCTAGTCTCTCATCATGCAAAGCCATGGTTAGAAGCCTCTTCAGCCCCGGCTCATCTGAGTGGGACCAAACGATGTTCTGTAGGGCCTGGCAAACCTGGGCCAAAGGGCAAGGAGAGGAAATGTGGGAGGGAAAGAAAGGGGACAGAATGAGAAAGGAGGAAAAGAGAAGGGAGTAACAGAACTCTCACACAAGAGACATGTGGGAGGCAGCTGAGGGACCACTCAATGTCATAAGGTGCTTACCCCTAAATCCAGAATGGGCTGAGAAGTGAGAATGCGGACCTGTCACATTTGGTGAGAAGACGGGGCTAGAACATACCTCCTTATATAAATGCATACAGGGAAGAACTCATGTTAATGGCAATAATTAAAGAACGTAACAAGAACATCAGGAGTACCTCATGAAAGAATCCTCAATCGTGAAAGAGCGTAAGCCAGTAAATAAACTGCATAAGCTTTGACGTTGTGTGTGTCTGTGCAGTTATACAACGTCCTTAGTCAATTTCCCATCAAATTTCCCATCAAAATAAAAAGATCAAAAAAGATCAAACACAGACCAGGCATTGCAGACACTAATGGTATTTCTTCACTCTGACATTACAGCACTCATAGTCTTAAATCAGTTTCAATCCAATGCTTACAAAGCAGGGGCAGTGTGGTGGAACAAGAATTCTGTCCCTTCTATTCTCCCAGGGTGGTGCTGAGATAACAGCTACGAAAGCTCAAAGCACTACACAGAAGTCATGGAGTAGGACTGAAATGAAATGCCTTCAGAAACACCCTTAAAAATGTAAACGCATTAGAATTAAACCATAAGCCCCAGAGAGATGGCCTACCAAAAGTAATCTGGGCTATGACAATTATCAGATGAGGTTTACTGTGTTTTTTTTGTTTGTTTCTGACTATATAACAGGATAACTGTTTCTACCAACTTGAGTTTTTTAAAGTCAATATGTAAAAGTGACACACACACACATACCCCTTTAGTGAATGCAGAAAATGTTAGTAGGTGAAAATGTGGGTAACGCACCCAGGAATTACTCTGAAATAGGGACTGGGATCATGTTCACTCTACTTGAAAAACCTGAGTTTTCTTTTTAAAAGGTCTTAGCTGTCTCCTGGCCCTGGAGGCTGCTGGTCCTGGTCATGATTTTACCTTCTCCTGCTCAGCATGCAATACTCTTGCCTGTGTGTTTTCAGTGGCTATTTGAAGAGTGCTGTTCCTCTTCTCCATCAGCAGGTTACTCTGCTCCACATACCTATGAAATAGAAGATTTGGTCCAGCAAACTGCACATACACAAAAGTCAAGCAGAGGGTCAGTGATCCTAAACAATGCCTTAACAATGGACAGGAGGCATGAATGTTTGAAACCTCCTTGGTGCAGACAGCTCTTTCTTTGCCATAAGTAAGCCTGTTTGATGTGGGCATTAAACAAACTGTGTTTGTTTTTAGAGCCAGTTCACTGTGCCATTACCTCTGACTGCGTTCAATCAGATCAGCAATCTTGTCATTTTGTTCTTCTATCCGATTTTTCTTCTCAAGGACCTCCTGCTTCAATTTTTCATTTTCCTATGTTTAAAATATGGATATATATAATTTAACTCTTTTACAAATGAACAACAGCTTTAAGAGAATGAACATATTTAAGTCAGGAGAAGCTGGTCTTATTTAATCCATGTTTTGAGGCAAGAAGCAACCAGTACTCATAGTCATGCTATTTAGAAGCCCCTGGAGAGGTTTACAACAATTCCAGTAAACCAGCCCTCAGACTCCATTTCACCTTAAACAGACCACTTGAATTTTCCAGGAAGATTTAGAAAGGGAGTCTAGGGGAGACAGTCCTATGCAGTGCAGATGACAAAAGTGGGAAAAAAACCCACCAAAAAACTCAATGGTATGAAAACTAGTTTAGTACAAAAGGGAACAAGGTCAGGTGTACAGGACACCACCCTCTAGTTAACAACTGTTGGTATAATTCTTAGTCTAGAGCACAGGCCGGGCTGAAGGCAGCTCCCAAGCCCCAGCTCAAAGCAAAATCTCTTTTCTCTCAGCTGCTGTGGCCCTCAATGGCTCTCCTTATTTTTTCCCACATTCTATTGTACACTATAGCTATCTATGTACTGGTCTTAGCTCTTCTATGAGATTGTAAGTTTGTTGAGGGCAGGAATCCTGTATTTGTGTTCGTCCCATTCACATTTATAGTTATGATTACTGTGTATTTTCTCCCCCATCCTTCATTTCCTCCCATTTATTCTACTCTCTCTCCTTTCACCCTGTCCCTCCTCAAATGTTTTTTGCTTCTGATCACTGACTCCCCCCAATTCGCTCTCCCTTCTATCAGTTCCCTTCCTTCTATTATTTCCTTCCCCTCTTACTTCCTTGTAGGCTAAGATAAATCTCCATACTCAACTCAGTATGTATGTTATTTCCTCTTTGAGCCAATACTGATGAGTAAGGTTCAAGCATTGTCAGCAACCTCCTCCCCCATCTTCCCCTCCACTTTAAAACCTCTTTTGCACCTCTTTTATGTGAGATAATTTACTCCATTTTACCTCTCCCTTCCCCCTTCTCCCAGTGCATTCCTTGTTTTTTCCCACCCTTTAATTTTATTTTTTTGGATATCATCCCCTCATATTCAATTCACACCTATGAGCTCTATCTATGAACACTCCTACCTGCTGTCCGAACCAAAATAAAAAATTTTTAGCAGTTACACAAGTATCATCTTCCCATGTGGGAATGTAAAGAGTTTAACCTTACTGAACCCCTTATGATTTCTCTTTCCTGTTTAACTGCTTATGCTTGAGTGTTATGTTTGAATGTCAAATTTTCTATTCAGTTCTGGTCTTTTCATCAGAATGCTTGAAAGACCTCGATTTCATTGAATGTCCATTTTTACCCCTGAAGGATTATGTTCAGTTTTGCTGGGTTATTCTTGGTTATAATCCTAGCTCCTGTGCCTCCTGAAATATCATATGCCAAGTCTTCCAACGTAGAATGTAGAAACTTTAATGTAGAAACTGCTAAATCTTGTCTTATCTTAACTATGCCTCTACGATATTTGAATTGTTTCTTTCTGGCTGCTTGCAATATTTTCTCCTTAACCTGGGAGCTCTGGAATTTGGCGATAATATTCCTAGGGGGTTTCATTTTGCGATCTCTTTCAGAAGGTGATTAGTGGATTCTTTCCATTTCTATTTTACCCCCTGGTTCTAGGTTAACAGGGCAATTTCCCTTGATAATTTCTTGAAATATGATGCTTAGGCTCTTTTTTTCTTTGAGGCTTTGCATGTAGCTACTTTTAAATCTCATTATCTTCTTCTGAGTTTGTGTTTTGATCTTCCCTGTAACCATAGTAATTCTCTATGGTCAAGTCCTTTTTTTTGATGTTTGCTCGTTTTTCCAGCCTTTTTCTTGACTTTTAACTTTATTTTAAAGTTGGACTCTGCTCCCAGGGTAGAGGTAGCACTGTTCCAAGCTTCAGGTTTTTTTGTGCTGCTGTGTTCAGAGCTAGTTCTGGGTGTTTGTAGGTTTCAGTTCTTCCAAAGTGGTATGATCTAAGGAGAGTTGTGGTCGATGTTCTCCTGGCCTGTGTTCTGGTCTCCGAGTGACTACAAAGCACTATTTTCTATCCAGGAACTATAACCAGTGTCCTTGTTCCTACCTGTCCTCCTCCTCACCCTGGGACTGCAACCCAGAACCATATATGGGCAATGCAACAGAGTCCTGTGCACAGTACCAGGCAAAAGATCTCCTGTAACCTCTTTCTGACCAGTTTTCAGACCCCCTTACTGTCTGTGGGCCAAGAGCTCCAGAAACCACTGCAACCACTATCAACATCACCACTGATTCAGTTGTCCTCAAGGCCTGCTGTTGGTTTGCTAAGGCTCTGTCTGCACTGTTACAGCCTGTCCTGGACTGTGCTCCACTCTCAACCCTGTGAGACAGACCTTTCTTACCAACTTTCTAAGTTGTCTTGGGCTAGAAAATTGTTTCGCCCCATCCTTTTGTTGGTTCTGCCACTCCAGAATTTGTTTTGAGGTGTTATTTTAATGTTGTTTGGAGGGGAATTAGGGAGCATTCAGGAGAGTACCTGCCATTACTACACCATCTTGACTCTGCCCTCAAGGATCATGTATTATGCTCTGTATCCCTCACAGAGTCTAGCACACAGTACCAGCTGAATGCATGTCTGAAAAATTACTGAATCCACCTCTAGTAATCAGAGGAAGAAGCATTTTTTTTTTACTGTGGAAGTGGGTAAATTGTTTCTTTAATTTTACTCAACCCAAGGTGGGTTATACTGATACATTCTGGGGAAACAGCACTGGAAAGGAAGCACTTACATATAAAAGAAGCAAGATCACCCTTACCTGAAGGATCCTTTGAATGTTGTTCATAATCATACTTGTTTCCATGCTAACTGATAAGCTAGGAAGGAGCAAAGAGTTGCTAGCACTGTGCTTCTGTAATTCTTCCACCTTAAGAGGGGATATCAGAGGAGACTTCATTACAAAGGATACAAGCTAAAAGTGTCTTCTAAAACTTGATAATCTAGAAATCTAACTTCTTTTACATGGCAATGACAGAGCAAGCTCTAAGTAAATATCTCCTAGCCAACCAAGAAAGAGTTTAGGCATGCCACTACCAAGTGTAGTCCTACTTCTCTACAGATGCTGGAATCAGTTACACCTCAGGCCAGGTGGCACCACTTCCCTCCTCCCCCCTGTTTTCTCCCATGCCCTCTGCAGAGTGACTCACCTTAGCAGCAAGATAGTCCATTTTATCAGCCACCTTGCTCACTGCCATTCGGACTTCAGTGTTGTGCTGCCGAGCTTCGGTCATGAGAAATGAAGCAATATCAGCTGAGCCTAAAAACAGACATATTCCACAAATGAAACACTGTAAGCAGAAGATCTGGAGCTCCCTTTGGAAAATCAAGAGTAGAAACAGAGCTGGGGAAAGAGCAACGATCTCACTGTTAGTAACCGAAAAATGTATGGTCTGCGACACAATGGCCACAGAAGAACACACGTGCTGCCAATTTAAGACTTTTGTGGCAAATTCCTTTAGAGGATAAAATTAAACTGCTTTCTCTTTTCCCTCCAGCTTTCGGGAACTATGAGTTCTATGAGTTACGAAACCTTCATCAAAAGATTTTGTGGGACACCTTCTTTTACAATATGACTAATGTGGAAATACATTTAATGTGATGATACACACACAGCCTATATCAGACTGCTTGCCGTTTTGGGAAGGGGGAAGAGAGAGAAAAAAAAATTTGGAATTCAAAATCTTCTAAAAGTGAATACTGAAAATAATCTTTACATGTAATTGGAAAAAATAAAATACTATTAAGTGGGGAAAAAAGAAAAAAAGATTTTGTGGGACATATACACAAGGACTAAAATAATGTAAATCAAAACACCAAAAGTCAACTAAACTCTGATAAAAGACAATGGGCAATGTTGGCACTAAATCACTAAGCTTAAAGCACAAATTCTATTCTGTCAATAATGGCTACACAATAAAGTAGAAACTCACATGTACTATCAGTTGCAATCACTCTATTATTAGCTGGTTATGTGTAATTGTTTAGGGAAATGCATTTTTGTGTGTGGACTATTTATTGAGTTGAATCTGCTGTACTGAAATAAAATGTATAAATTGGAAAACATTAGAGTACAGATATTATAGGATCTTGTTTATTGCTATTAACTAGTCATAGACATTCATCTGCACCTACTATGTGTCAGGCACTGCATTAACCTCTGGGGACATAAACACCCAAAATAAAAGACAGTCCCTGACCTCGAGGAACTTACAGTCTAATGGGGGAAGACAACACACAAAGGGGAGCTGAAAAAAGGAGTGGAGGAGATGGTGGAGAAGTCCGAACGAGTGTGGCTAGGCAGGAAATGAAGAGTGGTTGCCCTGGGCTCCCTCCTTAAATGGAAGTTTTTGGCATTCCCAGTTCAATTAGCTAGGTGGTGCGATAAAGAGGGCACTGGGCCTGGAGTCAGAAAGATCTGAGTTCAAATTCGGACCCAAACACTTACTATCTGTGTGACCCTTACCAAGTCACTTAACCCCTATTTGCCTCAGTCCCTCATCTGTAAAATGAGAACACACTGGAGAAGGAAATGGCAAACCACTCCACGGACAAAGTCCACAGTGTCATGTAGAGTTGGATATGACTGAATGAATGAATGAACAACAACAACAACGAAGCTTTCAGTTGAGAAAGCACTTGGGAAACAAAATAAATGTGCATCAATTGGAGAATGGCTTACAAATGGCTGTGTGTGAAAGGAAGAGATTATCAATGCACTATAAGAAACAACAAATAGAAAGAACTCAGAAAAACACAGATGAACTAATACAGAGTAACATAAGCAGAAGCAAAAGAACAATTTACACAGTACAATAATAATGTAAAAGAAAGCAACGATGAGAGACATGAAATACTGATCAGTGTAAGAACCAAAGCCCTTTCGAGAAGTGACAGTGAGAGATCCCTTTCTCCTTCCAGCAAAGGACCTTGCAGCATGCAAACAAGAGTGAGTGCTGACATAGTGTGCAAAGCACTTCAAATGGCAAACTGATCCTCACAACAATCCTATGAAGTACATGCTATTATCATCTCCATGTTTTGGTTGGGGGAAACTGAGGCTGATGAAATAATTTGTCCAAAATCACAGCCTACAAACCTCTGAGCAAGGATTTGAACTCAAGTCTTTCTGACTGCAGGTCTGGCGCTCTCTCTACTGTGCCACCCAGCTGACTGGAGGTTCACCGTGGCACACATTGTTCAAGATGGCCAATGTATTCATTGTGTTGTTTATTTACACTTCTTTGTTACTAGGAGGGGTTCCACAGGGTGTCGATGGGAAATAACAGTAATTTTTTTTTAAAAGGATCAATAAATTTCAAGTGCTTGCTTGAACAGAAAGCGATCAACATTCAAACATTTTACTTGGCAATTTTTTCTCCCTGTTTTATATATATTACAGTCATTTTGGGAGCAGGGAGAAAAAGGGAGACAGAGAACCAATAGAAAGGGGCTAAAAAGATGGTGGGAAGAAGGTAGTCATGGTCAAGGAAATGTAAATTTCTCTTTTCACAACCAGAGATTGAAAAGTAGAAATAACAAGAATGAGTCAGGGAAGAAGATCAAGGAAAAGCATCATGGAGTTTTTTGACTTTACCTTGAAAATGTGGAGTCTGAGGAAGTGATGCTGCATACATGGGTCCCACAGGCTGTAGCTGGGAAGTGACTGGGGTAGCATTCTGGTGATAGGCACAGGCCTGAATACCTGCATAGGGCTAAGAAAACTCAGAGTTATAGGTGCATTTTGAAAACAACTAATTGCATCTTTTCAGTCTTGCTCACAATTAGCTGACATCTTAATGGGGGTGACAAGTACATAAAAAACATACACCACATAAACACAGTGCCCCAAAAATCTTAGTGAAGTTCTAATCAAGTATAAAGTGAATAAATGCGAATACATACAAAGTAGTTAAATACAAGGTAGTTTGGGAGGGAGGGAGAGAATTAGGAAAGGCCCCTGTAGAAGATGGTTCTTGAGCAGCATCTTAAAAGGAAGAAAGAGCCTCTATGAGGTGGAGGTGAGAAAGGTGTGCATCCCAGGCATGGGGAATGGCCATTATGTAAAGCCACAGAGAAAGGAGATGGAGTATTGTGAATGAGGAACACAGAAAAGGCCAATTCGCCTAGGAGCAGAGAACGGGAGATGGAGTAATGAGGATGGAAAGATAGGTTGGGGGCATGTTATGAAATGCTTTAAAAGCTGAACATAGGAATTTATATTTGATTCTAGAGGTAGTCTGAAGCCACTATTGGTGGATGAGTCGAGGACTAACAAGGTCAGATTTGTGTTTAAGGAAAACTACTTTGGCAACAGAATCTTTGATTCTTTAGCTTCTTCCTGGCTTTCCCATAATATGTTTCCCATAATATGTAACCTGTATAAACAATTTACAAACTTCTGTACCACCAGACATAGTGATTTTTTTAAATGATTAAGTTGTGTCTGTAAGTGTATTTGGGTAGAATTATTGACTAAGATCCCAAATGAAATCTGTCAGTTTGAGAAGTGGCAGATCTGCCTTTCCACACTTGCTCCCCTATATCAAGAGGTTGATGCAGAATGTCTATCAATATAAAGCATCCCAGTAAACATGGAATGGTTGGTTTCAGGTTACTATCCCTTCTCCTATTCTAAATTTCTCCACTGCCTACCCCCAAGTGTAATAGCAATTTAGATATGAAGAGCTTTCTCACCCATTAATAGGCCATATGACCTGCTTACATCACAGGAAGCCTAAGTCACATGTAGTGGGAGGAGCTTGCTGAGAGGAAAAAGAAGTTGTGTTACAGGAAATGCTGAGAGCAGTTACAACAGTTATGACAGAGCTAAGGGAAAGAGAGCTGACCTGTGATAGCTGTGCTGTAAGTTTTGCTTGTTTTGGGGAAGGCCCCAGCAGAGTGCAGATGGTTTTGGGATGGTGAGGCTCCATACTGTGATACTGTGTATTGAATTCTTTGCTGCTGTGATGGATTGGGCGATGGCTTATGAGATCTAGTCCTTTGGTATCTCAATGATTTACTTCTTCTACCTTCTATGTGGAGAGTCTCACATATTTTGAGATACAGAACCAGATAGTCATTTTGACAATTATCATCTATAT
The DNA here is from genome assembly GCA_028646595.1 of Phalanger gymnotis. Lineage (NCBI taxonomy): Eukaryota > Metazoa > Chordata > Mammalia > Diprotodontia > Phalangeridae > Phalanger > Phalanger gymnotis. The sequence continues at coordinate 119,336,891 of CM053625.1, read as the reverse complement.
TGTGATTATTTGCCTTGCTGATACACCAAGTCAGGCAATGTCACAAGAAGCTGGTGACAGGCCCCTAAGTTGTTGGGTACTCTTAACTTACAAAGAGGGATGAGGATAACAGTTCACAGAAGTCTCTATTGAAGAGGCCCCTTTTCAAAAGCAACCTCAGAAGCACAGAGCATGGGGCACAGAGCACAGAGCAGAATCAAGTGGACCTTATTCCATGCTAAGCCTGCCTAACCTGCCATCACTCTGTCTGTGTATACTACAGGCCTTCGATGTTTACTGGGCAAATATAGTCCTTAACTGGAAACAAGTACAACCACCTACCTTTTGTTTAAGAAAATGTTACAGAATGACCAATGAAGGTAAAAGACAGATTTTAAAAGACAGAGTGAAATTAAATTATCGAAAAATTCCTAATGCATCAGTATCAATATTAATACCTGAAAGGACTGGGAATTTCCAGGCAGATTTGGATGAGACTGAATAGTTGCAATTGGCATTAAGGCAGCAGAGGGTGCTTGGATCCCAGGGACTGATTGTTGAGATGCTAAAGTAAATAATAAAATAAGATTTTAGTTTTTATCCATCTCTGGTGCATAGGTGTATACGAAAGTTTGACCAGCAGCCTGTGTACTATCATATTCCTCAGCATTTAAAACTGTTTATATGTCCATCCTCTTGGACCTTGCAGTTCTGTTGCAAAGAGACAGGACAACAAAGCTGGGTGTTACTATACGCTAGATACTTATCTGGGAGATAATTCAGCTGAGTGGAGGCTGCTAGCACTGTGGACGCTATTATAACTTATTAAATTGTGAAGAGGAAGTGAACAGAGCCACTTAGTTTCCTTTTTAAGCCATACTCAAGGTATAACTGACATGACTACAAAGACCTACAAAGGCTTTACTGATTCAATTCACAACACTCCAGAGTTACAGAAATCTCTTACTTGATGAAGTCCTTGGCCGCAGTGGTACATGGGATGGCTCGGAAGAGGGATGGACAGACGAAGTCATCATGTGCTGACGTGTTCCTCGTAGGGCATTCAGGTCCTAAAGCAGGCACATAAGGAGGGTGGAGGGGACAAAAGATAAACTATTTATGCTGCATGAGATCCTCCTGCAAGTAGAATCACACCCTCTACTATGTCCCAAAAGTCTCAGTATTATTTTAAGTTTGCTTCAAACCAAGTCCTGTATTTGCTCCTCAGTGGACAGGTAAGAGAAAGGAAGGCTAGCCAAAAAGAAGTTTATGGGAGCTGGGTTCCTGGAATGCAAAGCCCTTATCAGGCAAGTTAAGCACTTCCACATGCAGACCACACCTAGCCCTTAGTAAACACAAACAAAATCTTAAAGATTACAAATGGCTGATCTTCATTCACACTAACTCATTTTTGCTCTATCTGATGAAGATAACCTTGTCCAAATCAGCCACCTATGCGGACTGAAATAGTTTGTTCCCATAGAATAAGGGTAAACGAACCTAAGAACTATGCGGCACAGCCCCTGTTCCCCCACTCCCCGCCTCCTACCCCAAAGCATCCCTGGGTACTCAGTGAACATTATGTAATGACCATAACTCATCACGATTCTTTAAGATGCTAGTTATGTTTTTCCATTAATAAGAGCTGGGCTGATCCCTAACAACTGCACTGGGAGCAGTAGTATCTCCTTATACATACATCTCATTATACCTCTATCTACAACAGCCCCACTTGGGACAGTGATTTGATGGAAAAAGATGTGGAAAAGGGAAATGTTTATAAAACAGCTTTAAGATGACACATATTAGCACAGAGCTGGGAGGCAGAGCTGACATGCCAGCGTATGACAATCAGGATCCAAAACGTCTGTTGATAGGTTAGAAAAATTGATAAAATCTGGTAAGATGAAATTTAGTAAGATTAAGTATAAAGTCCTACCCATGACTTCAAAAAGCCAAATGCACAGATATATATATAACTAAGAGAGACTAGGATAGACAACAGATTTGGAGACTAGGAACTAAGTGTGATTCAAGAAAGTCACTTGGAAACCAATGGTGACAATGTGAACTAAGACCATATGCAGACAGGAATATCATGTATCTCAAAGGAAGTAACAATCCTGTTGAGTATTTTGTTTGGCTCTGTGTGCCATGTTGTACAAAGGATATTGAAAAGCTGGAATGTATCCAAGGGAGGGTAACCAGGATGGTAAAGAGCCTGAAGACCTACCTTATCATGGCCAGAGGGAAGAAGAGGGAGGTTTAGCCTAGAGAAGATAGGGAACATGATCATTATCTAAGTACTGGAAGGGCTGCATGTAAAAGAGGGATTAACCTTGTTCTGCTGAGCTCCAGCAAATAGAACAAGGAGCAATGGATGTAGGGAAGCAGATTTCAGCCCCAAGTAAGGAATAATTTCCTAAAAATCAGAGCTATCCAAAAGTGGAATGAGACGCTTTGAGAGGAAGTAGGTTCACTAACAGGGATTCTTTGAGCAGAGGATGCTATTGGTTGCTGCTCTTCATTCTCCAAGAGGACTATAATGATATCAGTACATTGGATTCAAGTTACAGTGTGTCCAACTGTGGCTGATCAGATCAATAAGAGCTTGGAAACGTTCTATCACAAGTCAACAAGCATTTCTTAAGTGCTTACTATGTGGAAGTATGCTAAATTCTAGAGATGCAAAGAAATGGGGGAAAAAAACCCCACTCCTTGACCTTAAGGAACCAAAATTCTAATGAAGAAAACAACATGTAAATAATTAGGTTTACATAAGATACAGAGAATAGACAAAAGATAATTTTAGAGGGAAGGCACCACCTGCTGGGGGTTAGGCGGGCCAGGAAAAGCCTCCTGCAAAAAGTGGGATTTAAGATGTCTTTTTTTAAAAACATAATTGTTTTCAATTCTGAACTTAAATTTTAAATAAGACCATTTCCATATATGCAACAGTACACAAAAAGAGATTCTATATGAAACCATGAATCTCTATTCTTATACCATTTGCTTTTTAAAAAAAAGTATATAATAAATTCTAATGTTACTTTCAAAATTGTCTGTGCTTCCTTTTTTTTCTGTTACTTGTATGACCTAAACAAGTCACTTAACCTTCATTTGTCTCAGTTTTCTTAACTGTAAAATAGAATAACAGGGTTGTTGTGAGGATCAAATAATGTTATTTGTTCCTGGCACACAGTAGATGCTGTATCAAAATGTTTATTCCCTTTTTCTCCCCTTTTCTTCTGTGCATATTAAAAAACATTTAAAGACTTTTTTGGTATCACTACTGCTAACTTCCATTTTTCCCTACCTCAACAATTAAAAAACAAAAGAAAGAAAAAACAAAAAAATCTTGTAGCAAATAAGCCTTATAGCAAATAAGCAAATCAAATCCACACAATGGCAATGTCCAAAATGTTTCTTTATTAACTTTGAATCCATCACTTCTCTATCAGGAGTGGAATAACATGCTTCACTGCAACGTGGCTGTTTATTGCATTGATCAAGGCACTTGAGTCTTTCATCAAAACTGCAGGAAAGTCCTCTATTCAAGTAAAGTCCATTTCACCCTGCAACATCCCTACCCCAACCCCTTCTGATTATTTTTAGTAATTTATTCTTGGTTGTAAGGCTCTCTCTTTTGCCTTCTGGAATATAGTATTTCAAGATCTCATTTATAGTAAAAGCTGCTGGGTCTCATATAATCCTGATGTTTGTAATATTTTTTCTTTGATATGGGAGCTCACAATTCCAGCTATGGTGTTAATGAGACTTTTCCTTTTTGGGTTCCTTTAAGGAAGGGATCAGAAAGGTCTATCTATCTTCACTTTGTCCTCTGGTTCTAATAGATCTGGCTACTTTTTCATTTGTCATTTCTTGGAAATATAACATCCAAGCTTTTTGTCCCATAGTTATTAGAGAGTCCAAAAATTCTTAAATTATCTTTCCTTGACTTGTTTTTTTGAGATCAGCTATCTGATTTTTGGGCTATTTTTTCTATCTTTTGGTTTTTTTCTAATATTTCTTGCTCTCATTGATTCCTGTTTGGTCTATTCAGGGAGCCTGTCACTAGTTACCATTTCCTCTACTGAGGTCCGATTATCCTTACAATTCTTTCCCGTAGAGCTTTAAATTTTTCTCTCTTTCTGTATTTCTTCTAGGTATTCACATAATTCTTGGGGAAAATCCATTTTTTCCTTTGAATCTCTGATTACAATTGTTATGGATTCCCCCTTTCAGGGGACCTCTAGATCTACAATAGTTTTTAATACTAGTCAGGGTCTTCTTTGGTTCTCCAGGTTTAGTTAATGAATTGAGGCTCTGTAGATTCTTTCCCCTCTTGTGCTTCTGGGTAGGGTAGACAATACTGACCTGCTTCTTCTCACCCAGGGTCCCCCGAGTTCCTCTACCTCCTGAGATTAGGCCTCCTCTGCATTTCTGATATTCAGAGCATTGGATCTTCAGGGCCCTTTACACCATTTCAAGCTAGAGTACTGGACACTCAAAGTCCACGGGGGTATTTTGGTCTAAGTCCTGCCATGCTGTCTTGGTTGCTACTACTCTCCAGCGCTTCCAAGATCCCTAACCTGTGACTTTCTGACCATGCTGGGCTTTCTTAGGGGAGTCCTCCATGCCTGCTGTCTCCAAAACACAGAGCCTTACAATCTACGTGTTTTTCTGAACTACTTCTGATAGAAATGAGAAGCTATTAGCTTGGCTAACTGACCAGTCAGCTGGCACTGATTCTGTTGGTGCCCTCCCTTCCTATTGCCTGTAGGTATCTGGCTGACTTTCTGTGAGATTCTGGGGTTGAAGTAAAGTCCATTTACTGCAGTTTCTTGTTGTATTTCTTGATTGTTATTCTGTCTGATGCTAATTTCCAGTTTTTGCAGGGGTAGATTAGGTATGTGGACACTGGATTGTCTGATTCTCCTTTAGAGAGTCATCTTGATCAGGAGTCTCTAGGGTTGAGTACTTAAGGAGGCCAGGGACTTTAAGAGGTAGAAGTGAAGAAGGAGAGTGTTACAGGCATGGGAAATAGCCAATGCAAAGGCAAGGAGGTGGGAGCTAGAATGTCCTATGTGAAGAGCAGCACATGGGCCAGTGTGTGGGAAGGAGAGGGAAGCACAAGAAGACTTGGGAAGACAAGACAGATTCAGGCTCTTACAGCCTCTAAATGTCAGACAGAGGATTTGACTCTGGACATAACAGGCCTGCTGAAGTTCATGGAGGTGAGGTTGGAAAGGGGGTGACACAGTCGGAGCTGCACTTCGGCACTGCTTCTGTCATCTGAGGAGGACAGATGGGGGCGAGCAGAGACCTGAGGGAGGAAGGCCAAACCAGAGGCTGGCGTGGTGGGCTAGGAAGCAGTAACAAGGGCCTGAGCTACAGGGTGGCCATGGGAGTTGAGAAAAGGGGTCCTGTAAGAGAGATGTTATAAAGGAAAAACAAGAAGATATGACGAGATGCTGGCTGTGCAGTGGAAATCCTATTCAAGTATGGAGTAGGCCAGATGACTTCTGAGGTCCCTTTCAATTCTGATCTGATTCAATCTGATGAACTGGCTCACCAGCCTTTCTTCTATAAATGTGCTTGTGGTCACCATGGCCATTTTTTATTCCTGGAGAAACTGGGGGGTGGCAGTAGGGAGCAGCTTCACTACTGCCACCAACAGGAATTCATGCTCACAGAGGACCCCAATAAAACACGTGTGCAGATGTGTGATCTGCTAATGCCAGCCCTTCAGAGCTGCTTAGAGGCAGAAATCTCCAGTGCCTTTGAAACTATTCCAGCCCCATCCAAGCACTCTCACACAGCCACAGACTAGTCCACCAAGCACTGGCCAGACATAGCCCAAAAGCTTTCATATAATTGCTATGATGGTTTTCTCTGCACAGCTGAGGGAGCTGGGATATTTTAGTTAGAATAGCTCTTCCAAATAGTAAAAGAACAGTAGAAATGAATTCCATTTACAATGGTTCTCAAGGTTCATCTCTTGCTTCAGTACAACACACACTTATTGAAGCCCTCACCAAGTGCAAAAGAGGCCCTGTGTCAAGTGCTAGAATCACAGAGTGTGGTGCAACGGAACCCAATCCAAGGACCTGGGTTCAAATTTCACCTTTGATGCTTACAATGTATCACCTTAGACTAATCACTTCACCTACCTGGGCCTTGGTTTCCTCATTTATAAAATAAGAGGATTGTCTGGGTGGCTTCTGAGGTCCTTCTAACTCTAGATCTCTGATCCTATGGCTCATGCCTGCCCTCTCAAGGAGTTTATGCTCTCTTATATCCAACTAAGAAACATGTAATGTAGAATAAGACGGAGCAAAAAAGAAAGGGTTACACAAGAATTCTAGGGAAATCTCAGGCAGGCTTTTGAGAGGTATGGGGCTAGGAGAACAGGGGAAGCTTCACAGACAAGGCGGTAGCTGAACTGAACCTTAAAGGAGAAAAGATCTGGGCAGAGATGGCAAGTTGAGATCAGATAATAGGAAGGAGTGCAGTCTGAATGGAATGTAGAGTACAAGAAGGAGCCTAACATTAAATCAAGATAGAGAAGTTGGTGGAATTCAGATTGTAGAGACTCCCCACTGCCAAGCTAGACATTTTATCCTACAAGCATTTGAAAACACTGAAAGTTTTTGAATAGGGAAGAGATATGATAAAAATCTTTGCATTAAGGAAGATTATTTGGCTGCTCTGTGAATGATGGACTAAAGAAAGAAAGACCAGAGGCATGAAAGCCACTAGAGAACTCTGGAAGCTTTAAAGCCCATATGCAGACTAATGGGGAAGAAATCAACTAGAGCCTTGAAATGAAGCCCATTAAAAACAACCGAAACAAAACGAAACAAAAAACAAACCAATTCTTTTTAACAGGATCCTAATTGCCCAATAAGCAACGTTTATTTTTTTTTAAAGTAGTCCCTCTGATACCTTTCTTCCTCAGCAGTGAACATTACATTCTTTCTCTATAACTTACTAAACTCTAGTTCCAGTTTGATCTTCAGTAATGTAAGAATTTGTTAGAAAAGAGTGAAAGGAACTCCCTTTCCCAAAGTGGAGAATCCATTATCTTCCGAAACACTGCAAAAAGCTGAGGGTTCAATTCACTCCTAAAACTGCTTGGCTCATGAGACAGTTGCAGTCTTGTATACATTCATCAGTAAAAATACTGACCAAATCTGAAAGAGACAATCTTGCTACACAAGATTTTGCCAATGAGGTCCCCTAAGCAAAAAGCCTTCACTGGGGCCAGAGACAACAGCAACTCATGCTCCATTTAGCCTTGGTCTCCTAGAGCCTTAAGCCCCAAGATGTCTACCACCACCCTCTAGTACAGAAGAACTACATACCTCAATCTCGGAATCACTGGAGTCTAGGTGGGGAGGAACAATGGGTAGCATGGGCTGTCCCATTTTAGCCATCCTAGAGATAAGCTTAGCTTTGGTCACATCAGGATTCTACAGCAAGGGAAGAAAAGTGATAAAATTAATTATTTTCAGGTGATTTGCCACTATTTTCCCATGTTGATTATAACTCACAGTGTTACCTTATTTTTTTTAAAGCTGCACAATTTCTCTACCACCTATTTCAAAGAATATAAACAGATTAGATCATTGGTTTCCAGACTCTCAAGAGCCCTGGATCTTAATTCCTAACTTAGAAGTTATCAAAACCAGGGTGGTTCTATTAGAAGCAGGGAATGGATGAAACCAAACCCACTGCACACCAAAGTAAGAGTTAAGGCATTCAAAAATCATCAGTCTTGGGAGAGACTACAATGGGAAGCTGGTCTGAAGTGGGAGTGATTGAGATTTAGGAAGACAGCTGTGAAGAACAGAAATAGGTAGGATCTAACAACTACTTGTTTGGAAAACTAAGATTATGCTTCATTTTCCCCTTGAAGGTCCTACCTGAAAATGATAATATTAGTTGGCTTATGATAATATTTTAAAATCCATATCTGCCCCTTAACAGGTTAGTATTGTTACCGCCTTGAGCTTAGCCCTTTAAAGCAGGGTTAGAGAAGGAATTCACACAAAAATTCAACTACTGCAGTCCTTTAATCTTAGGCTATGTGGTGAAGTTGTAAATCTACAGAAACTCACAGGATTTGAAAGTGGGGAAGTGACCTCAGGTACTTTTTAACGCAATTTAGTCATTTGACAGATTAGGAAATGGAGGCCTGGAGAGGGGAAGTGACTTTACTTCAGAGATCTTCAAAGGAATGGAAATGGAAGGGGATGGGCAAGGATGTAATGATGAGGGTTGACCAGGAACAGACTGGGGGCCTGGGGGGTGGGTTGGGGTGGCCAAACTATGAGATTGTTATATCCATCATCCACAACTTCCTTACTTTATCTCTCTAAACTACCCCTCTCTAAATTGTATAAAATTTAAATATAAATTTAAATTGTGTAAAGTGCTTTTGAAAACCTTAGAGGGCTACAAATGTTGGCTATTGTTACTGGCAGTTTCCCAACTGCTTCTATGTGAAAGAGGGAGGAAATCTTTACTCTAAACTGAGCTGTCCTTTTGGAAATCTAAAACTTTTTTTAAAAATTGGCACACAATTTTTTAAAGGGAAAATTTTTAGAATTTTTAAAAAAGGAGTAGAGATTAAAGGAAAAGAAAGAAGAAAAAGAGAAAAGGAACAAATGAAAATACTTGTAAGAATAACAAGAAGGATCACATTTATAGCAATTAATTATTCTTTTTCTTAATTAAAGCATAAAACAATTCTATCCAACAGGATACAAATGTAACCAAAAGGCTTATTATAAAAACATATATTTGATTTTTCTTCCCCTATCCAAACCATCCTCAAAGACATTTTTTTCTTACCCTAAGATTTCACCTTTCACTTCACATTGAAAATAATTTCATGTTCAAAAAACCCCCTTACATATTTTCTCCTCTCCAAAATTTTTTCCTTATAGTCTTTTTATAAAAAAATCATATTAATGTGTTCATCCTCATTTTTATCAAAATTGCTAATACTTTCCAAAGACATCTATAACCTCCCATTCCCCCAAATAACTCTCATGTAACTAAGTTCAACTATGTGAAATATGTTATATTACATACACATATAAAAATAACATGAATAGATTTCACCGGGGCTCGCTCAGAGCAGTTAGCAAAACTTACCGCAAGTTGCTCACTGATGGAGTTCGACTTAGTTCGAACAGCTGGCTCTCTGAATGGAAAAAACATCTGCTCTGAGATAGACAAGATGACTGAGGAATACAAGTTCACATTACACTTGCATTCTGAACCATTTTAACAGAGAAAAGTTAGGTAAAGGAATTCTTATTCCTTAAAGTCTCTGAAGGCGACAGGTCAAGAAGACATTTTCTGCTATTGGAGCTACAAATCCAATTTTTAAAAAATGTTTGTATTGATGCCTTTTATTTTTATATCTCCTTCATTTTTTTATATATCTCCCTCCTTCTCCACCCAAAGAATTATCCATAATAACAAAGAACAAAAAAGAAAAAAAAAGCAGTTCAGCCAACACAAGAACAGGCCCTGACAGCATTAGCAGGGTTTCTCATTCACTGTCCCCCAGCCCAGCAAAGAGGGGAAGGAGGTGCATTTTCATCACTCATCTTCAGGGCCAACATAAGAGGGCACTATAAATACTCAGTGTTCAGTTTGGATTTTCCGTTCTTTCCATTTACTTTATTGAAGTCATTGCATACAGTATTTTCCTGGTTCTGCTTCCTTAACTTTGCTTCAATTCATGTAAGTTTTCTCATGAGTTTCTGAATTAACCAAATTCATTATACCACAATTTGCTTAGCTATTCTTCAATTGATGGGTATCTACTTTGGGGCTAGTTCTGTGCTACTCTAGAAAGTTCTGCTATAAACATTTTGACATAAGCGGGCCCTTTCTTTCTATTTTTGACCTTTATCTATGGGTCAATGGGTACAAACATTTTATTCAATTTCTTTAGCATAATTACAAATTGCTTTCCAAAACTGTTGAACCAATTCATAGTTTCACCAGTGTATTATTGTGCCTGTCCTTCCATGATCTCTCAAAATCGACTATTCCCATTTTTTGACATTCTTGCAAATGTACTGGGTGTAAGAATCTCAAATTATTTTCATTTGTATTTATCCTATTATTAGTAATTTGAAGCATTCTTTTACTTGGTTCTTTATAGGTGGCAATTCTTTACCAAACCATCAAGGGAATGTTAGACAAAATAACATCAAAATTCACTTGGAGGAACAAAGGTCTAGAATGTCAAGGAAAATAATTTTTAGAAGTAGGGACTGCACTTAAAGACTTCAAATTATGCTTAAAGCAGGAATCAACTAAAATTGGTACTGGTTAAAAAACTGAAAAGCTGATGAGTGGAGTAGACTAAGGAAGAATCAGAAACAAATGACTTCAATGACCCAGTGTTTGACAAACATGAAAATATTCTTACTTGGGAAAGAACTGTCTATTTAATGCTATTTAGTCATTTCAGTCATTTCTGACTCTTTGTGACCCCCTTTCCGGAGGTTTTCTTGGCAAAGATAATGGAGTGGTTTGCCATTTCTTTCTCCAGCTCATTTTACAGATGAGGAAACTGAGGCAAACAGAGGTTAAGTAGCTTGACTAAGATCACACAGATACTAAATGTCTGAGGCTGGATTTAAACTCAGATCTTCTTTACTCCAGGCTTGACATGCTATGTATCCCTGCTCTCCCTATTTAACAGGGATAAATAATAACTTCTAGGAAAACACAGTAAAGCAGACCAGAAGGAAATTATGCTTAGACCAATACCTTATACCACATTCCACAATACATTCCAATGGATACATGACCTTAAGATTGTTGATTATACAACAAAATTATTAAAAGAGAAGCAGATCATATACTTCTCCCAGCTTTGGGTAGAAGATGTATTCTTAAGTAAACAAGGAATAGAGGCAATTATAAAAGATAACTTCGATTACATGAAACTGAAAAGCTTCTTCATAGATGAAATTAATGCATCAAGGATGAGAAAGGAAGAGAAAAATCTTCATATCAAATTTCTCTGATAAGTTAGTATCCAAAACATATAAACAATTAATACATGCGTAGAAGATTAATGGCCAGTTCCCCAACAGACAATTCTCAAAAGAATTACAAAATATTAAGAAGAAATGCAAACCAAAACAACCCTGAGGATTTACACCCTGCAAATTGGCAAAGATTTAAAAAATAGCAATAGTCAAAGTTGAAGGAGTTTTGGAATGATAGGCACATTAATGCCTAATTAGTAGAGCTGTGAACTGGTACAATCATCCTGTAAAGCAATCAGCAATTATGCAAATAAAAGTAATTAAAATGTCCATACCTTTTGATCAGAGCTTCCATCACTGGACTTATACCCTGAGGAAGCCACTAATAAGAAGAAAAGTCCCCATGTATACCAAAATATTTATAGCAGAACCTTTTGTGATAGCAAAGAATTGGAAACTGAGTAGATGCCTATTAACTAAAGAATGGCTAAACCAATTGTGATATGTGAATGTAATGGAATATAACCGTGCTATAAGAAATGATGAATATGTTTAATACAGAGAAGCATGGAAAGAGGTACATGAACTGATGCACAGTGAAGTAAGCAAAGCCAAGAAAACAATATTCACAATGACAATGGCATAAATGGAAAGAACTAGACACACACAAAAAAGTCAAAAGTGAATATAGCTAAATTACAGAGATCAAGCATGACTTAAAATACCATTTGTATATGGGATGGCTCTCTGGGAGGGGTTGGGAGAGATACTGGAGAAAACTATGAGGATGTAAAAAACGAAAGACATCAACAAAACCTTTTTAATAAAGAAAAATACTTCTGGGACACTGTGCACATATATAGGGTTGGGAGAGATATTGGAGAAAACTATGAGGATGTAAAAAACGAAAGACATCAACAAAACCTTTTTAATAAAGAAAACTACTTCTGGGACACTGTGCACATACACATACATAGACAGAACTAATATTAACATATAAGACCAAGATCCATTCATCAATGAACAAGTGGTCAAAAGATACAAACAAATAGTTGTCAAAAAAAGAGCCACAAACTATTACCAACCATAGGAAAGATGGCTCCAAATCACTTAAAAAAGAGAAATGCAAATATATACAACTCTAAGGTTTCACCGAGTTGGCAAAGAGGACAAAAGATAAAGAGAGTTAATGCTGAAGGATTTGTGGAGAGAAATACACATTAATAGACTATTTGTACAAATATGGATTGGGCTATTTTGAAAAGAAATTTGGAGTTACGCTATAGAAAGTGACTAAAATGTCAATATTTCCACAAATCTTATTAATATTACCCAAGGCATCATTCCAAGGTGTGTGTGAGAGTGTGCCTCTTTAAACCTGGTAGATAATTTCCTCCTAGATTCACGTTTTTGATGCTGAAAGAGCTGGTGAAGGCTCCAGTTTCTTACCCAGGTTTAAAAGGCACTGCAGTGGGTGGCAGTAATACTGGTTCAGCACTAAAGTTATCAGCACCAGGTGTTGGAGAAGGAGTTGCAGAATCATGGGAATTAATGCTGTGCCCATCAGAGCCAGAATCTTTGGCAAATTTCACCTAAGGAAAGAATAATCAGTACAGAATAGAACAACTGTCTTGAGTGAACAATCATCCTGGAAAGCAATGGTCTTCAGGAAATCAAGGTGGTTTATTATATACCATTAGCCATAACTTGTTCAAGTTGAATGGTAAAGAGAGGAGATGAAAAGCAGTCGGACTGGTGGACTTCAAAGGTCTCCCCTAGCTCTTAGGTTCTAGGATTCTGTGACAGGCAAGGGGCAGCCTTCTAGAAGAGCAGGATGGGAGCAGAAAACAGAAGTGTCTTGTGGGGTTAGGCTGTCCCAGGACAGAGAAAAATCTTTAAGTTTAGAGCGGGGTGGGGGGAAGAGGGGGAGAGAACAATATTTCAAAGTAGGGTAAGATGCCTCTGGAGAAACAAAATGTTTCTACAAAGATGAGAATTTAACTTTTTAGAGTCCATTTTTCAAATTCAGGGTTTTGTTGTGTCTTGGAGGGTGGGAGTAGGGAAGCCAGCTGTTTGCTATTCAACAATTTGTCCTTTATCATAAATTTATCATGTTTGACATGAATTTGTTAATCAACCTCAACTAGGTCCCAGTTGTTCCTTTAATTCCTCCCTATTTGATTCCCATATTCCCGACAGAAGCTATTCTTCACTCTCCTCTCTTAGCTCCCCATCCTTTCCCCCCTTTCTCCTCTTTCAAGGACTGCAATTGCTTCTTACCTTTTTTAAAAAGTTAAGGCTTCCTCTCTCCTATTCTCTTCATCTCCAAATCCCTGACATCATCTCCCTTTCCCTCTTCCCTTCCCCAAGGCACTGACAAAGAGGGAGCCCTTCTTGCCTAGGCCAAGCCTTCTATATGGGCACTTGGTCTTCCCTCCTCTGTCCTCTTTGGAATCCTGCACCCTTAATCATCCTCTTCTTTCTCTAGTCTTCAATTTCTCTCTACCGAAATCTCCCTTTCCTACTACCTTCAAACATGCCTCTATGTTCCCTATTCTTTAAAAAAATCTGCATTAGATTGTACCCCCTCCTCAAGCCATCACCCCTTATTTCTTCTTCCTTTTCCAGACAGACTCCTGTTTTTTGTCCTCACTAGGACCTCTTGGTTCTCCACCCTTTGGCTCCTTCCCAGACTATCACTCCTTCATTCTCTGCACTCTTCTCTCTTCCTTAACTTGATGCTCTGGTGGATCAGTTCAACCAGACACCAGCGGTGTCAACTCAACTGAGAATGGGTGCCTGTGGGCCCCATAGTGAAAACTACAAATTAACATCATCTACATTGTATTGCACTTTTACTGATTTTGTTATATATTTCCCAATTACATTTTAAGGGGAAGAGCAGCTGCTCTATAATACCTTCCCTGGTCCTCTTTCTGTCACCCGCCACCTTTGCTCCTATGCATATACTGCTGACTAGGCCCAATACTAACATATGTTGCATAGTCTCAACTGCCCCCTTCCTGTGGCAAAGGTAATCATTTTATACTTCCCTCATCAATCTGCTCTCCCACTCACCACAAGGGCTCTTTTAAACCTTTTCCTTCCACCTCAAGCCTCCACAGCACCCTTTCATACTTCAATGAGAAAACTGAGGCCATCTGATAAGAGGAGCTTCTTCCCTCCTCTTTGTATCGTCCAGATGTCTTCTCCTTTATCTCTGCCTTCACCCATCTCTCATAAAGGTGACTCTTCTCCTTGACAAAGAAACCTCTTCTCCACGCATTCTTTATCTCATTTCTCCCCATCTTCTCCAGTGGATTTCCCCTTATAGAGAATAGAGAATTGAATAGAGATCTCTCTCTATTCAATCTCTCCCTAGCTATTGGCTCCTTCCCTGCTGCCTACAAACATGCTCATGTTGTTTTCATCCTTCGAAAACCTTCAAATGATCTAACTCTCCCTCCTACTTATCCTGTACCTCTCCATTCCTTTCTGGCTAAACTGCTAGATAAAGCTGTATACAACTGTCATCTATACTTACTCTCTGGACACTGGATTTTAAACCCTCTGCAGCCTGGCTTCTGGCATCATCACCTTACTGAACCTTCTTACCATGCCAGTGCAGGCATTCATCACCTCGTGTGCATTCAATATCTTTCCTAGCATTCTTATACTTTATTCTCCTCTACATATTTTACAATTTGGCAAAATCCGCCCTTTGCAGCCCTTCATACCTAACACTTCACCTCCTGATTCTGCCTCTTCTCTGGTTGTCCCATTGGTCGGAATGCGCTCCTTCCTCACTTCTGCCTTATGGCTTCCCTGGCTTCTTTCCAGACTCAGCTGGAGTCCCACATTCTGTAGGAGTCTTTCCTCAATCCTGCCCACTGGCAGTACCTTCCATCTGAGATTAAGTTCCAGCTATTCTGAATACAGAGTGGTTTGTACCTTTTTTTCCTCCATTAGAATTCAAGCTCCCTGAAGATGTGGACCACGTTTTTGCCTTTCTTTGCAACCTTAGTACTTAGCACAGTTCCTGGGAAATAGTGAGTGCTTAAAAAATCCTTGTTGACCAATACTTGCTGCTTCCTCTCATCTCACTACTTCTCAATCATTTGCCACCTGGCTTCCAACTTCACCAATGAACTGAAACTGCTCTCTCCAAAATTACCAGTGATCTCCAATTGACAAATCCGATGGTCTTTTTTCAGCTCTCACAATTCTCAACCTGCCTGTTGATAACTCTCATCTCAAGATTTTCATGGCACTCCTCTCCAGGTTCTCCTTCTGTCTGATTGTTCTTTTTCATTCCCCTTTGCTGGCTCATCATCCATATCACATGTCCAAACTGCGAGTGTTCCCCAAGGCTTTATTCTTTTTCTACACACTTAGTTACCTCATCAGCTTCCCTAGATTTAACTACCATCTCTATGTAGATGACTCACAGATCTATATATCTAGTCCCAGTCTCACTTTTGAGCTTCAGTCCCATGGGACACGTCTACTGGATATTTCAAACTGCCAAAGACATCTCAAACTTCCCACGTCTAAAACCGAATTTATTTTCTTTCCTCCTAATCCTTTCCTTCTCCCCAATTTTTTTTCTGTTGAAAGAATCATGTTCTAGTCTCCCGGGTTTGTAACCTTGGCATTAGCCTTGTTTCCTTATTCTCCCTCAACCCACACATCCAATCAGTTGCCAAATTTTGCCATCTGCACCATTACAACATCTCCCACACTTGCCTCCTCTCTACTCGCACAGCTATCACCATGGTTTAGGCCTTCTTGCTTAGATTATTACAACTTCTATTTAGTCTCTTCACTTCAAGTTTCTCCCCGCTCCACTCCATCCCACATACTGGTGCCAAAGTAATTTTCCATAAATATAGATTTGACCATGTGACTACCCTATTCAATCATCTGCAATGACTCCCTACTGTCTCCAGGATAAAATGTAAAGTCCTCAGCTTAGGGTTTGAAGCCTTTTACAACCTGGCCCCAATTTATCTTTCCAATCTCACTGGACATTCCCCTTCCCACACAGTCATCTAGCCAAACTGGTTTTCTCTCTGTTCCTCATACATGATACTATATTTCTCATGTCTGTGCTTTGCAAGGGCCACGGCCATGGCCACTCTCCCTGCCTAAGGATGCATTTCCTCCTTATCTCAGCCTTTACAGAGTCCTTCTGTTCCTTTAAGATGCATCTCAAGCACCATCACCTGCAAGAAACCTTTCCAGATATCCACCAACTGCTAGTGCTCTCTCTCTCAAACTACTCTGTAAATATTCATATTTATTCACTTTATATTTATGTTGTATATATAGTTGTATATATTTTTGTTGCTTCGCCCATTAGAATGTAAGCTCCTTGGGGCAGCTATACTTAACTAGCTCTATAACCCTGGGCAACTTAACTCCAAATGCCTCCCTCTCTCCCTACAAAGAAAAGAAACGGAATAGGGAAAAAAAAAAAAAGAAAGAAAAGAATGTAAATTCCTTGAGAGTAGAGATTATTTCATTCTTTGTATTTGTATCGCCATCACCTAGTGTCATTTCTGGTAGTAGTTGCCTAATAAATGCACACTGACTGATGCATGTTGAAGGATCTCTGTAGCACAGGAAAATGAAAGCCTCTCCAGGACACATCTATTAGTGCTTCACTCACCCTTCTGACTTCCACCTCAAATACCAGGGTCGAATCTGATGGAATATGTCCACTTATACCTTCGGAGCCATAAGCATATGTTGGAGGAATAATAAGAAGCCTTTTCCCTCCTTTCCTCATGCCGAGCATTCCATCTTCCCAGCCCTTTAGAGATCAGAACACAAGATTAAAGATTAGCTGGCATGAATTGAATTAAAAATAATCAGTCAGTTAACATACATTAAGTACCTAATATGCACCAAGCTCTGTGCTAAGCTATGGAGCTCATAGCCTAATGGTGGAGACAACACACAAACAACTATGTACAAAATAAATTGGAAATAATCCACAGAGGAAAGGCACTAGAATTAATAGAGATTGGTGAAGGTTTCCTGTAGAAGGTGGGATTTAAGCTGGGACTTTAAGGATGTCGGGAAAGTTGGGAAGTGGAGATGAGAAAGAAGTGTTCCAGGCATAGGAGAAACCAGGGAAAATACCCAGAGTGGGGAGAAAGAATATCTTGTTCCAGGAACAGTGAAGAGGAGTGTCCCTGGATCAAAAAGTACATAGAGGAAGAAAGTGGCGAAGTATAAAAAGACTAGAAAGGTATATATGTATATATGTATGGGTGATGTGGGGTGGGGTGGAGAGAGGTTATTTGAACAACAAAAAAGAGGATTTTATATTTAACTCTAGACTCTCTATTTGACAGGGAGCCACTGGAGTTTACTGAGTTGAGGTGACATGGCTGGACCAGCACTTTAGAAAAATTACATTGGTTGCTGAGTAGGGGACAGAGAACAATGGGGAAAGAATTGCGGCAGGCAGATCTACCAGCAAGCTAATGGTATACTCCAGGCAAGAAGAAATGAGCTCCTGCTCATCAAGGCAGTGGCACTGTCAGGAGAGAAGGGGACATATTCAAAAGATGTTATAAAGGCTGAATTGATAGGCCTTGGCAACAGATTAGATATGTGGGGTGACAGACAGTCAGGAGCCAAGGATGACACCTAGCAGCAGAACATCAGAGCCAAGAGGATCAAGACTCATAGGACCAAAGGTGACCTCCAAAAGCCATCTAGGTCACCACTGTGCCTCATACAGCAGTGTCTAAAATAGATTTTCCAGACTTTTTTTTTTATTGTAGAATTCTCTCTCTCTCTCTCTCTCTCTCTCTCTCTCTCTCTCTCCTCCTTTCTCTCTGTCTCTGTCTCCCCCAAATTTCCTCATAATAGATCTGGTAAACCTAATGTCCATTGTTAAAATCACACCTTTCTTGATTAGGAAAAATTATCTGCCTATGATGATAAGGAAGAGAAACAGAGAACAACGAGGGGCAAGAATTCAGCAGCAATCTGTGCTGGCCACAAACCAAAGTCAGACTATGAATACGGTCTAAGAAAAAAACCCAGGAAGGGCCTTACAATCCAGCAACACAAGTACTTCTAGACAATGTTAAGGAATGCCAGACAGATGACATCTACCTTGGTTTGAAATATTTTTCTAGAGAGGGAAGTTCTACCATTCTTGGTAGCTTCTTGGTGAAAATTTGGTTAGAAGAGTTTCCCCCAGGGCAGAAAGGAAAAGGCAGGAGAGTTGAAAATTGTGATGAGTTTTCTTTTTTGTATATTAACTTAAAGGCAACATTTAAGAAAATGTGTGTAGTAATTCACAGAATTTTTTTTTCTCTTCTAGTTTCCAAACAAGCCTTTTAGGATAGTCAGAAATATGCCAAATATTGGAAATTAGAAGTAAGCTTCTTGGGGCGAGGGGGGGGGGAGAGGGGCGGCAGGGCAATTGGGGTTAGGGGACTTGCCCAAGGTCACACAGCTAGTACATGTGTGAAGTGACTGAGGCTGCATTTGAACTCAGGTCTTCCTGACTCCAGGGCCGGTGTTCTACTCACTGCACCACACAGCTGCCCTAGAAGTAAGCTTCTTGAATTAGCCCCACAGGCGTTTACAGATTCAAAGAGGGAAACAATCAGTGTGGCAAAGTAGAAGAGGCAAAAGACTGGGAGTCCAGGAGACTTGGGACCTGTTTTGTGATTAATCATTGTGTGACTTTGGACAAGTCACCTGCCTGTGCTTCAGTATTTCTGTACGTCAAGTGGGGGGCAGAGGGGTGCCCTGCCAGCTTTGAAATCGTTTCAGTCTGATTTAATGCTTTACCTTAATGACTTTTCCTGATCCCAGCTTTAATCGAAGCAGTTTATCCTTGTTAACAGAAGAGTCAAACACCTAAATATGGGAACAGAATCATCCAATAAAGTCCCAAACAGTAAAAAAATAATTATGAAGATCAGCAAAGTTTTAATGTAATCCCAAACAAGTACAGAAAAAAATAGTTCAAAGGGTGTGGAGTAGTCATGGTATAGTTTGATTAGGCCTTCATAGGCGCTATTAAGCTGAACACCTCTGCCAATATCATGGCAATATTTTAAGAAAAACTGAAAAAGTAAAACTTAATTTTAAAGACACAAGTCTACATCCATCAACAAATATCTCCTTAACCTACAAAGTGCAAGGTACTAACTTAAAAGCTGCATGTGTGGGAAGGGAGCATACATAAAGACACAAAAAGAAAGCATTCAAGGAGCATCCACTCTGGATGTGGCATTAAGTGAGACTAACAACACAAGGCAGTAAATCACACAGGCCAGAGGAGTGCTGGAGGCAGTCTGGGGAAGGAGAGCCACTTTGGCTTTTGATATCAGGAGGTAAGTTAGGATCTGACAGAAATTGAAATCAGTACACTAGTGGATATAAATCTAAATTTGTACCACTTAACCATTCCATCTGACATCTGTGAACAAAGTCACTTGAATATGGTCACCTAAATCTTCTCCTCTCCTCTCCTCCCCTCCCCTCCGCCCCCCTCTGTCTCCCCTGCTCATAACTTCATGACCCTGATTTTTATATTTTCTGCTGATAACATAAACCTCTAACCCATGATTTTCCTAAAATACAATGCTACAGAAGGCTCTGGACTACTACATATACTAGCCCGGCAACTTGGGTTCGAATTAGCACTCACAAAATGGAGAATACTCTGTTAGGTACTTGGGGAGTCAGGAAAAAGTGCCTTCTAGGCACTTACAGCAGAAATGAGGGGAGGGGACTGAGTGGGGGAGTTAATGACTTATTAAATAAATATCCATACCAGAGTTTAATAAAGTAGTTAAGTCCAGGGACTCTATCTCTGGAATGGAAGCTAGACATTTTGTTCCACTCTGATTTGACAACTCTTATCTACTTCAAAATTTTAGCCACATATTATGAAAAGTACTCTGTAAATTTTTTTTAAAAATGAGAACATAAGAAGTTAGCTCGAAAGTTATAAAAGTGTAAACTGCATGGCGGTGTACATTTGGGGACCAGTCAATCTCTGAAATTCAGGGCAGTTCTGATACACAGCTCATTCTTACTTTCAATGAAAAGCATTACTTTTAAGATGCATTCTTAGCAATCGGACTCCAGTAAGCACTGATGCTCCAAGCACTGTGCCACACACAGCGGTACAAGGATAGAAATGGAACAGCCCCTATTCCTGAGGAGCTCACATTGTGTCAGAGGAGACACATGAAGAAACATTTGTGTATTCACACTACAGGAAAACGACTGGATCTGTGATTTCACTGGTATAGACTTGGTATAGAAGACTTTTTCTTAAACCTGCAGTCTTAGAGAGTTGCCTGGAGCACTGAGAATTGCTCAGGAACACAAAGCAAGGATGTGTTAGACTTGTACCCACCTAGGTTTTCCTGGCTTCGCGGGCAGCTCTCTACCCACTATACCACACTGCCTTTGTCAAACTATCTACAAAATAAATACAAACTAATTTTTTTGTGGAGAAGAACTAGCAGTTGAGGGACAAGCAAATGTTTCTGTAGAAGGTGCTTAAGTGCACATTAAAACAAAATAGGATTTCTAAGAAGAAAATGTAAGAAGTGAACACACTCTAGGCATGGGGCACAGCCAGTGCAAGGTCTTGGATGCCAAAGTCATGATGCCATATGGGAAAAATTGTAAGGAAGCCAGTTTGGTCAGATTGTAGAGCTTACAAAGGGTAGTGATGTAAAGGCTTCCTGTTGCCTCTAAGATCAAATATTAACTCTTTTGTTTGGTATCTGAAGCCTTTTTTAACTAGTCCTAGTTTACCTTTCCAGCTACCAGAGTTTACTGAGTAGGAGAATGACATGATCAGAACAGCATTTTAGGGAAGTCACTTTGGCAGCTGGGAGGAGGATCGATTTGATGCCCCTAGTCCCCACAAATATACAATAATGTAATAGAATCAGAGACAGAATGGACCTTAAAGATCATCAAGTCCAACTCTCATTTTACAGACGAGGAACTGAGGCCAAAAGTGGTTAAGTGACTTGCCTAAGGTTTCATACATATTAAGTGGCAGAGGCAGAATTTGAACCCAGGTCTTCTGCCTCTAATCCCAGAGCACTTTCCACAATACTACACTATCCCCTCAGAGGAGCTTTTAAAAATTTCTCAAAAGCAAACGTCTTTGTCCAACTCAATTTTTTGTTTCTCTCAGTGTTTCAGGGCCTGACTAGGCTATTCATCTGGATTTCCTCAGGTTAGGAAACATATAATATCCCATATTTTCTCAATTACATCTCCCCTCAAAATGCACTTTTAATGAGATTGCAAAAGGAATATCCTTTTTTTGTACAGAAAATATTGCCACAGTACTTAGATCTGTGATCTCTGACATTCTCCAAATGGCCTTTCCTAAAATTATCCCTGATTGTCAAAAAGGACATGAAAGACAGAAATGGAAGACAAGAGAAGACAATCACTGTAAAAGGTTAAAAACAGTAAAAAATATTTCTACTTCCAAATAGTTATTTGAATGGGAAACAATCACAAAATGGAAAATCATTTAGCATGAAATTTCACATGCCTTTGTAAAGGCAAATCCATTAGTCCTATTCTGGCCTTTGAAGCCACACTGAAGAAATCTACGTATTAGTCCTTCAAATACATAGACAGTGATAATGTTTCCCCTCACTCTTAACATTTCCTGGGTAAAACCATCCCTCATCCCTTTAGTCATTCTTTATGGTTTTCAGACTCCTTACTAACCTCACTGCCCTCCCGTTTTATTTGAAAACGTTCCCCTTAGAATGTGGCACCTAGAACTTGACACCAATTCTTCAGATGTGGTGTGGCCAACACAGAATACAACAGAATTATTAATATGATCTGGATGCTGTTATGGTTAATGCTATCTCTGAAACCTTTCTAGCTCCAGAATCCTGCAATTTTATGAAAAAAGAAATTGATATTTAATTGATAAATCACAGATGGGTAGATCAGTCTCCTTTTCTTCCTTGGAACACAGATTAAGCATAGTAACATATGAGTAACTTACTGCCATCTTCCCTGTTTTCCCTCTAGGGGAGTCACTAGGCCTGTTTATTTTAGCATTTCATTAACTCATGCTTATGGACAAATACAAAGATAAAGATAATGCTCGCATATTCTGATAATTTTGAAAATGAAGAATTTTCTCATCTACCATCAACAATCTATAAAAAATTTTTCTTACCTGGCCTAGTCCATGATTCTGGAAGAGCCAGCCCGTATAGGCCACCTCCAAAGAATTACCAACTTCAACACATGGACCCTCTCCTATAGTAAGATCCTGGCTCAACACAACTTCCAAGGAGGATACACTGTTACATTTGGCAATGCATATCTGCAAAAAGGAAACCACAAGAACCAAAAATGGGCACACATTTGGCATTTAAGTAATATTTATTTCCCCCCGCCCCAACAATTGCTTCTACCAGGAAAACAGATAAAAAAATTCAGAGGAACCAAAAAGGCAGCAAAAGCCCAAAGTCACTGCTTTAAAACAGAGTAAAATCTGCCTGAGTCATTACCCCTATTGAAGGATCCTTTCCACACGTACTGAAATTGAACGTTGTCTATGTGCAAGGTACTGTGCTGGAGCAACAGTTAACAGATAATTCCGACCATAATAGGAGATTCATGAAAGTGTGGAAGAGGGGGCAGCTAGGTGGTGCAGTGAGTGAGGACCAGCCCTGACTCAGTCACACTTACTAGCTGTGTGACCTTGGGCAAGTCACTTTACTCCAATTGCCTTGCCTTAACCCCCCTCCAAAAAAAAAAAAGTGTGGAAGGGAAGAGGAGTCCTCTCCCAAGTTAACCTTGTGTTTTGGGGTTGGGGGGGTGGGGTGGGCGGGGGGACTTTTTTAGTTCCAAATTCTTTCCCTTCCCTTCCTCTTTCCTCCCTTTGAGAAGGCAAGAAAAACAAAACCCATTACAAATATGTAAAAGTTGTGTAAGACAAACATCCACATTAGCCATGTTAAAACAAAACAAAACAAGGAAAAGAAACTAAAAGAAGAAAATACACTTCGATCTGCACTTTGAGTCTATCAGCTCTCTTTCTGAAGGTGGATAGCATGTTCATCATAAGTCCTTGGAACTGAGGCTGATCATGGTGTCATGTAAGTTACTAAATCTTTCAAAATTTTGACAATATTGCTGTCACTGTATAAACTGTTCTCCTGATTCTGTTTACTTCACTTTGAATCAGTTCATATAAGTCTTCCCAGGTCTTTCTGAAACCATCTCCATCATTTCTTAGAGCACAACAATATTCCATCACAATCATATACCACAACTGGTTTAACCATTCCCCAATTGTTGGGTGGTCCCCTCAGTTTCCAATTCTTTGCCACCATGAAAAAGAACTGCTATAAAAGTTTATATGTATATATGGGTGCTTTTCCTTTTTCTTTGGTCTTTTGGAATACAGACCTAGTAGCAGTATCACTGGGTCAAAATGTATATAGAATTTAATAGCTTTTGGGGTATCTTTCCAAAATGCTTTTCAGAATGACTAGACTATTTCAAAGCTCCACTAACAATACACCGTTACTGTACCTATTTTTCCACACTCCCCCCTAAAAGCATTTGTCATCTTAGCCAATCTGATGGGTATGAGGTGGTACCTTGGAGTTATTTTAATTTGCATTTCCCTAATTATTAATGATTTAGAGCATTTTTTTCATATGGCTATTGATCTTGTTCTCTTTTCCTCAAACCCTCCCCTCTTCCTAACTTCCCTATCATTGTTGAGGGCACTACTACCATCCCAGTGTCTTAGGTTCACCATTCACATGTCATTCTTGACTCTACACTTTCTCTCATCCCTTATATCCAATCAATTGCCAAATTCTGTCAAGTCTACCTTCATAACATCTTTTATATATGCCCCTATATCTCCTCTGACTCTGCCTCCACCCTGGTAAAGGTCCTCATCACCTCCCACCTGGACTGCTGCCATAGTCACTGGTTGTTCCTCCCACCTCAAGTCTCTCTCCACTGTAATCCCTCCTCCAGTAAACTGTCAAACTGGTCTTCCATGTCAAACACAACTCCCTACTCTCCTCCCCAACTCACTCCTCTCGCCATTCTTTCTTACATCTTATATCCGTGTACTTTTTTGATGGGGGTACAATCTCTGGGAACCCCCTTGAACCTGATGGGGTACAGTCTCTGGGAGCCCCCTTGAATCTTCCCACTAGATCTGGCCTTCACCTTGAGGCCATAAGCCTTTCACTATCTAGCCCAAATTTCTACCTAGCCTACCCCTCTAAGGTCCAGCTGCTTCCCACCCTAGATCCCATCAAATTCCCATTCTGTTTCCTGGAGTCTAGACTTCTAGTCACCCCAGTCCCATCAAGATCCTCCTTAGACTGCTCCTCAAGACCCTCCTAAACCCCTCCTCTAGTCACCCCAGACTACTTGACCACCCTTAGATCTCTCCCACAATCTTTCTGTATATAAGTTTCATCCTGCCCCCATGAAGGTGCTCAGATTCAATCTAGCTCAGCAGATTGAACCTGGCCCACTTGTGAAAAAGAGTATCACAAATCGTAAGATTTCTTAAGAGTCAACCCAATAAGGTGAATCCTTAATAAACTTTGTCTTTTTCTTTGGCTGAGAAGACGAGTCAAATTCATTTGGTAGGACTCGGTGTGTTGGTATTTTGGGGTCTCAAGCACCCCTAAAAAACTATGGTTCCCTAACCTCATCATTTTGATCCAGTGACACTGGTCAACTTGCTGTTCCTCAACAAGACTTCCAATGCTAGGGATGGCTGTTCTCCATCACTGGAACTCTCTCCCTCCTGTAAAATCCCGCCTTCCTTCTAGTCTCAACTGAAGTAGCCACTATCTACAAGAAGCCTTTCCCAACCCTACTTAATCTTAGCGCTTTCCATCTGAGATTATTTCCAATTTATTCTGTATATGATTTGCTTATTCATAGTTGTTTACATGCTGTCTCCCTCACTAGACTGTGAACTACTAGAAAGTAGTGACTGTATTTTAACTTTTTTTGTATTGTATGTACTTAGTATAGTGCCCAGCCCACTGTATAAATAAATGTTTGTTATCTGATTTCAAGTTTCAATACTGGACAGCTGTGGGGTTAAATTCAAATAGAAACATATCTCCGCCACCTCATACTGACTTAGAAAACCACAAGTTAACATTTATCTATGTTGTATATTTTTATTAAACATCCACTTATCACATCTTAATCTGGTTCCACAAGCACTGGGAGGTGGGTTGAAGGTGACACCTTGAATCTTACTAGTGGGAAATAACAAGTATGCACATAAGCAAATATGAATTATTTACAAAGGTAATTACAAAGGATATACAATAATTTCACTGCTGTTGGGAGAACCAACGATTAAGAGGATTAGAGAAGACCACCTATACAAGGTGGTGTTTGGGGTGAGCCTTGAAGTGACCTTAAGGATTCCAATGGGCAGAAGCAAGCACTGAACAAAGAGTACTGGAGATGGAGGCTGCAATGGCAAGCAAAATAGGACTTCTCACTGTTCTTTGTTTGAATGGGGCAGGTAAGTTGGGATCTTCTGCCTTGGAATGTTTCTCAGCTCTAAGATAATCCAAGAGTCACTGAACTGTATTTGATCTGGTGCTGGTGGTTGCAGCTTTCCCACATTGATTTCTCACGCTCTAAATGGTGAGGCTCAAGCGCCCCAGGGCCTTGTGACAGGTATACAAGTCTGAGGTTGGCATTTGACTTTTGGGGGTACACTCATTGAAAGTATATGGGTGAAAAGACTCTGGGTAAGCCATTGAACCTGCTTGCCTCACCCCTGGCTTTGTAACCCAGATAGATGAATGTTGATGCTTCTCTGGCAATTATGAATTGTGATTTAAATCAGACAAGGTCTGTCTGTTGATGCTTGTAATTTCTGTTTATATTTGCCCTGAATTTCAGGGGACTGATCTTTTCCCCCTGAACTTAGTGAATAATATATGTTTAAACTGAAACTGTAAACCCCTTAAAGTTGCTTTCCTTAGAAAAGCATATCAAAGAACCTGTTCTAGCTGTTGTTGGTCTTTCACCCCCACAACAGCTGCTAGTCACATTGTTGTTACAGAGGCACAGCCTATGCAGAGGCCCAGGGGGGAGGAAAGAGGTCATTGTTATAGGGGGACATCATGGAGGCTGTACAGAGTACTCAATGTGGCCTGTGGAACCCATTATCTTTTCCCTAAACCCACTCTTCTTAACTTCTTTCTTTTGAGAGCACTGCCATTCTATCAGTCACTCAAGTTTCATAATCTTAAAATCAAGCTCAACTATTCACTCTTCCTACACCCTCCAAATCCAATCAGTTGCTAAGTCACAAACTCCATGCTCTAGCCAAACTGGCCTTCCAGATGTTTCCCCAAAAGACCTTCTATCTCCTCTCCCTGGGCCTTTGCATACCATCTAGCATACCCTTTCTACAGTACTTGCTTCTACCCATTGGAACACTTAGGACCCTGTAGCAACAACTGGGCTAGCAGGTGTTGTGGGCGTATAAGACCCAACAAGAGCTGCCAGCACAGGTTCTTTGATCTGCTTTACTAAGGAAAGTAATTTTAAGGGATTAACAATCTCAAGTTTAATTAAACATACATATATCAATCACTTAGTTCAGGGGGAAAAGATCTGTCCCCTGAACTTCAAGGCAAATACAAACAGAAATTACAAACATCAAAAGACAGACTTTGTCGGATTCAAATCTC
>CM053625.1:119259419-119309627 GCA_028646595.1 Phalanger gymnotis | reverse complement strand
ACACACACACACACACACAGAGCATAGAGAAAATCAGTTTCACTGCCTTATAGCTATACATCATCAAACATTTTCAAAAAACTACCTGTTTATTGAAATCCACTGCAGCCTTTTCTGATTCAAACATCATAGACCAATTTTGTCTCTGGTCATCATAAAAGGTGCTATAGTTGTTGGGCTGTACCTGTAGGAAAAAGCAATATTTGAACCATTAAAGCATGTGCAACTCATAAGCTTTTGTTGTTTCTGAATCATTTTTCAGTCGTGTCCAACCTTCGTGACCCCAGTTGGGGTTTTCTTGGCAAAGACCCTGGAATGGTTTGTCATTTCCTTCTTGAATTCACTTGGCAGGTGAGGAAACTGTAGCAAATCCAGGGTCACACAGCTAGTAAGTTTTGAGGCCAGATTTGAACTCTGGAAGATGAATCTTCCTATCTCTAAGCCTGACACTCTAACAACTGCACCAGCTAGCTGCCCTACATTTTTGCTCACAAGTAACAGAAGACAAATATCATTTGTCTAACATTATAGTCAATACCCTGACCAAAAAGAACCCATAGAAGTCAAGGGAGCCATCCCTTCCTGAATTCTCAGGTCTTGTCTCTATTCCATAGCCACCTTTAAAAGGTTTTAGTAGTTACAGGGAAGATCAAAATAAGCAGTGGAACTAATATTTTATATTTTGGGTCTGTGCTTCTGCTGGGGTGCTTGGATGCCTGGGCTTGGACTCCAATTCTAAGATCACATTTTTGTCAGCCTCAAAACACTGTCCCTGGCATTTTCTCTCCAGCCCAAAATCAGTATGCTCTAGCAAAACACTTATCTCTCTTCCTGATACAGTAGCTAGCTGCACCTATAGAATTTATTAGTTTGAACTGGCTGTGTACTGGCTCACACAGATATTTACTATTTACTAGACTATCATTTGCATCCTGGACTCCTCATTATTTGTACCCCAGATTTAGCCATATGTATACTCCCTTCGTTTATCTTGACTAACAAAACATTGATGGCAGGCAACCTGGGTATTTCTCAATCTTTAGTTGACTTAGTGATGTTTCAGGCCTAAAGCCATAATGCCTGTAGCCCCACTTTGGGCAATTTCCCAGTGAACTCTGGGTAAAATACCTATAGAGTAGTTACAAGATGTGTTACTTTAAGAACTGACCACTCCTTAACCACTCCCTAATCCCACCCTGAATCATCTAATTAGCATATTTGGCACTTGTTTTAATATAGTTTATCTTATATAAACTTTAACTGTACCCCTCTAAGGTTGCAAGTTCTCTAGGAACTCTTGCCTGCTAAAAAGCATAACAATAAATCTTTGCCACCTTGACTTAAAGAATGCTCAAGTCTGTGAATTCATTCTAGATGAACCTGTCAGGGAACTCAGGTCTTGGGTTCCTGTATCTTTCCTCAAATCCCATCACTTCCTTAGAAAGTTATTCCAAGGTATAGAATGATGTTCAATGTCTCTTACCGTCAGTTCAAAGTTTGGATGAATCCTGGCAGAGGTGACTGGCTGTTGCTGACTTATGTAAATGAGAATCCTATACTGGAGTCCACCAAAGATGGAATATAAGAACAAGAAGAGAAGGCAAAAAATGAACAGAAAATCCATATTGGTAGATACTTGTAGCTAAAGTCTACAAAAATCTTATATTTCTTCCTAACTTTGCCCTAAGGAATTATCCCTTCCTTTTTCATTTTTCCTTCCAATTTTGGTCTCTACGTATTGTTTCATATCTTTCTATACAACTGAACATCTTTTACTTTTTGTGTTATATTCTCATTTAAAGAAAGTGAACTTAAGTAATGCAACTAATGCAACAGAATTAATGCTTTCAAAAATGGCACAGTCCCCTTGGAAAGAAGAAAAAAAGCTCCAGTCTGACAAGTATAGAGAAGTAAAAAAGAACAATTTGCACAATCTGTAGTCATGTGCAAAATAAGATCAAAGGCATTACAACCTCGGCTTTCAGTACAAGATGAGGTCTGAACATGCTCACTTCCTCATTGAAGCTCTAATTTAAGGGAACAGTTCACTCCTTGAAATTAGAAACTTCTTGGGTGAAAAATCTATCTGAAGAGTACGCAGGAGATGAGGTGTTTTTTACACCATTTCTCAAGCTCAAAAAGATGAGTTAATTCTTGAAGAACACGATATTGAATCTATATTAAATTTGGCTGCCCTTACCCAATGGACCACAATAGTGAAAAACAAGAATATCAGGAAATTTGGGGAGGTCATCTGGGCTTCTAAGAAAAGAGTAGGGCCACAGGACGATGAATGGTTTGAAAAGGGGTCAGCTTCTAAAGAGTATACTGCAGACTCTCTCAGATGTTATTTTTAAAAATATATATTTGGTTTAAAAAAGCGGCTCTGGAGACAATTCTAAAGATGACTTTAAAAAATGATTCATGTAACAGACTCATTATTAGAATGAGGATAGAGTGGCCTAAAAGAATGACACTGAAGTCAGAAATACTTAATTGAAGATCCTGGATTTCTCCCTTCTGCCATTAGGATTGACTAAAATGCTCTCTATGCACAACAATAAATATTGCTGATAACTAAGCAGAAAAGGAAATGTTCCTTCTAACTAGCTTACTTTTAAAGTCTAAATTCTTTAGGCAGATTCAAATGATTAAAAAAGGTCTAGCACAAACTGGCTTATTCACAAGAATGAAAGGAAAAGCATTATTTACTATGATTTAGACTCACAATCATCAGCAAGGTAAACAACCAAACTCATCACAAGACCAAAAAAGGCACTGGGCAAGCTCAAATGACAACTGCCACCTCAGCAGTTTTCACTTAGAGAGAAATCTATTTCCTGAAAAGAAAACTCCACACCTAAGAACTCGCACATATTTGGGTAACAGTATCAGCAGAAAGGCAAGATAAAATTACAAATATCACCGCAAGCTCCACTATAGCATCCTGTTGAGCCAGGCATAGACTTCAATGCGTATGCATGCACGCACACACACACACACACACACACACACACCATATGTATCATACACCTATATACACATGCGAGCAATAAATATATATAAATATATATTTGTGTGTGTATATACATGTGTACATGCACACACAAAATCTTGAGTAGCTTAAATCAGCACTAAGACTTTGGGGAGAATACACGCATGTATACATAGAATCAGGGCCCTTCTCACCTCTTTGGCAGTGTGGTTCCCCAGGACTGCAGCACCAAATTTTCCTTGTTTCACATACTGACCATTTGTGCTAAAGAAACAGAAAAATTGCTTAATAAAAGTGCTACAAAATAAATAGATACTAATAGATTAACAATGACTGCAACAATGTAGAGTTAAGACCACTAAAAGGAAGTCAAGCTTTTGACTAACTGGAAAACCAGGCAAGGCATGAAGCATAGCTAATGAAGCCCATGACCCCACTCACAGGGGAGAGTCAGAGAACAACTAGAGAGAAATTTCGTATACACTGTCAGATGTAGTAGCCATTGTATCAGGCTTTTACTTTATTGTTTTCCTTTTTTGCTTGTTTTTGTTTTTTGGCAGGGCAATTGGGGTTAAGTGACTGGCCCAATGTGTCAAGTGTCTGAGGCCGCATTTGAACTCAGGTCCTCCTGACTCCAGGGCTGTGCTGGTACTCTACTCTCTGTACCACCTAGCTGCCCCACTGTTTTCCTTTTTCACTACAAAGGGTTCAATGTGTGTGAAACAACTGATGTTTAAAAAAAAAAAGGCATCAATAAAGCTTATTTTGAAAATAACAAAAATCATTTAGTAGGAATAAGAGCTACCCAAAAAGTAAACTAATTAGTCATCAGAAAGGTAAACATCTCACAACTGAAACTTTTTTTTTAATCTGTAAGAAGGTACATGCTCTAACAAGACAATATAAGGAGGGAGGCAGGGAAGGGAGATTTAAAGAGAGTGAAGCTGGTCACAACTCACATTTAGAATCAGTTCCACAGAGAGGGAAGGCTATGTTTTTGCAAGGGCCATACATGGAACCACACAGCTACAGTCACAAGCAGTAGCATCGAGTTCCTAGAGTTCCTGGCATCAGGGGAGAAGTAGCAAAGCCATGAAGGAAAGAAGGGAGGCAGGGAACAAGTATTTATTAAGCTCCTACTATATGCCAGAGACTGTGCTAAGTGCTTTATAAATATCTCATTTGATGTTCACTAATAACCCTATGGGGCAGATACTATTATTATCTTCGATTTGCAGTTGAGGAAATTGAGGCAGACAGAAGTAAAGTGACTTGCCCAAAGTCACGCAGCTAACTATTATCTGATGTGGGATTTGAACTGAGATCTTCCTGACTCCCAGACCAGCGCTGTATCCATTGTACCATCTCACTGCTTCACGGATACTGAGAGTAATGTGGATAATGCAGCTCTGGGGTAGGAAGTTGAGAAATATTGAAAAGTGGGTTACCTGACTGTCCAGCAAATCTAAATGCCTTCTCTTAGCAGGCGGGATTCAAACCCAGGCTGGGAATACAAGTCTAGAGAAGTACACTGGGCCTGAGTCAGGCAGGGTTCCTGGAGAAGGAAGAAGCATTTTGCCTGTTTTGGGTCTCAGATACAAGGCCTTTACATTTTTTTGGTCAAGTGAAACAAGACCTCTCCTATACTTGATGGTTCACTAGTCTGAATGCTAGTGTAGGAGTTAAGAGGGCTTTTTCTTTTGCTGGAGAGACTGAGAACATGAATCAAATCCCAAAGTTCTCAGGAAACAC
The DNA here is from genome assembly GCA_028646595.1 of Phalanger gymnotis. NCBI lineage: Eukaryota > Metazoa > Chordata > Mammalia > Diprotodontia > Phalangeridae > Phalanger > Phalanger gymnotis. The sequence goes on along the minus strand of CM053625.1, from coordinate 119,304,880 downwards.
TGGGTGAAGGCATGAGCCAAAAAGAGAGATTTTGTGAAAAAGCCTAACAATGGATCTAGTCTATATAAACTCAGCTCTGAGGCATGGGTCACAATAAATTGTTAAGAGTTAGAAGAGATGGTCTCTAGATGAGATCTGGAGAACTGTTAAAGAAAGACACTTTCCCCCTCTCAACAGACAGGTGCAGATAGGGATGTGTTACAGCCAGCTCCAACAAGCTCTCTATTGTTAAATTTTCAGCGTGAGTATTTATACCTTGGAAATCAGCAAGTTGCACACCAAGTAAACTTGATTTACTGTTTGTTAACTGGCTAGTCTTAAGAAAGTGACAGAGAAAATGTTAATAATATAGATTCAACCTAAAAGTATGATTATACACATTATACACACAAAGACACATACACACTACCTGTAAACATTTACCAGCATACCTCTGGCTACAGATTATGGTTCTACTATCAGACACAGCCACTGTGCCAGCTGGCTTTGCTTAAATATTTTTGTTATAGATGGAGATTGAAAGAGAAATGACTGACATAAACACAGAAGGCAATAATAAAACTTATTTGTCTTGTTTTTTTTTTGGGGGGAGGGAGGCAGGGCAATTGAGGTTAAGTGACTTGCCCAAGGTCACACAGCTAGTAAGTGTGTCAAATGTCTGAGGTCAGACTTGAAGTCAGGTCCTTCTGGCTCCAGGGCCTGTGCTCTCCTCACTGTGCCACCTAACTGCCACAATAAAACTTTTTAAAGTCATATAATCTAACCCTCTCATTTTAGAGGTGAAGAAACTAGAAAATCAATGCTGGATAAGCACAAGTATTCTTGTCCTTTCACCACTAGGATGATTTTATTAGCTACTTACAATCGGTATGCATGGACAGCCGTGGCAGCTAGGACTGTAGAAGTGCCAACAGAGGCTGTAGTCAGAGGAGTTTTCTGTGCTGGCTGATTTACTGGAGGGGAAGAAATGGGGATTTCATTAATTTCATACTTAGGAGAAGTATTCTGCCCTTAAATAAACCTTGAATTTATATCTTGCCCTCATATTTATATTGTTCTACATTTTTCCAAGCATCTGTCCTGTACATAATCTCATTTAATTTTTACAACCAGGTGGCTAACCTAAGACAGGCATTAGCCTCATTTAGTAGATGAGCAATCTGCAGACAACAGTCATCAGAAATTACCTGCCCAAGGTTACACATTCTCCTAAGCTCTTTGGATGGGTATGGTAGGTCAACAGAAATGACCGAATTTAATATCTCTAAGGTGTTCTCATTTGCTTTTGTTTCTGTCCTCCATTTCCCTCTCCCCCTTTCCTGTGTACTCTCTCTGTGTATGTGTGTGTGTGTGTGTGTGTGTGTGTGCGCGCGTCTCCCTAATTCCACCATGACTACGACTTAGGAAGGACATAAGCATATGGGTGAGCGAAGAGCACCAATATCCTTTTCCTCCTCTTCTGGCAATTCATCATCCACACATTTTGCAAGTTATATACATTTGGGTTAATACATTCCCCCAGCCCCCTTTTTTTTGGTGGCAATCCAGGTTAAATGACTTGCTCAAGGTCACACAGCTAATAAGTTATCTGAGGCCTGATTTGAAAGCAGGTCCTCCTGAATGCAGGTCAGGTGCTCTATCCACTGTACCACCCAGCTGCCCCAACTCATTCCCTTTTAAAGATACTCTCATTTTTCTTTAAGAGTTATGCTTATCTTCATACTATGAACAATCAGGTCAACTCTGAATTCAACAAATCGACCAGAGCAGTAAGTTAATGGCCAGTCTGAGGAAGGCAGAAAGAAGAGAGGGGCCTACTCTGGGGTCTGAACCCTTTCTAAGCAGGAAGTTAGTGGGCAGAAGGTGTGGTGGGTGGGTGGCTGGAGGGCAGCTGAATGGCCAGAGGGCAGTAAGGGAATGGCTGCAAGTCAAGAACAAGATTAGTATATAGGATATCAGAGACAAATATCCCCAGCAGCCTGTTTACTGAGAAAACTATCAACTGGCTAAAAGGCTTCCTGATACAGAATTAAGATTTCATGATTGGTTAGAAAGGCTGCTAGCAAAATTCATTCCCTTCTCCCACAGCCAAGTCAGGGTCCTCAGGACAGTTGGATTCCCACTCAGCCTCTTTCCCTCCACTACTGGAAGAGACAAAAGGAGGAGGAAAAAAAAAAGAGGAAATGGAGATATGTACATGTGCCTTCTAGGGGGAATACATGTCAATACCCTAAGGTTATGGAACTTTACTTCTCTTGGTCTATCCCAACCACCCCCCTCTCCAAGCTCCTCCATCTTATTACAGTATAATAGGTACAGTATAGTAGTATAGTAATTTACCAGTTTTCTTTATTCACTGGGAACCTGTAACAGATGTTCCCCAAGAAAGAATGCCTATTGCCTTGGCATTTTATTTGCATATGGTTATATAATATAGTGTATAGATAATTTTTCCAAGCTAAAGCGTCATTATAGTTTAACTTAAAGTTATCATTTACTCATTTTCTTCTTTGCTTATCCTCATTCACTTAACTCAAATGAGCCTGAAGTATATTCAAATGAAGGAAGAAAAGGAAGGTAAAATGGCAAAGAGCCCCCCAAATCCCTGCCAGGCTTGAGTTTGGACAACAGTGCTCTAGGCCAAGGGTTGACAACGTGTGGAATCTAGGTCAAAGGTGACACATGCTAGAGTTTAGGACAGAACCAATGGATCACGATCTACAGACAGACTTTTTAAAAATAATTTTTTATTGCTAATGTTTGTTTTTACCTCATCTACATTTCCCATTATTATCCCTTCCCTTACTCTGAGCCATAAAGAATAAAAAAGAGATCAAAATAATGTATCAAAAGTATCTGAAATTTGATGTTCCAGATAGATTTTAACTCTCTAACCTACAAAGAGGTTGATGAACCTCTCCCCTCCTGGTTAAGGCAATCAGACTTTTCCCGGTTCTTCCCTTTTGGGGTGCTAAGACTATCAAGTCTCCCTTTTGTTTGAATGGGTGGGAAACCTTTTTGCTGTCTACCTCTTGGAATATTTCTCAGAATTAAGACAAGCAGTAGTAATTGACTTGTATATAATGTGATGCTAGGGATGAGAAACTTTCAAATACCCAGCCTGGGTGAGGTAAGAGCCCTCAGGGGTCCTAACAGGACATAACTGAGGGGAGCTTTGTGTTTGACTTTTGGGTCACACATGGAAGGAGTGTTGAGACTCTGGGCAAGGGATGAGTGCCCTGGCTTTGTAACCCAGACCCATTGGTTCTTCTATGTATTGTGATTTGATCAGACAAGGTCTGTCTGTTGATATTTGTAATTTCTGCTTGTATTTGCCTTGAAGTTCAAGGGGCTGATCTTTTCCCCCTGAACTAGGTGAATGACACCTGTATGTTGGATTAAAGTGAGATTGTTAACACCTTAATGTTACTTTCCTTAATAAAGCAAATCAAAAGAAGTGATAGGGTTTAGACTGTGGGAGCCCCCTAGAATCTTCTCACTTAATGAGGCATTTGCTTGAGGCCATAAGCCTTTCATTATGGCTAGGCCCAAATCTCTAGGGTAGGTTACTTTTAAGCTAGGATAGCCCTCCATGTCAGACTAGTTTCCACCCTTGAGCCTATCAGTGTGTCTATGCCCAAATCTGTTATCCTTAAACTAGCCCAGCCCTACATTGTCTGTTATCTCCTGGTAGCCTTCAGCTAGCCTAGAGATTTGGGCCTAGCCTTAATGAAAGGCTTATGGCCTCAAGCAAATGCCTCATGGAATGGGAAGATTCAAGGGGAGTTCAAGGGGGCTCCCACAGTCTAAACCCCATCAGAACCTGTTAGCGCCCCTTCTGTATGCTGGGGTGATTGGTCTTACACCCCTACAGCAGCTGCTAGCCACATTGTTGCTACACCTCCCCACCCCCTTTACTGATATTCTCCTAAGGAGGGAAGGGGTAAAAGTTCCCTGATGCCCCTTTTTCTATTAGATTATTAGTCAGCTCTTCCCTTCACTCTCTCAAAGACTTCAATACACATGTATACTGCCTCATTCACCCCCAACTTCATGCCCTAGTGTTCCAAGGCTTACAGAAAATGAAGAGCAGCTTTGCTCACTAAAAAACTGGAGAACCCTAACTTAGTGAGTGGGAGAGCTGCCTCAGAGGCAGGAAGACCTAGGTTCAAGTTCCATCTCTGATATATGATGGCTGTGTCACCCTGGGCAAGTCACTTAAATTTCCCAATAGCCCAGACAGTTCTCTAAGACTAAGTCAGAGAGCAGCTGCTTCGCTGAGAACTCCCTATACTGATTAAATCACAGGTGAACAACAACAAAAAAAAAGTAACATGGCAGATCTGGCTATGAAGAGTGATGCGCCTGTGGCCCATGCATCTACCACCCCCTGCCCCTGGGAGGGGAAAAACAGGGAGAAACCATTTTGCAGCTGTCCACCTAAAAGGCTGTGCTTTGGGCTCACAGCTACTGAGAGAGTTGGCAGCAAACTTACCAGTTGCTGTTATTGTCTGGCTTTTCTTAGGTTGCTTTGGAGCTGTATACTGGAAGAATTCATTTCCATGGTCCACAACCATCTGATCCAGTCCAAAGAGAGAGGCCAATTTAGCACTGCCAAAAGAAAAGGAAGCATTCATGATACTTGATAGAAACCTAAACATATCACATGCTTAAGACATTACAGAAACCACTCAATTCAGTTCTTCCCAAATGCCATTTGGCATACATAGCTCCATGCAAGACTCACAAAAGCTCCCTTCCTCCAGATTAGCCTGCTGATAGTGGGCCTGAACGGCTTTCATAAGAGGGCCTCATGATGCTTTCATGACTATGGGAGAGTCACTCCTCCTGCACAGGCCTGTTTCCTCTAGCTGAGGGCTGAGCTCAGTGATCACTAAGTATAGCATCCATTTATCTTTTCTGGTTTTTCTAGAGTCTCAAATTCAGGATAAGAACATATGCTTTTAAAAGTGCTTTTCAAAAGTTAAACCATGCATTCAGAGTTTTAGTTCGGAGAATATGGTCACTGCAATGCTACGGTCCTTCTTTTACCTCTCCATTCTTTGATTTTGCCTTTACCTCCTGGCATATAAGGATAAAGGCAATTTTAATATATTTAAATTGAGGACTACCTATATGTATACATTCTTGAATTAGGAACATACATATTTCACAAAGCACTTTCTACACATTATCTCATTTAGTACTCACAACAACCCTGGGAGGTAAGCAATATAATTTATCTTACAGATGTGGAAAGTGAGGTTGGGAAAAACTGATCTGCTCAGAGCTGCAGTGACAAAACCAGGACTCCAACCAGAGCCTGGCTCCAGGGCCTGTGCTTTATTCTGCACATTTGATTAACCAAAACCTTCTGACATAACTCAAACATGCACACATCAGACACTCAAGACATATTTGGTTATCAGAATAACTACTCTGCCTAATCACAACAGTAAGCCAAGTGGCTTGATGTGCCCAACACTCATTTTCCCTTGACCAGTGTCCTTGTTTTTTCTTATGCTCTGCCATTAGCGGGAAAACCCTTTTTCATTCTAGCCATCAGGTAACAATTTTCATCCTATATTGGGAGCCTCTTTCTAGTCCTTCTTCTCCAATCAAGCCACAAATCTTAATATTAAGCACTGGTGTGCACTGTGCTGCTAGACCCTGGGGATGCTGAGAAACAACCCCTCATCTCAAGGAGCTTCCACTCCAATGGAAAAGACAGGAACATCTATATGGATATATGTCTTTATGTAATACACAGAATTCTTTCAAAGTAAAAAAGGTAGGTACTAACAGCTGGGGGAGGAGACAAGAAAGAGTTCACAGAGAAGGACATGCTTGAGCTTCATCTTGAAGGAAGGAAGAGGTATTTGGAGGAGCAGAGGTGGGAATGGAGTGTGTGCAAGGGGCATGGGGATCAGTGCAAAAGAGAAAAAAGATGGAATGTCATGTATGAGGAACAGAAAAAAAGGCCTGTCTGGCTGGACTGTAGAGTGTGGGAGGGGGAGAAATACACAAGGAAAGGAAGGTTAGGATTGGATTGCAAAGGGCTTTAAAAGTTAAGCTAAGAGAGTTTATACTTTGTCCTAGAAACAATAGAGAACAACTGAAATTTATTAAGTAGGAGAGTGATGATCTACATATAAGGAAAGTCACAACAAGAAGCCTTTCCAGTTTAGGAAAGAGACATTCTATCACCCATCTTCTACTGGTCTGTTGCATTATTGTATCTATTCTACCTTCCTTTTTTAAAAGTGATCAATTTCTCTTATCACAAATTTTAAATTCCATGTGGGCAAGGAACCTTCCTCTATATACATTACATACTTGCTATAAAGAAAGGGACACAAAGGTTGACTGTGGACTAGTTTTAGTTGTGGGATGAACACATATTCCCCAAGCATAGAAAAGTTTTATATTGGAATAAAATGCCTGTCATTAATGGCTCTGAATAATTCAATATATGAAATATCCCTTTGGTAGTTTCATATAACACTAAAATAGTAAATTAATCTAGGTGGTATTGCCATTTTTATTATATAGGCATAGCTAGTCACAAGCATGATGTATTATTTAAGTTTTGTGGGTTTTTTTTAGTAATGTTTTGTAGGTATATTGCCCTGGTAGATGATTCGCAGATATCTTATGCATTTTGCAGCTATTTTGGATGAAGCTTCCCTACGATATCCTTATATTCTTATAGACTCTGCTAGTGATCTCTGTGGGTTTATCTTGTATCTCTGTATAATTCATTCTCTAAGCTTTGATTGAATTTTGTTTCCACAGAGATTATATGAAAATATGATTTGAAGTCATTCTAGTGGCTAATTGTAGGAAATAAAACTGCTTTTAGAGGCAGTGGAGGAGTTTGACTACATGAAAATCAGCCTTTCTAAAAGGCAGACTCCTTCCTATGTTTTAATAAGGCCTTTTCAGGTACCTCAAAAGAACTGTCAGGCCAGGTGGCATTCACAATAGGATGAGACCCATTAAACCTGAGTGAGGGAAGGAGGGCCTTAGATAATGAGACCTTTATTATTGATATCCTGGGCTCATCTTCCAACTCACACTTTGGTCAATTCTCTTTATGAATTGAGAGGAATCCTTTCTCATGCTAACTGATGCAGACAAACCAAGAGGAAACTAAAAATATCTTGGCTAGGTATAAAGAATAAAGCGTATTAGGATGAGAAGAGAGGTGGGGGGATTAAAATGTGGAAATGTAATCACGGGGTGGGGTTTGGAGAAAGCTGAAGAAGGTGGGTCAAATCTGGATGAATTATAAAAGAGCTTCTGTAACTACCTTAAGTACGCTGGGGCAGGGCTAAGAGACCAAATTACACCATCAAATAATGACATGAAATAAAAATCTTTTTTTCTAAATTCCTCCATGGCTAGGTAAAATTCTTGGTATTTCTAACAATTCTAAATCTTATTTTAGTAGCAATGGCAATGTTGACAGTTTTGGCTTCACTATTTCCCCCAAACTAATCACTCCTACTTTCAGTTTTAAAGATTACAGTAAAAGAAAACAGCTAAAAGTGTTAAGTAAGGCTGAGACCCTACAATAATGAGGGCCAGCATTACAGTATGTGTTCAAGTACAAGACAGTCCAGACAAAGACAGAATAGATAAAAGTGTCTCTTGCTAGCTCTAGATCATTCTGGTTTTGGTTCCTCTCTCCCCCTTCCCCCAGGCATTACATATAAACTTCCCTTTTCACAAGGGTCCTTTTGCTCAATTATTTTAGATAAAAGTTTTTATATTGCAATTTAACTTTTCCTTCCTCTCCTTATCAAGAAAATTTATTCAATTGTGCTATTTCAATGAATCTTACTAAGCTGTGCCTTTTTTACTGTTAATAGATTTTTTCTGGTGAAGTTTATCAATATCTTGTATCTATATAGTAATTATGGCCTACAAATTCAAAATACTATTTCAGTATGTGCCCTGTTAAGACAGAGGGCACATACTACAGATAAACATATTGAAGAATATATTGAGCTGAAAATTATCCAAGAGGCTGGGCCTGTGTTTGCCTCCTACGAATTTTATACAATGCGGACTAATAGGCTGCACAGTCAAGTGAAGCAGAGGAAACCCTAAAAGGCCCAAGGTCAGTAGAAGACCTGGAGGTCAGCAACTCTGAGGTCCCAGCACAGCCTGACATTTTATCTAAGTCAATACTACTCTGGGCATCTTAACTATTCTCCTCCCATAGCTACCAGAGGATAAACCCCAAGAGGTCAGGAGCCCTTCATAGACATTTAGTGAAAAGGCTCCAGTGCCTGGAGTTAAAAGGCGTGGCTTTAACATAACCCCTCAGAGCCTCCCTTGCTGTTCTGCAAAATGCTCCATAAATGTGAGCTATTATTTAACTTTTGTACCTTCTCTAATACCTAGCTCATGATAGGCATCTAATAAATATAAGGTTGGATCAAATTACTGCAGTCTTTGGTAAAGAAACCAATTAGGTATACGTAAATTCATAAAGTAATATAAGTAATAAATTCATAATAAATTAAATATTAATAATACAATATAAAAAATAATGATTTTTATAAAGTAAGCTAGCATCTATACAGTGCATTACATTTTGCAAAATGCTTTACAATATCTCATTTTATCCTCACAACAACCCTGCTGTTATTATTCACATTTTATAGATTACAAAACTGAGGCCCAGAGAGGTTAAATGACTTGCTCAGATCACACAGCAAGTAAGCTGCTGAAGAAGGATTTGAACTCTGGTCTCCTGGAATCCCATTATTCTAACCACTGGGCCACTTAGCTGCTGGAAGAAGGGAGAGTACTGCTACTGGCCAGGACTAGACATTAAGCAACTACTACCACGCTGGTGGGGAAAAGATTTCTGATGATTCCTGCATCATCCCAGGGTACCCTCAGCTTAATGAGGGGAAAAAAAATCAATTTCCAAAAGTTTCTGATTAAGAGACATCTACGAAATTTTGTCATTTCAGAAAGGTTGCTCTTATTGTATGGGGATTATGTGGTAAATAGTGGCAGTTTAGGGGACAAGAGGATATGGAAAAGGAAATATTTATGTCTTCCGTTTTGGGGGAGGTACTGATCTAACTCTTTTAAAAAATGTTGAGAAATAAAGAAAGGCCTAGAAGCTCATAACAGAGATTTTAATTTCTCTACAGAAGAAAAGATCAGTAGGGGAGGACTTAAGGACAAAAATCTATAGAAAGAGACTAAGCAACTACTGTACAGTTTACTAAATATATATAAACAGATTCAGTCATCTTCGGAGGAAAGGTTATAAGTTTGTCATTAACATTTTTCATCAGGAATAGCACAGGGAATTAATCTAGCCACTTAAAAAAGACATTTTTGCAAAATCGCTTTTAGGCAACAATGAAGCACATATAAGAAATTTTAAAAGGCTTACTCATAATAAATTAGAAAACTTTCAGGTTTCTCAATTAAGTTGGGAGAAAAAGGAAGCTATAGGACAGGGTATTTAGATTTTAGTTTATTATAAAAGTAATGACCACACCTTGGAAGACAAAAAAAAAAAATAGCCAATGACTATGAGGCCTCCTTTCCTAGAAGCAGTCTCCTTTTTGTTTATTCTACTGCCACTGCAACCATATCCCAAAGACTGGTGATGATTTTGACTTTTGTGGGCTTACTTTGTATCTAAGTACAACTCACTAGAAATCTCATTTTAGTAAGAGTGCTAATCCTGACTTGATTCATTATTTTCACTTTCTTTCCCAATCTCAACCCCTCTTACTTTGAATCTAATGACACTGAATATTAGATTTGACCACCATTACTGTAATTAATTTATAGTAGAATCTTTTGAATTTGAAGGGTATGTGAGAAAATCTCAACTTCAATGCCTGGAATCTAAGGAAGGAAAAATCCACTCAATGGATAATTGCAATAAAAAAAGGAACATCTAACTTGATTTTCCTAGTAGCAAAAAAAAAAAAAAAAAGGTTGTCTTCCTTTGTAAGACCTTTTCCCAACAAAGTAGTTATTTTCACAGCCTAGGAATTCAATCTTGACTAGATTTGCTGGATTTATGTTCTCAAACTAAGAAAGCCAGCATATCACTAAAACCAGCATGAGTTTTAGGACAGATACAACAGACCATACTTAACTATCACCAGAAACAATGGTAGTGAATTGTAGAATAGAATTTCCTAGCCCAGTCTCTCTCTTCACACCCCTTCCCCACCTTCACTAAGATCTACTCATTAGATGCTAATTAAGTAGTTGGAATGTAAGAAGGAAGGCTATCAATACCCTCAAAAGCAGGTTGGAGGCAGTGAAAGAGCACTAGATTTGGAGTAAGATTGTATAGGGTAGAATGTCTGCACCATTACTTCTATTTCAAGGGACCCTGGGCAAGTAAGTCATTTAATTTATATGGGCCCCAGGTTCCTCACTTGTGACATATGGACTCTGCATACAATCTGTTTTCCATCCTTTCATTTCCAGTCAGAATAGACTACTCCAGCTTGAGTTGTTTTGCCTTTGGTGTTATTTTCATGTCCTCCATGCCTGGAATGGACTCTCTCATCGTCCCCCATTAGAATCCTTATTTTCCTTCCAGACTCAGCTCATTTCAATTCAACAAATATTTATTTAGCTCCTACTATGTGCAAGGTAGCTTAGCTCAGATGACAGACAACAAGCCTTTGAGTCAGGAAGACTGGAGTTTGAGCCCTGCCTCTGACACGCATTGTTCATGTGATCTTGGGCATATTTCAGTTGCATAGGCAATTCTAGGTCTAAATTTTAGAGAAACTGCCAACACGCACTACTAGAGACATTATTTCCTGCAGGGAGTTTGTTACTACACTAATAAAATAACAGATTAACTAACTTAAATAAACAGTGCAGGGCAATCTGTTAAGCCAGGGAGCTACAAAGATATAATGAAAACACTGTTGCCTTCAAGGTGCTTACACTTGTCAAGGGGTTGTAGAGAAGGTTAACAGTAAGTTTGATGATTAATAAATGTTTATTGACATCTCATCAAGAAAAAAAATAACTTTACAAGTCAAAGAAAGGGAACTACAAAATTGTCTAAATAGTCTCTAAGGCTTTGGCCAAAGGCAGGAAGAGACCTGTGGATTTTTATCTGGAAGGAGGCCTCCACCTTCAAAGATATCTCCAGTTCTACCAGGATATTCTGATAAGACTAATAATAATAGCTAGCATTTACATAGTGCCTACCTAACAATTATCTTATTATATCCTTTGGACAACCCAGGGAGATATAGGAGCTGTTATTCCCATTTTATAGTTGAGGAAACCAAGACAGGTTAACTGCCTTGCCCAAGGTCACATACTGTAAGTGTTTGAGACCAGATTTGAATTTAGGTGGGGCTCCAGGTCCAACCCTCCATTCACTAAACCACCAACTGCCCAAAGAGAAACCAATTGTTCCACTGGGACAAATCAGATCAGGGCAACTCCAGAGACCCCCCAAGGTTAACTTCCTCCCCCAAGTCACCTGACATCCCATCCCCATAACTCAATCTCCCAAATAAGGAAAGGGGTGGAACAATTCTTCTTTCCTCCAGGAATGTCACCATAAGGCTGCATAAAACCTTAAGTACCTATTTCCCTTTGTGGAGGTGACTGCTATCCACCAGGCAATGGACCATTAGCTGATGCAAATGAAACTTTTCATATTCTAGCTTAACTCCCTGTATAACTGACTGCCAGTCAATTGGTGGAATTGCAATCCAGAAGGACTTTAGAACCTCTAGTTTAAGGAATACCCCAGCAAGTATGCAACATATACGTGAATAAGATTATTTTTTATTAAACAATATAATTTTAATAGTGATTACTATCAGAGAGATTCAGGAAGACTTCACGGGAAGACTTCACAGAAGAGGTGACACCTAAACATTCCAAGAAACTAAGGGTTCTGAGAAGCAAAGATGAAGAGAGGACAGATGCCAGGCAGCTGAGGGAGGGGTAACTAGCTTGGGTTTGACTTGCTAAGTAAAATCTAAGAATTATCTCAAATCCCTTTGAGGAAAGTAGCTGCTTTAGGCAGCTAGTCAGGCAGCACAAGAAGATCTCAATTCAAATCCAGCCCAGGACACATACTAGCTGTGGGACCTCGGGCAAGTCACTTAAGCTGTTTGCCTAAGTTTCCTCAATTCTAAAAAGGGTATTAAAATAGCAACTACTTCAAAGCGTTGTCATGAGGATAAAACAATATTTGTACAGCAATTAGCAAAGTAACTGGCATATATTAAGTACTATATATGGAGCAACTAAATGTCGCAGTGGATAGAGTGCTAAGTCTGGAGTCAGGAAGACTTCCTTAGTTCCTATTTGGTCTCAAACAGGGACTAGCTGTGTGACCCTGGGCAAGTCATTCAACCTTGTCTACCTCAATTTCCTCAACTGTAAAATGAGCTAGAGAAGGAAACAGCAAACCACTCCAGTATCTTCGCCAAGAAAACCCCTAAATGGCGTCAAGATAAATTGGATATGACTGAAAAATGACCAAACAAAGCACTACATCAATGTTAGCTATTATCATTGCCCTTATAATTAAAACCTTCTGAAGTAAATATTCCCAGTATAAAATACATGACCTATGGTAATAATGCTGTACAGTATAACTCATATGAAAAGGATGAGATAAAAATGAAATGTTACTTTTTCCTAAAGTCAGAAGAAAGCCATAGACATTTAATGAGTGACATGGTCAGACTCAAACGTCAAGAAAATCTCTTAAGGAGCTGTGCAGAAGATGAACTGGGAAAGTAAGAGGCCAAATAAGTAAGGCCAAGTAAGGCCTTACTTAATAAGGCCAAGTAAGAGGCGAGAGTTTTGCAATAATTTAGGAGCCTGGTAATGAGGGCTTGAACTAGGGTGGAAGCTGTGTTGTTATAGAGAAGAGACAGTTGAGAGTGATTTGGAGGTAGAAACAAGATTTGGCCATTGACTTGCTATGTTTAGTAAAGGATAAGAAAGAATCAAACTCAACAGGAGGGGTGAACCTAGGTGATGGAAGGAATGTAGTATTCCTCCCCCTCCTTAATGAGGAAGTCTGAAAGAGGGATGGGGGGAGGGGGAAAGATAATGGTATCTTCACAACAGTCATACCCATCCATGTTTGTTCTTCTCTGCTATCTCAGCTGGAAATGGTAGAGACTGGGTTCTACCTCACTGTATCACTGTCTGTAGCATACAGTCTGCCCTCCAAAAGGCATTTACTGCAAGCAGAAGATCTTGGACAGGAAAAGATTCTGTTGCCTGGGGAGGAAGGGAGCTAGAATTTTCCCAAAGGCAGCAATGTTGCTGTGGGTACCTGGGTAGTGGTTAGGCTTTAAGTGTCCTCAAGGCCTAAAACCCGTCTTAGAAAGGAGTAGGCTGGTCAATTTATACAAAATGGGGTATAATGGGAGAATGTTAGTTAAGTATAGTTGTGCTGGAGACAAGAACCATGATTGGCTACTGTGGGGAATATAGTAGTATATGATCCATTTCCTACCCCACCTCACTGGTTGATCATACACCCCTTAAGGTCAAGCTATAGCTCCCCCATGGGGCCCGAGTCCACTTTGAAGACCACTGCACTAGGTTACACTTGATGTTGTCTAAGATCCTTTATAACTGTGATACTTAGTTTATGAAAGAAAATTATGAAGATGAGAAAATGACAAAAACAGAGTGCTTAAGAAGAACACATCAAAGCCCAAAAGTTTGGGTAGAGTTAAGAGAATGACTTAGCATAGCTGCCAAATTAAGCCATCATGAGAGGTGGGTAGGGCCAGCTAGAATTCTGATCTGGTTCTAAACAAATTTGACAGACCCTGACTGAATGCTCACAGGGTACAGAGCATGGTGCTAACAAAGAAGGCCCACCTCACAGTCACAACACAGTTGAATGATAAAAGCCTAGTGAGGAGAAAGGGAAAGGAAAGAGTTTGACCCCAAGAACATGAGGCCTCACTAGGATAAGCAGAAACCACATCACCACACTGATTGACTCAGTTTTTGATACTCAACGCCTCAAGTTCCTCAGCCTCCTTTCTCCTCAGATTGGAGTGCTGCAAGAAACTTCTCCCAAAACCTTCCTTTATAGAGGGCTCAGATCAGAACTTTGCAGATAACTCCATTTTCCATTAGCAGCTCTGCTTAATGTGGATGTCTGATTCTCCCTCTGCTCAGACCCCTCCTCCAGCTTCCTTTTGTGTGTAGTGCTCTTTCATGGTAAGCTCCTTAAGGGCAAGGACTATCTTTTTTTCTTGTATGTATCCCCAGTGCCTAGCACAACCAGTGCTAAATAAATGTTTATTGAACTGCTATTGAGATAATCCAATCAGGTGGTAATGAGAATTGTTCTATAGTGGGGGCAGCAGGATTCCAAAAGAATAACTGGTCACTGACTTATACAACAAATAAAGTTCTCAAGATCAGATAGGCGCTAGAAGCAGGATACTTTAAAGGTCAACTAGTCTATCCCCTTCATCTTACAGGAAATTACCCAAGGTCACACAGGTAGCAGGCAATAATTATGGCAATATAACACTGTATGCTAAGTAATTTGAAAGTACTGGGTCATTTGATCCTCAAAACAATCCTGGAAGGTAGGTGCTATTATTATCCCTATTTTACAGATGAGGAAACTGAGGAAAACAGAGGCTAAGTGACTTGCCCAGGGTGAGACAACTAGTAAGGTCTTGCTTACTTCAGGCAGGATGCTCTATGCATTGCAACACTGGTCCCAAATGCAGAGGCCTTTCCATTACATCTGAGGAAAGAGTGAACCCTAACCCTGAGGTTTTCAGCATGGAAGACTTGGGAGGAAGGGAGGGCATCGTGTCAGAAGGTGCACTGATTGACCCCACCGTTTAAAAGTCGGGAGTGGGGGTGGGGCGCAGAATGTCCCCCTCATCTCATAAATATAGAATGAGGAACCAAAAACGGAGAAGAGGAAGGAGTCTGGTGAGGCTGAAAAATCACTTGATCAGGACTCAAGGAGACTCGAACCTGTCTCAGCTCAGGCCCAATTCATTCTCCCAACGCTCCCAAGCTGGGCCTCAGTTTCTCCCTCTGTAACATGACTGGCTGGACGGGGGCGCGCAGGGGTCTCTGGCATTCTGATTTCTAGAGAAAGAAAGGCAGTGGAGGACGGGGCATCGGTGGAGAAGAGGGACGGGAGGAGCAAAACTTTGGGGGAAGTTGGGAGGACCAGTTTGAGCTGCCCAACCAGACCTGGCAGCGGGGCAGGGCGGAGGGAGAACCAAACGAGAGAGCCCGGCCAAGGGAGGGAGCCAGAAGCAGGACATGGCAGGAAGGCCTAGGGGGCTTCCTGAAGAAGGTGGGCAGGATGCCGGGTTATGGTGCGAGAGGAGTGAGGGGGGTGTGCCCCTAGGGGAACCAGGAAGGGAGCCGGAAGTCGGGCAGGCAGGGAAGGCCTCTCACAAAAAAGCCCCAGCTCGCGGCGCTCAGAAGCCGCATCCCGGGCCCGCCACTCACCCGCCGCTGGGTGAGAGGAAGTCGGCGTCATCCTCGTCCGCACCCCCGAACATTGCGCCTAGGCCGTGGCTCCCGGGGAGGAAAGAGGGACGTTGTATCTACCTGCCGCCGGTGTCGTAAAAATGCTGCGGAGCCCCCGCCCTGCTTTGCGGCGGCTGAGACTGGAGAAGGAACGCCGCTAATTCTGAAGGGGAGCCTGGGCAAAAGGAAAGGGGGAAGGGAGGAGGAGAGAGGGGCTTGAGGCCGGCAGGAGAAGCCACGTGAGCCCGCGTATCACGTGACGCGAATCGTGCCGGCCCAGTCGCGGCTAATGAGACGTGAAAGGTGGGAAGGACGTGGAAGGAGCTGCGAGGTGATTGGATGGTTCTAGGAAGGGGGCGGGGCGAGGCTGAAACTCCTGGGCTACAGCGACGGCTGCTGATGTTTTAGTGGACACGTAGGGCTGGGGACTGGGTGAGGGATTAAGTGTGGTTGAGCAAACTCGCGGAGCTGAAAGGAAGGGTCTCAGAGGAGCTGGTGGCGACGTGTGGATCTAGGACGGTAAGTTCGCATTCCCGCCTTCTTTCGGTCTCCTGGATGAATCCTCCCTTAGGGTTCCTTGGGCAGCCCCACGAGGCTGACCCTTCTCGGTGGCCGTGGTCCCTCTTCCTAGCCCCCTCTCCCATGGAGCACCCCTCGTCTTTGCCCCAGGTAGGAGTCATGAGTGCCTGTTCTGGGACCGTGGTAATGAGAGAAAAAAGCAGAGAACAGATAGATATTTGTGCTTTGGCCATCTGGATCGGTCTTTTGAGGGTAAAGGGTGAGTGGGCCTTGGGGGTGGGACTTGCCTCCACGCTGGGGAGAAGGTTAATAGGGGACCATTTAATTATAGGTTTCTAGATTTAGAGCTGGCAGAGACCTTGTCTAGTCCGAACTTCTTATTTGACAGTGAAACTGTTCTAGAGAGGTTAAGGGACATATCCAAAGTCATCTCTTTTTATGGGTGGGGAAACTGGAGCCCTGGAAAAGGAAGGTACTTAACCAAAGTCACGTCACTTTTGTCATGGAGATCATTTTATTCGGCCTCCCTCGTGGTACCAATGAAGAAACAGATCCAGAAAGGAGCATTTGCTTCCCTTAAGTCATCCAGAGTCATACAAAATCTAGTACCCATTCCTGTTAAAAACATTAGCGAGCATAGGAGTAAGTGGAGTTTTCCTTAAAATAAGTGGTATCTATCTAAAACCATCAGCTAGCATTATATGTAATAGGGATTAGACAGAAGCTTTCCCAGTAAGATCAGGGGCGAAACAAGGACGCCCATTATCACCGCTAGCTTTATCAATAGGAGAAAAAGAAATTGAAGGAATTAGAATAGGCAATGAGGAAACAAAACTACCACTCTTTGAAGATGTGATGGTATAGCATAGTTGCAGGATATGAAATAAACCCATATAATCTGGAAATACCCATAATGATAGTAAAGGCCACCAGCAAGAGAGACAGAAATTCGATTTAATAACTCTAGACAACATAAAATATTTGAGAGTCTACTTGCCAAGACAAATCCAGGTACTATATGAACATAATTACAAAACACTTAGCACAATTGGAAAGATCAATTGTTCTTGTGTAGTCTGAGATAATATGATAAAATGACAGTTCTACCTAAATTAATTTACTCAGTGCCCTACAATTCTAACTACCAAAACTTGTTTTATAGTGCTAGGAAAAATTTTCATCTGGAGAAACAAAGTCAACTATATCAAGGCAATTAATGAAAAAGAAAATGCAAAGGAAGATAGACTAAGCATCCCAGAACTAAAACTTAGCAAGCAGAGAGTTAGTCATAGTCCCTCCATTTGCTATGGAAGTCTGGTGGAAGAGCCTTGAACTTGAAGTCTGGAGACATGGTGTAAATACTAATTGTCCCATTTAGTATAATCTGTAGAGTGGACATCACACTTGAACGTCATAGAATTGTTCAGCCTAATTTGAGATAATGTAGGTTAAGTCCTTGATAAAGCTTAAAGCACAACATATTAACAGATGGGAAAAGTGTTCCTGAAAATCACAGCTACTTAGTGGCTTTCTGAAGCTAGCTAGTTAATTGTATCAAACTTTCTGCTCAGAAAGGATCTCCTTCCTCCTACAATATATATTCTTTCCTCCCTCATCTCTGTCTCTTAGAATCTCTAGTTTCCTTCAAAGCTCAGCTCATCCTGCCTTCTGCATAAGACTTTCTGTTCCTCCTAGCTGGTGGTGGCTGCCCCCCCCCCAATATTTACTGCCTTCTATTTTCATATATGCTTATGTATGTGATGAGGTGTTAAAGAAAAATGATGATGGTAAAGGAACCATAGATTTCTAGGGGTGCGCGATACCCCAGAACACCAACACGTCGGGACCTGTCGAAAAATTTGACTCAAGCCTCAGCCAAGAAAAAAGACAAAAGTTTAAGAACTCGCCATAACGGGTTGTCTTAATAAATCTTACCATTTGTGACGCTAGGCAAGTCAGATTCAATCTGAGTGCTTTCTTGGAGGCAAGTTGAGACTTGAAAGATTGTGGGAGGGATCGAGGGGTGGTCTTGAGTAGTCTGGGATGAATAGAAGAGTTTAGAGTGGACTGTGGTGAGGTCAGACTCTAGGGTGGGAAATAGCTGAAGGCTACCTGGAGCTGAAAGACAACTGAAGGCTAGGGTATAGATATTTTGATCAAGATCCAGGGTGAGAAGCAGCTGGGCTAGAGGGCTAGCCTAGGTAAGAGATTTGGGCCTAGATAAGGAAAGGCTTATGGCCATAGGCAAAGGGCAGATCTAGTGGGAATATTCAGGGAGAGTTCAAGGGAGTTCCCAGGGACTGTACCCTCATCATTCCCCCTCTAAACAAATGGGACCAAAATTCTTTTGGGGTCCAAGGGGGTTCCCACAGTCTAAACCCCATCATGTGTGTTGTCCAGAGACTGTACTATCTTTGTCTTTGTATCAGCAGGACCTGGTATATTGTAGAAACTTAGTAAACATTTGTTTCTTGGTTAATCGTTACTTAGTCTTCTGGTATTCACACATTGCCTACTATTATATTTACCTGTTAGGTGGTGGTAACACTTATCTCAACAGTTAAGATTGTAAGCTCCAAAGGAGCTGGGGCTTTTAGGCATCTTGGAAACCTTTCCACAAGAATTACTACAGTGCCTTCTAAAAAGGAATAATTACTTTGCAGTATGGTACTTTACAGTTTTCAGAGCACTTTTACATCTCTTCTTTATTTCTCACTCAGCAATAGCTTTGTGAAGCCAAAAAGACAACATACCCATTTTACTGATGAGAAAATTGAGACACAGAATAAGTGACACTTAAAGGTCACAGTAAGTAGTGGGACCAGAGTTAATTCCGGCTGACTGCTGGTCTAGGGCTCTTACTGTGCTGCTGATCTTGCAAATTTTAGGTATAGATGAGGCTCCCTGCTTCTTCCCTCCACAACCTATTACAGTCTCACAAGGATAAGTGTGATTTGCCCAAGATCACACTGCTAGTTAGTAGCTGTGAAATAACAAAGAATGATTGAATGAAAAGTACTTAAGAGCTTACTGGTGTGTTGGGCACACGGTAGATACAAAAAGTGAGGTGGCCCTTGCTATCTAGGAGCAAGATAGAACATTTATTAAGCACCTACTTTGTACTAGGTACTGGAAAACAGTGAATGAACAAAGGAAGGTGGTGACCAAGAAAGTGCCTTTCCAGAAGCTGTAGTACTTACCATTTTGATTACTTTGTCCAAAGCAAGAGGTAGAAAGTGGGGGAATGATCAGGCTCATTCCTTTCCTTTAAATTTTTCTTTTTTAACTCTTCCGCCTTTTAGGTGGACCCCAGAGTCGTATACCACCACATATTGCCTGTGGTATGATGTGTTAAATTATTCTGAGTGTTATTTTGTGTCACATATAGCCCTCTTATAGTGCAACAGATTTGTAGCCTCTTGCTGAAGAATGTAAATTTCTGTTGTTCACAGGGAAAAGATTCATCCAGTTTATATTTTAAAGTGGCCATTGCCCCCTCAAAATCATTGTTGTTCCAGAACTGTAATTGTAGCATTTTCATATGAAATAATGTTGGTGTCAGTTGCTACATTTTGATATTTTTCTCATCCTTGAATGAGGACATTATCTCTCTGGAGCTTCAGAATTCTCTTCTTTGGTATTTACCTTGAAGATATAAGCCTACTTGTTTGACCATTTCCTTTTTTTTTTTTTTTTTAAGGGAGAAGGCAGGGCAGTTGGTTAAGTGACTTGCCCAAGGTCACTCAGCTAGTTTGTCCAGTGTTTGAGGCCACATTTGAACTCAGGTTCTCCTGACCCCAGTGCCAGTGCTCTGCTCACTGCGCCACCTAGCTGCCCCTATGTTTAGCCATTTCTAAAGAGTTAGGAGGCCTGTTATCAGGATGATATGATCCAGGATGCCAAAATCACCATTGTAGGGATACGGTTGCCAAGAAAACTGTTACTACAAAATGTTTTGACACCTTAGCCTGTAGTTACAAATTGGGATCAGGGTTGGAAAGCTGGTCCCTTGTTAATTTCCCACCTTCACATTCCCTTATTCCAATCACAAGCTAAAAACTATAGAATTGGGGACATTAGTATATTTTCTCAGAATGCATTTTAAACAATTTTTCCCTGATGTCTGGTCCTTGTAAATCACAGATCATACTGTAGGATTTTAGTCCCAGAAGATACCTTAGAACACCTAGTACATTACTCTTATATGCTTTAGATTAGGAATTCTTAACCCTTTTCATGTGTGTAATAGATTCCTTTGGCAGTCTTGGGAAGCCGATGAACTCATTTAAGGAAATTCTGAATGTTAATTGAAATTAGTGAAGATAAACATGTAATTTTTTTCCCATCCACCTTTATGGACCCTCTGAAATCTGAAGGTTCATGTACCTCAGGTTAAGAACCCTGGCTGCAGATGAAGACAGTGCCTAATCAGGTAAAATGGTGCTTAAGGACACAGCTAATTAGCAGCAAAGCAGAGACTTCAGCCTAGATAGGCCTTCTAGTACTTAGTCTCCTGCCCCCTTATTCATGTGTACACTGGAAATTGCCAGCCTACAAAGTAGTTTTCAGACTTGAAAGAAAGATGTGGGCAATGACAGCAATGAGTAATTTAAGGTAGTACCGTGACAGATTGTGATCTCTCAAGTTCTAGACCTATAGCAGACCTGTCTATTCATTTGTATGATTGGGTTCATTTTAGAAGTAATACTAATATTTTAAATTTATAACCGTGAATCTTTCGTTTGTTATCACTTGAGAGATGGTGGTAAGGGGGTGGGGATAAAATGGAGGTTCAGAGATCTCGTTTTGTTTACTTACTACATAGTGAAGTGAGATTTTCTGTGTTGGTTATCTCCAAGGTTGGTAGTTTAACCCAGATGAAGATTCCTAGTAGAATCTGGCTCTTTTAAAGATGACTACTTGTGTTCTAAATTTTTCATACATCATCTTATTGTCAAATAAGATGCTTCCTTCTGTCATTCCCTTTCTTTCAGAGAAAAAAGACAAGGAACACTGAAAATAAGCATTCTGGAAACTGGTTGGAAGTAGGCACATTTCTGGCTTTTTGGTGACTCCACCCCTCAAATTCCTCAGGAAGAAGCCAGGTTAAACATTCTCTCTCCTCCCCCCCAACCCCCAACAGGGAAGAAAGATGCTAATGCCTCCATTCTAAGATTTTGCTCAACAGAAATAAGCCTTTATTTAAAAAAAAAAATGTTTTCAGTAATTTCTGGCCAAGAGTGACAAATCATCAAAAGTTTTAAAGTAATAAAAAGCTACATAGTTATCTGTGCTATGAGAACTCCTGTAGGTGGCAACTTGAACTAAGAGTTTAAGAGAAGTGGACATAGGGAAGGAGGAGGTACCTTTGGTGCCCCTTTGCTCCTAGCGGGATCATGATTTAGGGATGGACTCTAAGGAGAGGAGGACCCACCCTTAGGAATGCAAAGCCAGCTGAGAAGGAAAAGGTTGCTAGGACCCACCCCCAACCCCTCCTTTCCCTTACACAATGGCATTTAGCTTTTGTATACAACCTGCTTTTGTAGGCATTGTGCAATGCAGCATCATGAGATGGAGGCTTGCTTTGCAAAAGTAAATAATGGGAAATGTTTTAAAGGGCAGACTGAAACTGGAATTGCCCTTCCTGGACAACCAACCAGTAAATGCTTATAGGCATTTTGGACAGCCTTAGGAGTTCCCCTAAAGAAATAGGAGGTAGCACTATAACAAAAGAAGGCATACTGTTTGGTGTGCCTGGGTTTTTGCTTTATTTTAGATTTTGAAGCAATTGAGTGGTGGTACCTAGAGCAACTGAGGAATTCATAAACTGCTTTTCATTATTTAATGTTTAACCATACAAACTAAAATTCAGTGAATCAATGTATTATACTTCACTGAAAACAAATTCTCAACCCTACAGCATCAAATACTGAGAAATAAGATGTTCATGAGCCATCTGAAATTTCAATACCATTTCTGCATCTTATCATCATAATTTCCCTAAGAAGTTTGCAGGCCAACAAGCTGCAGTATTACTGGACAGTTAAGACTTATAACTTGATTAAAGTTCAGAGCAAGAAAATATTTTGTGTACTTTGTTTTCAAAGGAAACAGGGTTAAAGTTCTTTGTCAGTGTTATCAGCCATCTTAGAACCAAGGATATCAGTACTGAAAGGAACCTGAGAGATCAACTATCTCATTTTATAGATTAAGAATCATGGGATTCAAAGAGCTAAGATTAAAAGACAAGTATTTTTTTTCTTCCTAGTCAAATGTTCATTATAACATTTTTATCTTAAATGTTATTGATGCTGTTTTATATCCGTTTCCCTTTCTATTGTGTCCTTCTAGCCCCATAATGAGCTGTTTTAATAAATTGTATATTTCTATATAGCCATCCATCTACATGTATGCATATATATGTGTGTGTGTGTGTATATATATATATATATGTAGCTGTTGTCTTCCCTATTAGAATGGAAGCTCCTTGCAGGCAAAGACTTTTTCTTTGTTATCTTTATATTCTCAGCACTTAAGAGAATTCCTGGCAGATAGTATAAGTGCTTACTGACTTTTTGGTTGATTTAGCCTGTTGAACACCTCATTTTCTTGAAAATGATCTTCAAGGGGCAGGGAAGTGGTGTGTTGGATAGAGCACCAGCCCCGGAGTCAGGAGGACCTGAGTTCAAGTTCTGTTAGTTAAGTTAGACACTAGCTGTGTGACCCTGGGCAAGTCACTTAAACCCTATTGCTGCTCCCCTCCCCCAAAAACAAATTATCTTCAAGAGGCAACAAAATTTAGCATACAATGATGAGGCCTATGGATGGCATAAGTCTATTTCCATCAGTGCTGTAGTGTTTTTTTTTGTTTGTTTGTTTGTTTGTTTTTTTATACATCAAGCTATTGGTCTTTATAATAATCGCTTGTGACTAAAGTAATACGAGTACGGACCTGACCTTCTGATTCCATAGTGTAGTGTTCTTTCCCCCATCCCATAGTGTCCAAACCCTTGGGACATTTTTGTAGAGATGACACTTTAAGCATTAGTAGATGTGCGGTGTTAGGGAGGTGTTAAGGATGTGCCAGAGGAGCTTAAAAGTATAAATCACTTGATTATTTCATTCCAGGGTGTGGCTTTGTAAAAAGAAAAGCTAACTGATGGTTGGAGGATCTACCCTCTGTTGGACTTAGGCCTTGGATCATTGCATAACCTTTTAAGTTGGTGTTTGTTTGTCATATCAAATTTGGTTTGTCCCATTCTGACCAGGCAAAACGCCTCTATAAAGAGCTTTGAGAAGAATGTGGTTGTACACTTGATCTTTGTATTAAGAGATGAGGTGAGAAATGGTAAGAGAAATAGGAGCTCTTAAATTTTTTTGCTACCAAGCTGGAATGGCATAGAGGCATAGAAACCTCTGCTACTGAGGAAAAAGAAATGAGGAGTGGAAGGGAGGAGTTTAGCATAGCATTACAGAAATCTTATAAAGTACCAGTAATTAGGAAGTAATAACTGGTATTTTTATAGTACTTTAAAGCTTGCAAAGTGCTTTACATATGTTATTTCATTTGTTCTTCCTGACTACCCTAAGATGGAGATGCTGCTAATTATCCCCATTTTAGAGATGAGAAGGCTAAGAAAGATTTAAGTGACTTGCACAGCTAAAAAGCAGGCGAGTTAGGATTCAAACTTGGGTCTTCCAGACACCAAAAAACATTCCTGTGAATGAGACAGTCCTTTTTTGTAAACTCTATGTTTAGAAAGCCTTATATTACAAGGGCCTAGGTAGACAACTTCACAAAAATTATATTGAGTCACAGAATGATGAAAAAGTTAGCAAACTCATTTCTGGAGATTTATAGAGCAATATAATAGAAGTGTTCACAAAATATTTCATCTCTACAGGAGACAATAGTTTGGCTAATTTAGCCTCGGAACTAAAAAAATGCATCTCCAGCCAAGGAGTTTGTTCTAGAAGTTAGAGCTTGTGGAGGTAATACATGTTATCTCTCAATTCAAGGAATTTGTTTTTCAGTGGTGGGAGGAGAGATGAAGAAAATAAATTCTTGATAGTTGAAAAATTTAGAAAAGCCAAGGAATTTACACTTTAAGATTATGCAAGATAGAGTTGGAGCCAACAGTCTATCTCCAGATTTTGCAATGTAATGTATTTGCTTTTTTTCTATTTGTAATTTTTCATTCTTTTAAAAATTTTCTGTTCTAAATTCTTCTTTCTCTTATACTCATTGATAAAGCAAACAATATGATATGCAGTATGCATGCAGCTAGGTGGCAGAATGGGGAGAGTACCAGGCCTGGAAATAGGAAGACTCATTCATCTTCCTGACTTGAAATCTGGCCTCAGGCACTTAATAGCTGTGTGACTCTGGACAAGTCATTTAACTCTATTTGCCTCAGTTTTCTCATCTAAAAATAAGCCAGAGAAGGAAATGGTGGGTATATTTCCATATTGGCTACATTGCAAAAAATAAATAGAAAAGGAAAATAATGGAAGTAGGAAAAAATATGCTTCAGTCTCCACTTCTCTGAATGGGCATAGCATATTTCTTTGAAATTGTCATGGATCAGAATAGCTAACTAAGTCTTTCAGTTGATTATCATTACAAGACAGCTCTTATTGTATACAGTGTTCTTCTGGTTCTGCTCACTTTGCTTTGCATCAGCTCATATAAGTCTTTCCAGGTTTTTCTGAAACTGACCCTTTGTCATTTCTTACAGCTCATATTCCATTACAATCATGCCACAGCTTGTTCAGCTATTACCCAATTGATGGACATCAACTCAATTTGCAACTCCTTTTCACTAAAGAAAAATCTGCTATACTTTTGTACATTTTCTCTGATGTCTTTGAGATACAAACTTAGAAGTGGTATTGCTGGGTCAAAGGGTATGCACAGTTTTATAGCCCTTTGGATATGGTTCCAAATTATTCTCCAGAACGATTGGACCAGTACACAGCTCTACCAGCAGTTAATTAGCATATCAATTTTTCCACATCTCTTCAGCATTTATCATTTTCCTTTCCCTTCATCTGATAGCCATGAGGGTAGTATCTTAGAGTTTTGATTTGCATTTGTCGAGCATTTTTTCATATGACGCTATAATTTTTATTTCTTTGTTTGAAAACTGCCTGTTCGTATCCTTTGACCATTTATCAGTTGGGGAATGAACTCCTTTGGCTCAGTTCTCTATTTGAGAAATGAGACCTTTATCAGAGAAGCTTGCTGTAAAGTTTTTTCCCCCAGTTTCCTTTTTTCCTTGTAATTTTGGCTGCACTGGTTTTGTTTCTGCAAAACCTTTTAAATTTAATGTTATCCAAATTGTTCATTTTATATCCTGTGATCCTCTCTATCTCTTATTTGGTCATAAACTCTTCTCTTATCCATAGATCTCACCACTAATTAATTTTCCATTTTCACCAAATTTCCTTATGATATCACCCTTTATGTCCAAATCATGTACCCATTTTGACCTTGTCTTGGTATATAGTCTGGGTCTATGCCTAGTTTCTGCCAGACTTTTTAGTTTTCTCTGCAATTTTTGCCATGAGTTCTTGCCCGCAAACTTCGGATCTTCGGGTTTATCAAACACTAGATTACCGTAGTCACTTACTTTTATATATTATATACCTAATCTACTCCACCAGTCATTCATTCTATTTCTTATCCAGTGCCAGATTATTTTGATTATTACCACTTTGTAAAGTTTTTGGAAATCTGGTACTGCTAGGCTGCCTTCATATTTTTTTTCCCATTAATTCCCTTGATATTCTTGACCTTTTGTTCCTCCAGGTGTATTTTTTTCTAGCTCTATAAAATAACTCTTGGTGATTTGATTCATATAGCACTGAATAAGTAAATTAAGATAGGTAGAACTGCCGTGTTTATTATATTAGCTTGGCCTACCCATGAGCAATTAATAATTCTCCAGCTATTTAGATCTGTATTTATATGAGAAGTGTTTTGTAATTGTGTTCATATAGTTCCTGTGTTTGTCTTTCTATCACTTCCTGCTGGGAAAGTTTAGTGTTTAGTGTTTTGAGAACTGGCAACTGGGACTATCTGTAACTCTTCCTTGTACTGTGCTAGGAGTTGTAGAGGACATAAAAGTCCAAAAGGCAAAATTTCTGCCTTTTTAAGAGTTTATGATTCTGTCCAGCAAATGAGTTTTGTTGGTTGTATATAGAAATACTGACGATTTTTGTGAACTTATTTAGTGTCCTGCAACTTTGCTTTATAAAATTGTTTATTGTTTCACCTAGTTTTATAGTTGCTTCTCTAGTTTTCTGTAAGTATACCATCATGTTATCTGCAGAGGGCAACAGTTTCGTTTACTTGTTTCTTAGTCTTTTTCCTTTGATTTCTTTTCCTTGGCTTATTGCTATAGAGCAGTGATCAGTAAATGCAGTGAGACATTTATTCAAGGTCAGGGAATTGCATTTCTGGATACCTTGCTGCCTTTTCATAGGGGGATGTCTGGGGATAGAGGGAAGAAAGGGGATTCCTTTAGGGTTTAGTCCAGGGAAACAGGAAGGGAATATAGCCAGGATACATAGAATAGCTGAACTGTTTGAGGGAATGTTGCAGAACTCTCCTTGTAATTATCTCTGTCCTGAAACAGGGTAGTTAGAAAAAGCTGAGATGTGGGAGTCTCCTTGGGGGC
The DNA here is from genome assembly GCA_028646595.1 of Phalanger gymnotis. Classification (NCBI taxonomy): domain Eukaryota; kingdom Metazoa; phylum Chordata; class Mammalia; order Diprotodontia; family Phalangeridae; genus Phalanger; species Phalanger gymnotis. Next base: position 119,278,154 of record CM053625.1, on the reverse strand, counting down.
ATTTTGAGACTGCTGGTGAGAACAGAGGTTCCCAGGGATTGACTTTGAGGGTTCAGGGGGACAGTTAAAAACTACTAATCAGAACAGTGTTCGGGGCCTGGAGATTCCCAAGAGTTGACCTTTGAAAATGCTTGCTCTTGCTTGAAATCATAAAATTTTTGTTTTTGTTGTTGATATGGTCAATTATGCTTATACTTCTCCTAATATTGAACTGGCCCAGCATTCCTAGTATAATAATAAGCAGCTATTTAGAACCTGCCATGTGCCAGGCACTTAACATCCATGTTTCTTCTTCTCTTAACTGCAATGTTAACCCTAGGCACAAACTTTATTCCCCTGTTCTTCTCTCTTACTACATCTTACCTTCCTCAAACATAGTCAAGCTTTCACCTTTTTCTTACGTGTACATGAATCGATTCTATAGGCAAGGAGCTGGTATTCTTTCCTGCTGCTTTTAGACTACTTTTAAATGCCACCTTCACTCAATAGTTTCTCCCTTTACAATCTGTCTTCCAGCCCCATCAAAGGGTGCAGTCCTCAAGGTAACTTGAGGCCAGTACTCTACAACATTCCATAAACATCTTCATGGATAGGCCACAAGAATACATGGTTGCCCCAAACATAGGTGAGATTGCTTTCTGGGCTACCCTACCACAAATTACAATACAGGAGGAAGATAAATCAAAATACCCTATAAGACCTATATATTACATGTTACACTTATATGTGTGTCTGTTCATGCATATATACATACATACATACATACATACATAGCATGTGTATAAAATATAGGCACATAAATTATGTAGACTGTCAAGAAGTAAGGCATGTTAGGTAGGCTCTAATGAACTCTTCGATGCATCTTCAGGGTTTTGAGATGTGCGTCTAGTACTGTGCTATTAGTATTGTAAAATAGAAAGAGGTATAAGATTCGATTCTTCCTCTCCAAGACTATAACCAACAATGTTTAAGTGCCTACTATATTTAGTACTTGAAATCTAGAAGCAGGCCTTGTAGCAATTTTATTCGGTGATGCCTTGGTTCCTGTGTTAATCAGCGTGTAGTGTAGGAAGTGATCCAATATAGAGGCAGAAGACAAACTTGCTACTTCAAAAGGTTTCAATTGTTTTCTAGCTAGTTGCTCTTACTGTTACCATGTGACTAGGTCAGACATGTTAGGTTGTTTTTTGTTTGGGTTTTTTTTTTTAATTGCATTTGGTTGGCATTGTACCTGGGGAAGGAAAGAGTTGTGGAGAAATTTGGTTTTAGTTTTGCTATATTCCCTGTGCATAACACATAAGAGCTAGGGATAACATTTTCCTTCAAGTCCTTATTGAATATTTTTGGATTTTGTCCTCAGGATATTTCCTACCCCTGAATGGAGATGTCTGGATTCTGAGAAGTGGAAAAGGATTTTAATTTATGGTTGTCGTAAACTTTCTATCTTTATCTGTGAAAATGTCTAATAGAGGCCCTTAAAGGAAGGTCCGCTTGAAGGGACCAGTGCTGCTGTGAGGATAATACCAGAGGCTAAGAATGATGGAGGTTTCTTTTAGAAGATAGTAGTTTAGATCCAGGAAGTAGAGATTAAATAATATGTTGAAATATATGCAAATATAGTCCCTTGAAGTTCACTTATCAGTAACATCATTAAATAATCACATTTCCCTGCACCATAGTCAGTATTTGGCTTGGCTGCTTTGGTAGCAACAGAAAGGCCTGTCTGACGAGTCATTCTGTCATTTGTATTGGGAGAGGCTTTGTCAAATATGTCACCTGAAGTGCGTTCTACCTTAGAAAAATCCTCTTGCCTAGGTTGCGTTCACATTGACCATATTGGTCCCACGTGCCATGGATCTGCCCATAGCTTGGAGATCACCCCACATTCTCGAAGGCTTTGCCACTGGAGCACAGGCTCTGTCTGGCAAGGCCTAACATCATTGATTATGAGCCTTGTTAGGAATGTTCCCTAAGCAAAGCTTTGCCCATGTCAATCTCCTGCTTAGAAAAAACTAATGGCTCCCTGTTGGCTCTCTGCTGTTTGCACAAGTAGTCTTTAATGTATCATGAAATCAAGTTTTAGTGGATTCTCCTTATGAAAAGCAGGGGAAAATACAGAGAATGACAAATCTTCTTGAGGCATATCTTTGGGTGCCCAAAAAAACCCCTCTAAAATTGCAGGAGTGTTAGACCTGGAAGAGAAATTAGAAATCATCTTTTTATAAATCAAGGGATTGAAGTCCTGTGAATTAAAGTGAGTTGCCCACAATTACCCAGTATGTCAGTGGCAGAATGAAGACTAGAATCAGCTTTCCTGATTTCCAGTTTCATCTTTACTCTACTACAATCTACAGGTTCCCAGAGTGGGTGATACTGCCCCCTAGGGGGCACTGGAACGATGCAGGGTTGGGGTGCAACTGGGTGGATGTAGAATAAAACTAAGGGGGCAATGGAAGGATAAGGAAAGAAAGAAGAGAAGAAAATTCTGAAAAGCCATTCATACATCTTTCCTCTATTGTATAACAGTTAAAGTTGTAACCAATCAGTGGTAAGTCCAGGTCTTAACAAATAAGAATGTTGTGCATTGTCTAGAAGTCATCTAGAAGTGTGCATCAGCAGGAATATGTGTGAGTTCACAATATAATGCAATATGATTACATGGTGGAATATTATGTCATCAAAATTTCAATGCAGAGGGAAAAAAACACAAATCTACAATAAATTATTCAATTCATCTGCGTCATTTTTTTTTTGAAATGTTGCAAATTTTAAAAATATGTATATAAAGGCTTAAAGAAAGCAGATTTCCAGGGGGGCACTGAGTAATTTTTTTAAGGGGGTGGTACGCCAAATAAATTTGGGATTGAGGTTTGCTAGAGAAGCTGAATGATTCTTGAAACGTGATTTATGTTAGCATGTTTCTCTTAAATTGTAATCCTAAATGATTGTCTCTTTTAGCTTATAGTCCTTTCCTCTGATTGAGGCAAAATGTTGTTGTCCTAGGAGATTCCTCTTTTCTGAATAATGGAGAGATGACATTGTTGAGGAAGAGAGGGCAACTTTGAAGTAACCTCTGGAAACCAAGTGTCTCCTCTCTATAATCTGATTAGACCCAAATTGAAGATTTGCTTTTTCATAGATCTGCTTCACACAAGATTTTTGGTTTTTATTTTTACTTTTGGCCAGGTATGTTTCACACAGTCAGTAGGTGTCAAAGAGGTGTCTTGAACCCAGCCTTGTGACTCAGAAGACAGCTTCCTCATATTACTGCTACCTGTGTTGACATAGGCACTATCGCCTACCCTCAGCCAGTATTTGGGATCTCTGTGAGGCTGTGGTATCCATGGGATCCTAGACTTCAGAGGCTGTCATCGTTGTACACACACTTTGAGCAGAGAAGCTGTTTCTCACTCACTCTTGGCTTCTTCTCATGCATTGAGTTGTAGCTGTTTTCTTCTGAAAACTCCAGGCCATGCTGTTTCTTGCTCCTGGGGTCTCATAAATGAAAGCTCTTAAATCTGGGTTTTTAATGTAATTTTTTGAAGTAGTTTTGCACCTTATACCTTGGGCATTTAGATGCTTCTGGGAAAAGCTTCTCTTTTGATGCAGCCCATTAGTCTGATTTATGAGATATTCAGCCACTCAGTCTAAGCTGCTACTTTTTTACATTTTTACAATCTGCAGCAATTCTCATCTTGTCTCCTTTCAGTGAAGAGGCTTTTCAGAGAATCCTGTAGAGGTGCTGTGAATGTAATGTACAGTACTTAACATGATTTATTGTATAGTAGGCAAAAGGAGGAAATAATGTTATCATAAAAATACACAAAATAATCCCTAAACAGTTTTTGTCTTTCCCAACTGTCTTCATCCAGCTCTTTATTTGACGTTAACAAGTTGGAAAGTGTTCTCGGTTCTCGTCCCCCAACCCTCATAACTTAGGCAGGTTATAATTGGCAGTGAAGACAGGTTGCCAGGAGAAGCTGAAAGTCTGGATAATTTGTTTCTAAATCAAAATCTTATTGTAATAAATACTTTTAGAAAGAATTAAACTCGGGCTTTATTGGTTTTTCTTCTGGGTGCTGTCACTTATTGTAACTTTTAACTCTGCTGTTAGTGATAAAATTGACATGATTTCCACCCTTTACTCACTAATATCTCCAAATCTAGGAATCTATATTTTGCCCTGGATTTGAAATTTCTCCCTCTTAATTTTACATGCCAGTGAGTGAATTCCTAGCAAAATCTTGGCTGTATTATTAAAAGATAGTTAGTGAACATGTTGAAAAGGAAGAAAAGGAATCAGAGATCACAGAAAGTCAACATGACTTCAGCCAGGACAAGTCACGGCAGACTAGTGAGTTGGAAGGAACTTCAGCAGCCATCCAACCAATCCATCCCTTAAAATAAAGAATTCATTCTCCAAAGACACTCTTGGATCATCCAGCCTTTGCTTGGAGATCTCCAGCAGGCAGCAAATTCATTCTGCCTTTGGATACCTCTAATTGTTAGGGAGTTTTTGCCGACACCCTGCCTGATTTTGCCATTTTGCAATTTCTCATTACTCCTGGTTCTGCCCTCAGGATTCAAACAGCAAATATAATACAGTCTTTCAGGTACTTAAAGAAAGCTATCTTCCCCTTCTTGATTCTCAAAGAATGGTTATTGATGGTTCATTGTCAGCTTGGAAAGAGTAGCTCTCTGGCCGAATGCCCCAAATATCTGTGTCACAACATTTTCATTAACAGTTTGTCAAAGGCTGAGTCTCAAGTAATTTTATGTCTCTTTATTTTGTCTGTGAAAGATCTGGGGGTTTTAATTACCTACAAGCTCAGTGTGAGTCAACACTGATTTTCGCAGCCAAAAAAGCTAATGAAATCTTGGGCCAGATAGAAAGTAGAAATCAGACCCGGAAGTAATAATCCTGCTATACTGTCTCCTCTTCATCTAGTGTACTGGAGTCAGGTGAGACACAATAAGGGATAGGTAGTGCAATGGATAGAATGCCAACTCTGCAGGTAGGAATCCTCATCTTCCTGAGTTCAAATCCAGCCACAGACACTTACTAGCTGTGTGACCCTGGACAAGTCACTTCACCCTGTTTGCATTAGTTTCTTTATCTGCAAAATGAGCTGGAGAAGGAAATGGCAAACCGTTCTCATATCTTTGCCAACAATATCCCAAATGGGGTCACTGTTGAAAACAATTGAACACAGGAGACACAGTAAAACCTTAGTTGAGGCTCCTTTTTTTTTTTTTTTTTCATTTTACTAGTAGACATTCTTACATAACCTTTAAGGAGTTTTATTGAAGCCTTTTGTTTTTCCACACACTATTTCACAATATTCCTTCCCCTTAATACATTGTCACAAAGGAATTATTTTTGACAATGAGCATATATAGTTTTTGCTCCAAGTCCCCTATAGCTGATGGTTCCTACCAGGGACATTTCCCAGAATGTCTTTATACTTGGTAGTTCAAGTCATTAAAACCCAGGACTGTCCAGCTTTGCTTATCATGTGATCTCTAAGCTTAAAACTGCTTTATGGTCGTGTACCTTGACCTTGAGTTTCCCATCTCCCATGCCTAGAGCTCAGGGATTGTATGATACTGTCAGTACAAAGCTGAGGAGAGACTAGACTTCTTTCTTTTGTTTTGCTGCCTATGTGAATTTGAAAAGGAACATGACCCTAATCTTCTTAAGAATAAAGGCATTCTCCCCTGCTGTCACTATAGGAAGTTGTGGAGAGAATAGAGGCAGTCTTCAGAAGAATTGTCTGAGACTACTGATTGCATCTTTTTGTCTGAGCCAGAGGAGAAAGAAGGAGCCTCTGCCAGGTGTTTCTCCACACCTCCTTTGTAGCAGCTCTGTAAGGTGTAATCTTCTCAGTCCCTGTTGGCTCTTGTTCCTTATCCATCATTGTGCAATAACAGGAAAATGCAGGATAGAGTGGAGTTTGGACTAAGCCTGGAAGCTCTGTTGATCACCACCAGGTCAGTGCTCCAAACCAATTTCCTGACTGGAGTCTTCCAGTAAACTGCAGGCAACAGCATAGTAGCATGAGCTTAAGTTCCGGTTTTACAGTGGGGGTCCTCACTCACTTTTACTGTCGTGATCTTGGGGGACCTCGTTCTTTCATGTGCTTCCGGTAATTATATTGATAATTGACATTTTATTCAGTTTGCACCTGTGATTTTATTGCTATTGAGAACTCCTGGCATAGAAACTCTACGTTCATGCAGACTGACAACTCCTCTTTAATTGTCTTGGGTTAAGTGACTTGCTCAGGATCAAAAACTAGCGAAAGGCAAAGGTGGGGTTTGAACCCAGGTCTTCCAGGGTCTTAAGTAGATATTGGGGACTTATGCTTACTTCTGTGTGTCTGTAGACAGGATTTGAAAACTATTTGGATCATAGGTGGATCCTAGGATTTAGAGCTGAGGAAGGGATTGGATAAAGATCAATTAGATGAGGAAACTGAGCCTCCAAGAGGTTAGGTTAAAGACTTCACAGAGCTCAAGGAGAATGAGCTCTATGGCCCTAGGGCCTCTGGCTTCAAGTGCAGGATACTTTTCTTTATTCCAAAACTGCCTTCTGGCTAAAGAAGTGCTGCTCTGGCAACGGGGTTGTTAAAAGTTGGTTTGAAGGAAGTAATAGGCAATGCAATTTATATCAAAGAAATCTGCCATTCCATTATTAGTATTCAGTTCAGTAGAAGCAAGATTTGTTGTTCAAATGTTAGACATGGCCCTATTTGAGGTTTTCTTGACAAAGATACTGGAGTGGCTTGCCATTTCCTTCTCCATTGGAGAAGGCAAGCAGAGGTTAAGTGATTTGCTCAGTCACACAGCTAGTGTCTGAGGTCACATTTGAACTCAGGTCTTCCTGCCTCCAGGCCCTCTAAGTCACTTAGCTCCTTCTAGAAGCAAACTAGCATATAACAAATACTTCATTTTTAGCAGATAATTAAATTTAAATGCCCATTGGAAACAGTGACTAAGGTTTGAGACTGAACTATTTTATAACAACCAGCTGTTGTTGAAAGACTTTTCAGCTGAAGAAACACAAGTTACTTTCTGTGGTTTACAGGATCTTAGCTGCTGGTCAGAAGAACCTATGAATAAAAAGAAACCAAGTGCAGAAAAGGTAAATGGAAGCTAGAAGATGGAGCAAATTATCAGTTTTGGTTAAATGTTCCAGACTTTCCCAAAATCTTTGTGGGGAGCTTTTCTGGAGGAAGAGACAAATAACTGTTGGGTGCTGCTCATATAATGTAAAATTTTCCTTTCTGAACTGTATTCAAGAAAACTATCCAACCATATGAGACTGGCAGAACCAACTTTTGCTTCTGTAATGGTAAATGAAACTGGGACTTTAAAGCCTTTGTACTTGGTTAATGTTGTAGTTTCAGGGTTGGAAAAAAAAGTTTCGAGATGGCCTAGAAACACTAATGTCTAAGATTGGCAGTCAGGATTCATAGATTTTTTTTAATTGGTTCCATCACCAAGTTTTTGAGTGGCAAAGATCAATTAAAATTCTCTGAACTATACACTTGGCATATTATTTGGCAAGGGGAAATAAGACCAAGAAGAGAAATGGAAGATGGAAGTTTTTAAACAAGTGATATTTCCTGAAGTCGAATCAGTGAGTGTGCAGCCCCAGAATAGCCCAAGGTTAACAAAAGCCCCCTCAGTGTGAAATCAGCCAATCAGAACTCAGTAGTAGTTCTGTCACAAGTTCATTTCAAGTTAGATTGTAAACTGAGAAATAGAAAAGGGTGGCTTGGCTGAGTGGCAGAGGCAGTCGTCGGGGAGGAAGTAGTTAAAGCTGGCAGAGGAGTTTAGAGGAAATTGAATAAACCAGAGACAGCACAGCTCATGATTACCATGAGATTAAACCATTCCTTTCAGACTGTAGGTAAAGACAGCACACAGTACTGCTGTGACTCCATCTGGACTTTGACTTCGTCTCTCCCTTCATTCCCAGTTTTATTCTGAAAGAAACTGAGCTTGGTGTTTCTGAGATCAATTCAGGTGAAAGAAACTGGCTAAAAGTAGCCAACTGCCAAATTATTATCTGTAAGTATAAATTCTTTTGGGAAGGGTGGTGGGAAAGGGAGGAGAGCCTACAGGGCAGAGTGCTTGGACAGGAGAGATTGATTGTGCTCAGAGTGCTACTGAAGAGAAGATAAGCCAGTTAGAAGGGCTATTAACTGAAAAACCAAGTGGAAAAAAGAGTATCATAAATGTCATTCAGTTCCTGTACTCTGGTAAATATTTTTCTAATTTTTTTCTCCTTTCTTGAAAGAAAGTCATTTAGGTTTAACACAACTTCCCAGGATGGATTTTTTTTTCCTTATAATAAGTAATTAGGCTGAGAGTGTCTTGTGGGTTTTAGTTCTGTGGTGATAAGAATGGGATCAAGAAATCCCAACCACTAACTTCAGCTATGTTGAATTTTCCCGCATTGTATTTCTGACCAGGGAAGGAAGGACTAGGATCCTCCAATCCATTCTCCTAGAATGTAGCTTGTCACAGAAGTTGAATGGCTGAAAATTGCACTAAGGACACTGCACTTCTGGGACACCCTCTTGCAGTAGACTGATATATAAAGTTGACATACTGAGTGTTTGTCTTAGAAGGATTAAGATTTCAGTATGTAAATGTGTGACTGGTTGCCTAATAACTTTCAAAATGGCTTATCACTTTGTTGCTGCAGAAGGCGTTGTATTTCTCTTGTTGTAGACTGGGTGACTGAGCAGAAATTTATGTTCATTTGCAATTTATGAAAGGATTGAGAATAGAAATAATAGACCAAGTAGAGAAAATAGTGGCAGTATAGAGAGGGGAAAAAACAATACTTCAGAGAAGTTGATGGAATTGTTTCTGTTTTTATAGCAGACCTCTAGGTATGGTACCTTAAGCCCAGTGATGCAAAGGAAGACATTCTTCATCTGCTCTGGTTTCCATAGTACCAGTGTGAAATGAGACTGGCTGATGTCCATCATGTTCTGTCCAGATTAGTGCTAGAGAATAGAAACTCATTTTCTACTCTCTTTATTGTGATACAGTGACTTGGGTCCATCTCTGTGGATGGCATATCACTCTGATTTCAGTTCATTTTCTCAGGACAGAACCCCACTTTGGGACAACTCAATTCTCCATGATCTCCTTCCTGCCACAAACTCTTCTTCCAATGAATTCTAGTAACACCTAGACCTTTGACACATATTTGAAACTTAGCATATGTAACCTGCTATTAATTATCTTTATATGTCTAGTCTCCCCAAGTAGATCAAAAGCTTGAGTGAAGAGACCATGTTTCTGCTTCCGCAATTCCATCCACAAATATGTAGAGATGAAAGAAAATTTGACGGTGTTGGTAGTAATGCCAGATTTTCTAGTTCTTTATGTAATGTAGCATCTTAGTGTGTAGTTGAATTGAGCATCGTTTGAAGTTAACTGAAGTGGAACTTTGGGTATGTTTAATAAATAAGCTTGCGATGTTCTTTCCTGAAGATAGGAACTTGACCCTTCAGACTGCCATATGTTGGAGTCGTATGACATCACTGATCATAGGGAGAATGAGGAGGAAGCCTCACTAATGATCATCATTATACTTTTAACTTTGGTTTATAGTTGCTCTGATAAAGCAGTGTGTCACAGTAAAAGAGTCAATTCATGTAACTATTAAACAGGGTACACAGTTGTCCCAGCTTATTTAATTTGGAAAAACCCAATTGGATCCAATAGCTCTTTGCTTTTTGTGCTGCATTCTCTAAACCCTTTGAGAATCAAGGCTGCATTCAGATTCTTGTCACTCAACTTGCCTAGGGCAGCAACAGCCCTTTCTCCCAGAAGAAATCGCTTAAATCTGGAAGTCCAATTTGCAAGAGACATTCTGATGAAACGCAGGCCTGCCAGTTAGAATTAACTTGAACAGTAGCTTTTTAATCGCCATCACTGGTTACTGGAAGAGGCTTTAGAACGGTTTTAAACTTGAACACTGTTAGAATAACAGAAACTTGAAAGGTTTTCCTTCCACGTCCTATTAGACAAGGCATTTTTCTGAAACTCTGAGCACTAATTCCTTTCCTCACACATTAGGGACATTTCTACCATGAGGTTTTTCCTTTTACACTTTTAAACTTCTTTTTTTAAAACTCTGACTCATGAAACTCAATTCTTAGACTGTTAGAGATATTTTGATATCGTAGAATTGAAGAAAGTGTACTTTAATGGTCCATAACTCTCTTTCTCAGGAGGATTCTGCTGTTGATTTTCAGCCTTTCTTAGGAAGATGAATCATCTTGGAATGGGACACAATCATGTAATGAGCCATATGGGCGATAATAGCACTATGCCCCCCCATCATCATTCATCCTCTACACCCTCTCACAGTCATGATGGAAGTCGGGGAGACATGATGATGGTAAGTAACCAAAAAGGAGACTTTGGCCCCTTCCTACTAATTTGGGTCATAGAATCACAGAATATTAATTGATGCCCAAAGAGGGAAAAATAAGTGACTTGCTACAGGAGAATGTGGACTAGATTTCAGCTTCTGCATTATACTCCAATGTCATTTCTCCTGTGGTTTTTCCCCACAAGTGTAGAATTTCGTACATTGACTAAAGTGCTTTGTTAAGAAAGTAGAGGCTGACACTGATGCAGAGTGCTGTGCTAGTCCTCATTCTTTTATTTTTTTATTCATTTTAATCTTAAATATAAAACAAAATAAAAAACATTTCCATGTACACACCAGAACATAAGAAAGGGTTCAGTATAAAACAATAAATTTTCATTTCGCTAAATGTAATAAATCCTATGCATTGTTTTCAAAGCAGCCCGGCTTTTCTGTGTTTCCTTCTAGGTTTTCTTTTGTTCCTCGCTGTGCTGCTTGACGTAACTCTTCCTCAGTGCCATGGCATAGCCATAAATATATACACACATTAAAATGGGCCTGGATGGTTGTGGCAAAACACAGTTATATATAAAGTAAGACTGAAGTGGAGGAAAAATCCAGCTTCTAGTTTAGCAGCTTCCTCCTTAAAACATCTCTGAAGATTGTGGTCCCCTAAGCTAGTGTTTTTAAAATTCCACTGGCAGCTTGCAGTTTTAGGCTTAACTCTGTCTGGGTCTAACTTGCTCATTCTATTTCTGGCAGCCCATGACCTTCTATTTTGGCTATAAGGATGTGGTATTGCTGTTTTCTGGATTAGTGATCAATACACCTGGGGGTAAGTAAACCAGCAAATAATTGTTTGATATGGATAGCCTCTAGGAAGAAGTAGTGTGGTAACTTATAGATACATTATTTGGCTGAAAATCAGGAAGCTGGAATTTTTTTTGTCAGTTATTGGCTCACTTTGTGGTCTGTTACTGTCCTCTATTTCCCACATGGTAAGGTAAGAATACGAGGATTATAATTAATGTGCATCATGGGATTGCAATTGTAAACATTACTCGCTATATTGCGAGTGAAATTGTTGAAATTAAGCTATACACTGAAAAATAAGCCTAACTTTAGACTGTGCTCAAATTCTGTACAAACCTGATACTAGCAAAAGTACAGTATCTTTTAAGACCAGTAACATAGATACCTGGTCATAACACCCTAATTCAGGACTCCAATCCCACCCCACCCCCAAAGGAATGGATTTTCCCATCTGTTTCACCTCATCTTCTGAAATGTTTTCCTATTCAAAACTAAGTTACTTATCAGAACCAAGGTAACACTCAAATTTAAATGATAATAAAGCATTTCCTACAGTATATGATATTTGATAATAATTTCAAGGTTGTATTTAACAGTTTATACATGCACTGTTTTCTTTACAAGGCCAGAAAGTATAGCATCCAAAATCCAGAGGGAAGGAAGAATGATCCAGGAAGTAGTCGAGTATTAGGGTGTATATTATAACCCCACAGGAAAAATCCTACCCTTTTAATGGGGAGTATTCATAACAATCACACACATACACACCCCTTCATTGCCCCTTCTCTTTGTGCTGCAAGTGCACGTTACCTCATTCTTCATATCTTACTTAATTTGATACTTAAATTGTTCATACTAGACATGCTCAGTAGCCAGTGTGGGGCTGGTTTGAGTGCCAGATGGGAAATTTCATATGGCATGTCTTTTGGATACAAGGAAATGGAGTTAGTTGGGTAAAAAGTCTTGGATTTCAGTGAGGCTTTTGATTTTGTTGCCACTTCAAATGCACTGACCTTTCAGAGTTAAATTGCTTCCTATTTCTGCTAAAGAAGCAGATTTGAAAACTATGTATCAAATATCTCTTGTCTTTTTACATTATGGGACTTTTCTTGCCCATTTGTCACCTGTCTAAGTAGAAGTTGCTGTATTAAGAAATGGACAATAATAGCATTTATTTTTCTGGCCCATTTTAGACCCTTCTGACATAACCTTGGTTGTGTAAGGAATTCCTGTATATGCTGACTTAATTCTTTTTTCTTTTCCTAACTAGAAATGGCTGGGGCATTCGTGGCTATCTTTTTGTTAGCAATGTTCTATGAAGGCCTCAAGATAGCTCGGGAGAGCTTGCTGCGTAAGTCTCAGGTCAGCATTCGCTACAACTCCATGCCAGTCCCAGGACCAAATGGAACTATACTTATGGAAACACACAAAACTGTTGGGTAAGGAAAAAAAAACAACTTGTTTTAATTCAGTAACTATAAGTGGAAGGACTTGAGCCAAGTCCGTTAAATAAGCAGCTCTCAGCCAAGTTGGACGCAGAGGCAACTTGCTGCTTGAAGTGGTAATTTGATACTGTCTTGGTGGAGATTGTCAGTAGAAGTATGAGACTATATCAATCACGGGCCAGGCCAGGCTGTCTACTAATATAGCAAAGGGAAAGGAAGGAGCCTTTTCACAAGCATGGGCAGTTATCCTAGGTGCTATAAACATTTTTGTACCTGTGGGTCCTTGCCCCATTTTTAGGATCTCCTCTTTGGGATACAGACCTAGAAGTAGTATTGCTGGGTCAAATGATATGTACAGTTTTATAGCCCTTTGGGCATAGCTCAAAATTGCTCTCTAGAATGGTTGGATCAGTTCACAACTCCACCAACAATGCACTAGTGTTCTAATTTTCCCACATCTTCTCCGACATTTTTATCATTTTCCTGTTTAGTCGTATTAGCCAATCTGATTGATTTGCATTTCTCTAATCAGTAGAGATTTAGAGCACTTTTTCATGTCTGTGGATACTTTAATTCCTTCTCTGAAAGCTGCCTGTTTATAACCCTTTGACCATTTATCAGTTGGGGAATGATTTGTATTATAAATTCGACCTGGTTCTCTGTATGTTAGAGAAATGAGGCCTTTATCAGAAACAGTGGCTGGAAATGTTTTTTCTACTTCCCTTCTAATCTTGGTTGCATTGGCTTTGGGCAAAAAAAAATTTCTATTTAACGTAATCAAAATTATTCATTTCATAATGTTTTCTATCTTGTTTGGTCATAAATTCTTCCCTTCTCCATAGATTTGACAGTTAAGTAAGCTGTAGGATAGTTTTGTTCTAAAACTGTAGGGCTGGCCAGTACCAGAATAAGTACCAGGTAATTTTGAGGAAATCAAGAAAGATTTAGATAACTAGAGCCAGAAAGAGAACCAGGGTCTCCTCGGGTTCCTAGTGCAACCTTATTTCTGATGCGCATCTCTTCTAAATTTATGAACAAGATGCAGTATTTGTAGCAGAATGCCCCGGGTCCTTCAAAAGACACAAGTTGGAAAGCATGTCAGGTCTGAAGAGAAAATTGGTTATCAGCCCTAATTTTTGTCCCTCTTTGTTTTCCAGGCAACAGATGCTGAGTTTCCCTCACCTTCTACAAACGGTGCTGCATGTCATCCAGGTGGTCGTCAGCTACTTCCTTATGCTTATCTTCATGACCTACAATGGGTACCTCTGCATTGCAGTGGCAGCAGGGGCTGGAACAGGCTATTTTCTCTTCAGCTGGAAGAAGGCAGTGGTAGTAGACATCACAGAGCACTGCCATTAATGTCAGATTCTAGGATGTGGCCTTATTTTCCACAATGGGAAGTAGCTGGAGACTGGGGGAGTTGATTTCAAGCCTTCCTATTGTCCCTCTATGGCCCCTTGCCTCCCAACACTTGCCTAGACAACAAATCAAGGAGGTTTACATAACCTCCAAGCTGGTTCGTGCCCTCCCCAAACTGTTGATTTCCGAGGCTGAGATCCTCAGTTCTCCACTAATCAAGGTAGCTTTTTGTTCTGATTTCTTGATCATATATTTACTTTTTTAATCTCTTGTGTTATTATTATGACAATGCTTGGTTATTTCTGGGTCATAGTGGAGGTTCTTTGAAACTCCTACCCACCACAACACTAGAACATATCTTCCAGTTGTTTGACTGAATGAGTGGGGAAATAGGGTGTGCCTTTACCGAGATGTGAAGTGATACATGGCAATCTGAGGATTTGAAGAAGGATTTTTGAGTGGAATGAAGGTGCGATAGCATAAAGAAGTGTTCCCTTGCATAGCAAAGGTCTGAGTCAGAAGTTTTTGCCTCCATTTGTTTTCTTATTCTTATCTCACCAGTCACACATGACAGTCAACTGAATAATAGGAAATGTTGTCAAATAAAACCATTGGCATCTTTTCGTCTCCCTTAGTTGATCATAGCTTCATGAAATGAAAATCCTTGTGCTGTAGCTTTTCCCGTACTCATTGTCTAAGGGAGGCAGAATCACTGCACTGGTCCTCTAAATGATTACGCTTCTCTACTCATTCTGCTGGCCACACCTTAGCTGACTGAGTGACAGCATATGGAAGAATCACTATTCCATATTTTCAGATATTCAAAGTGGTTCTTAGAAGGACCTAGAGGTGAAGAGAACCCATCCCTTCCCCATCTCCCCTCCCCAAGCCTGTGTTGTCACTAACTGTAATGAACCTGTCAGTTAGTCCTGGCTAGTAGGGTTGTGTGTTAATAGAAGCACAAGGTCTATCTTTACCTTAGACAGATCTGGTATATGGTCTGCTTTTGACCTGGGACAACCTTTAGCTCAGCCTCCATGTAATTATCTTTATTTCATTTGAGGACCTGATGTAGATTACTTCTTGCCATTGTGGTAGAGCCTTTTCTCATAAAGGATCCATTTATCTGTTCATCCTTGTTGTTGAACTTAAACTTTGCGAAGTCCACACTACCTCTACAAGTGAATCTTCCTGAGCTGACCTAATAAATCCTACCCTCCCGTGGTGCTTGATATTCTCATTATGCCCTAGGGGAAAAGAGACAAAGTACAACTGCTCTGGTGTTTTAAGTCTATACTCTTCCTAGAAAGTGCTGTCTGTACCCTTTTATGATTGTAGGTACTCACTGGACTTCAAGACAAGGGAGGCAGTGGGGGAGGGGATGTTCCCATTGGAAAGAGCTGGGGTGTGGAGTAGAGGACCTGTCTTCATATCCCTACTCTGCTCCTTGCACTTTGGTCTCCTCATCTGTAAAATAAAGGGATCAGAGCAGATGACCTGAGGTCTTTCCTCTCTCTAAATCTGTGATCCTATAATCTTAAAGTACTTTTCCAGTAAATTCTAACCCGGGCCTGTTTTGGAGTATGTTCCCACAATCTTCCTTAATAATCATAGGAAACTTTGGCTTTACTTCCAGCCCAGTTGGCTATTGAAGAACTCTAAATAAAGCAATTCTCTTTGATCATTTACATAGTAGATCCAAACAAGTAACTTTAAGGAGGCCAAGGAGTAAGTTACTGATCTTTGGAAGCAGCCTCGCTCTCATCAGTTTTCTCTACTTAGTATCATAAATTGTTTCACCTGTTAGCCATTAGCAGTGCTTAGCAGCAGTTAAATGTTTTTATGGATCTGTCTGGTAAAGTCAACTCCCTGAAAAGCCACATAGAAGTTAAGTGCCTATGGCTGGAGAGTGTACCCCAGAACTCTCTGCCCACAGTCCAGCACATATACTGTTCATTGTCCCTCCCATCTCCTTGCACTTTTAAAGCCATGTTGGATTATTGAAGGTTGTAGATTAATGCCATTAAAGTTGAGCTTGAGTCAGAACCAGATGGTGCTGTGTATTATCTCATAATTACATTTCTGGGACTTGAATCAACTGAGCATGTGCCGAGCATGTGATAATAATTTACCAAGGAAACCACTACAGTACACTAAGTATTTGATATCCTATAATCTGACATTGAGGAACAGTGAAACTGTCATAATAATAATGACCAAGGTACTGAAATAAAAATCATTGATTTCAGTTTTAGCCTAGACAGAAAGGTAAGGGAACAAGCCCAGAAAAGCAAACATTGTATTTATGCCATTCAGGATATAGTGGGGTTTTTGCTTCCAGGACTATGTTTTGAAAGACTCAGCAAGAAATGATTGTTTTATTGAAACATCTGCTTTTCCTTCCCCACTGAGAGTTTTGATTGTGGCATTACAGTAGCCCAGCCTTTACTACTTTATGTCAATCTCGTTCATTAGTATGCTATACCATTAACTTATCCTACTTCTGTTTCACTCTTCCGACCCCTTTTGATTTCTCCCCATTGTTACGCTTTCCTATGTAGCTTGAAATGTGTAGTTTATATGAGTTTTCCTACAAGTACATATTGAAGCCTATCTACTATCATACGATTGCAAACACTGGACATGGTTCCCAAGAGTTGATGAGGACCTCTGGATATGGGTGTATAAATAGCTCTCTACTGATCTGGGGTTGAAAAACTGAATCACAGCTATACATCTGAATGCATAAATCCTATCACTGGACTTTTCGCATTAAGAAATGAATGAAAGAAAGATTAGAATGTTGAGCTGTATGGTAGATGCAGTGAGTGGCAGCCACATGGCCATTGTGGAAAAGTGGGTGGACCCTGAGTCTGATTCTGCCCATTAGTTTGGAGTTCTTCATGAGTCAATGTCAACTACAGGGTTATAGATCAAGGTTTTCTCATCATGGCTATAGGAGTATTAGTTTCCCTTTCCATTTGGGGGTATCATTGTGGGATTCCTTTTTGTCACCCTGCTGGAGAGCCCCTCATTTTAGCAGTACCTCCAGCCACCAAAGGGTTCCTCATTGTGTGTATTGTCAACTAAAGATGCAGCCTCTTTACCCTCCTAATTTAATTTTGATCCTGTCTCCTTCAGTCAGGCGTGTCAACCAGAGCAAAAAAAAAAATTTCATTTTACAAATGCCTTATTCAGTGTGTCTACATTGATATTGTCCATTTTAGATTGTGAGCTCCTTGAGCAGTTTTGCTGTTACACAGCATGTTAAACATTGCTGTAGACTGCCTAACAGTGCCATGTACAAAAGAATACATAATAAATATTTTGATTCTGTTTGCGTGTTTTGGGCCACAGTGGTGTCAAAAGTAGTTGGTCCCTTGAATCCATGGTTAGCTTTGCTATTAATGACAGTTTCCAGCTGTATGGCCTTGTAGTAGACACTAATATTTTCACCTATCATTCTTTCCTTACCTTACCTGAAGTGAGGGCTAGTCTTCTCTTCCTGAGGGTTTGGCTATATCCTGTGTTCCATTCTGCAGACCCCATTCATCTAAGGAAATGAAAGACATTCTCCTGAAAGAGGACTTTGAAATCCTGTGCTTTAACATGCAAAGGACCCATGTTGACAAGCTTCGCATTTTCAAGAAATTGATCAAAGCTATGACAGGTCAATGGTACATGGTGCAATTATATTTTACTCCCCATTGTTTCTGAAAGTATAATTTAAGTCAGAGGTGTCAAGCCATGGCCCACAGCATTCCTGAGTGTGACTAGATTAAAATGTATTTGAAGTAGTTAACAAAATAAGTAAAAAACATGGATAGCATTGATGTGTGGTTTTCTAAGTAGACCTCCTGCAGGGATTATTGTAGTGTGATTTAGTGGCTGCCACTTAACAGTGGCATCTGAAATAAAATCTCAGAAATCTGAGATAGAAGTGATAGGTGGAATCTGCTTCAAACAGGCTATCATGAAGCCATGAATCACTACACTCTTTCTGTCTTTCCTTTTGCTAGTGAAAGATTACAAATTAGAATGGGGGAGTAGCAGCATGATTTTTTGATTTTAGACTTCAAGAAGCTGATTAGGACAGCTTAAGGAAGACTTAATCCTGCTCCAACATTTGGCATTACTTTATCTCCAGGAGAATCATTAGCTGGGTCAATGAAAGTTCCCTAGAGCTCCCAGTTCTCTAAGGGCAACTGATTTTAATGGGCTTACTCCAATGCCTAATAATTCCTGGTAGGCTCCTTGTCTATTATACCTTGTACTGGGATTTTCTCCCAGTCTTTAAAAGAGCTTGTCCTGTCCCAGGTACAGAAATATGGGCAAAGGTATGTGCATGAGCAGGGTGGCTTAAGTCTCTTCCTTTCTGTATTCAGTCATTCCCACAAAACCTTTGTTCTGCTTAAGTTCGATGGTACTTTTAACCCTAGAAAACTTGAAATTTGAATTGTTTTTCTAAACACATCTCCATTGCTAGATTCTATATGAGGAAACAAGTTAAACATGTCTTTAAGACCCTGAAAGACTGTAGGTATTAAGTTTGTCAAAAATATTAGGGTAAGAGAAAGTGCTGCCTGCCTTTCCCACAAGTATGCTCCTCCCCCCCCCCCATTAAAAAGGAAGGAAAAGCACCAGAAGGAGTAGGGATTGGGAAACTGAAGGAGAAACCACTGGTTCTTTTTCCCAACCCAGGTCAGCATATGGAGA
>CM053625.1:119225790-119249545 GCA_028646595.1 Phalanger gymnotis | reverse complement strand
ACACACTCAATTGGGTATCTTACCCCACAGGAAAGAAGGAGGAAGAAGATAAAAAAAGGGGGATGATAGAAGGGAGGGAAGATGGGGGAGGAGGTAATCAAAAACAAACACTTTCGAAAAGGGACAGGGTCAAGGGAGAAAATTGGATAAAGGGGGATAGGTTAGGAAGGAGCAAAAATATAATCTTTCACAACATGAGTATTGTGAAAGGGTTATACATAATGATATGCATGTGGCCCATGTTGAATTGCCTGACTTCTTAGGGAGAGTGGGTGGGAAGGGAAAAGGGGAGAGAATTTGGAACTCAAAGTTTTAAAAACAGATGTTCAAAAACAAAAACAAAAAAAAAAGTTTTTGCACACAACAAGAAAATAAGATACACAGGCAATGGGGCATAGAAATTTATCTTGCCCTACAAGAAAGGAAGGGAAAAGAGGATGGGAGGGGAGTCAGGTGATAGAAGGGAGGGCTGA
The DNA here is from genome assembly GCA_028646595.1 of Phalanger gymnotis. Classification (NCBI taxonomy): domain Eukaryota; kingdom Metazoa; phylum Chordata; class Mammalia; order Diprotodontia; family Phalangeridae; genus Phalanger; species Phalanger gymnotis. Next base: position 119,249,072 of record CM053625.1, on the reverse strand, counting down.
CTGGGGAACAGGGCAACCAGAATATAAGCCATCTTGAGTGGGGGGGAGGGTAGAAATGGGGAGAAAATTTGTAATTCAAACTCTTGTGAAAATCAATGCTGAAAGCTAAATATATTAAATAAATTAAATTTAAAAAAAAAAAACAAAAAAACCCCAACAATCAACTGTGAAAGACTTAGCTACTCTGATCAATACAATGATCCATGACAGTTCTAAAAATGATACCCAATTCCAGATAGAGAACTTGTGGACTCTTGAGTGCAAATTGAAGCATATTTTTTCTATTTCTTTATTTTTCTCGCTTCTCTCCCAGCACCCCACATACAACATAGCTAATGTAGAAATATGTTTTGCTTGACTTCATATATATATATATATATATATATATTTCTTGCCTTCTCAGAATGGGGAGGGAGGGAATGATGGCAAGGAAAGAATTTGGAACTGAAAATAAAAATGTAAAATAGTTTTGTTTTGTTATTTTGAGAGAGATGATTGGTAACTTTGGAAAAAGTTTTGGTTGAATGAAAAGCGAGACAGAAGAGAATGAAGGGAAGTAGATGCAGCTGTTGTGAATGGCCTTCTCAAGACCCTCAAAAGGTAGGAGAGATATGGGACAATAGTCAGAAGCAATACATGGATCATGGAAAGGTTTCATTTCTTTTTTTTTTTTTTTTGAGGATGGGGGAAACACGGGTGTGTTTGTAGGCAGTAGGGAGACAGCCAATAGGGAGAGACTGAAGTAGGAGAATTGAGATGATAGAGGGGTAATCTTCGGGACCAAACAGGATGGAATGGGATCATTTATCCATGTAGAGAGTTTTGCTTTGGTAAAGAGAAAGGCTACCTCATCAAGTGAAATAGGCAGGAGGAATGAGATAGTGGCAGAAGGCATGTGGATGGTATGAGATAAGGAAGAGAGCAGAAGGAGCTTTCAGCTAATAGCCTCATTTTTTTTCCTGTAAAACATAAGGCAAAAATCAACAAATCCAAATAAAAAAACAAAAACCCAAACAAGGCAAGGTTCTCAGCTGAGAGAGTAGGAGGAGGAGGAATCATGGGAGGTTTGAAGAGAGATGAAGATGCTTGGAAGAGCCACTGTGGAAAGTGGGATGGTGAATTAATTTGGGAGGTGTTTGCCTAGCAGCAGGGAGGGCCCAGTTCAAGTTATGTAACATAAATATGTATCGGGCCCCAGTCAGGAAGTGGGGTGGGGGTGAGAGGAGTGGGGGGGTTGATTTTCTTCACCTTTGTTCAGTAGCAGGTGTGTAAGAATGAAGGCAGTGGATAATGGGAGTTATCCAAGGCTGAGGCTAAGCAGAGCATATCAGGGATATGGTAAGGGGAGAGAGACTCAAAAGAAGACAGTAGAGAGTTGAACTGGTTTGTTCTGGGTAAAGATGAAGAAAGGAGGGTGTGACTGACCTTCACAAATCATACTTACTGATTTGATTCCTAAACACAGCTAGAGAACGGTGGACTGTGCTGGCCTGGGTTTTAGATAGAACTCTTTAATTGTCCTGGTATTGCTGTGTGCCAGCAACAAAGCCAGTGTAGGATGAAGTAATTAACACACACACACACACACACACACACACACACACACACACATGCTCGTGGGGCTAGGTGAGTCGTATAGTCGGCCTATAGACTGACTTTAATGGGGACACTGACAGCCTTTTATACAGGTTAATTGCTGGGTCATTCTGACTTCTCATAAAGCTACAATACTGTAATGCATCAACATAGTAATATTTTTTATCTCCTTGTTCCTGGGTATGAAATACTTGTTCCCTCAATGCTAATCACATTGAAACATTGAAACATTCTTTCCCTGTGGGTAACAGCTGCGAGGGCAGGTCCTTGTCTCATCCTTTTATCCTTCGTGGCCTTGCCTTGCATAGGCCTAAATAGGATATAGCTGGCTCTCCATATCGCTCTCCACAGCTGTATTTTAAAATAAGCCTCTCAGTACGTATAATTAATTTTGCAGTGAAAATCACTTTGGGCAGCTTATTTAATTAGTATAAGAGTGAGAGATTGGTGATAATTAAATTAGATTTCATATATTCTATTATTAGAGGGAAGCTGACAGAAAGATGTAGCTCTAGTTTTCATGCAGGATAGGCAGCGGGGCAGTAAGATTTTGGCCTTTAACAACCTACAAAGAACTTGATTCTGTGGTGATCTAGGGTAGATAAAATATCATTTGAGAGTAATTACTTATCCTAGAATGGAGGAATGATTGTTTTTGTGCAAAATGATTAGCACTTTAATTAATTTATATGAGGATCAGTGTGTTAGATGAAGAATTGAAATATTTCATTGTAATTTCAGTAAGCACTTTGAGGAAGAGACTAGCAGGCCGGAAAATAATTGTTTCTAATTAGTCTGGCATAGAGAGGGTGGCAATCTTGGTTATTGTTGAGTCATTTCAGTAGTATATAACTCTTCCTGACCCCATTTAGGGTTTTCTTGGCAAAGATACCGGAGTGGTTTGCCATTTCCTTCTCCGGCTTATTTTATAAATGAGGAACTGAGAATTAAATGACTTGCCCAGGGTCATACAAATAGTAAGTTTCTAAGGCAGGATTTGAACTCATGAAGATGAGTCTTCCTAATTCCAAGCCCAGTGTTCTGTCCCCTGTGCCACCTACTGTAACAGCAAGCACTCTGGCACACCCAGGATGGCCTGCTAGCCCAGGTTCTTTGATCTACTTTTCTTAATGAAAGCAATTTTAAAATGGGTCAACAATCTTACTTTAATTACATTCACTAGCTCAGGGGAAAGGTCAGCACCCTGAACGTGAAGAAAATACAAGCAGAGAAATTAGCACAAAGACCAATAGACAGGGCTCCAGCTGTCTGAACAAAGTTTAATACATCCACCTACATATTCCACCGGATCAGGGGAGCACAGATACATCTGAGTAGTCAGTGGATTCTGAACAAACAGCTAATGAGAGTCCCATCCAGGGAATCAAAAGGTCCTTCTCATAGGTGAACCCCCAAAGCAAAATACCAACCTCAGAATATATATACACTCTTCAAGGCCAGAAGGCATCACAACCATCTTGACTCAGTGCCTAATTAGCTTAGTACCAACAAGTGTGAAAGTCTTGCTACAAGCAAACCTCCCCATGAGCAAACTTCCCCCTAAGCAAGCTCTTCCTTAGGCAAGTTCCTCCCCCAATGGGCTCTATGTGACTCAGGATGTATCACAGCTGTGATTGAACACATGTGGTCACATAGGCCTATTAATGGATGGGGAAGATCTTTCTATTCCATTAACATTACACCTACCTGCTCCTATTAAGAGAGTCATGCATGCATCATAAATTCTAAAAATATTTATTGACTACCTAAACTCAGTGGCACCTTATTACCTCCAGGCTCAAAATTAAGATTCTTTGTTTGGCTTTATAAAATTTATTCTTTTACCTAAATTAATCTATATGTTCAATGCCATCTCAATTAAATTACCAAAAATTATTTTACAGAGTTAGAAAAAAATAATAATTTTTTTGGAAGGTCAAGAATATCAAAGGGACTAAAGAAAAAAAGTAAAGGAAGGAGGTTTAGCAGTACCAGATCTTAAACTATATTATATGGCAGTAATTATCAAAACTATCTGGTACTGGCTAAGAAACAGAAAAGTAGAACAGTGGAAAAGTAGACATACAATTTAGAGCAGCAAATGGCTACAGTAAACTTGTGTTTGACAAGTATAAAGACATAAGTTTTTAGGATAAGAATTTGTTATTTAGGGGCAGGTAGGTGGTACAGTAGATAGTGCACCAGCCTTGGAGTTGGGAGGATCTGAGCTCAAATCCAGCCTCAGACATTTACTTGCTATGTAACTCTGGACAAGTCACTTAACCCCAATTGCTTCAAAAATATTCATTATTTAGTAAAAAGTGTTGAGGAAGCTAGAAAGCAATTTGGCAGAAAATGGGCATAAATTACACCATTTACCAAGATAAAGTAAAAACGGATATGTGATCTAGATATAAAGAGATATATTAGGAGAGAATTTGAAGAACATGGAAAATATTACTATAAGAGTTATGGATAGGTGAATAAATTATGAATAAACAAGAGATAGAGAGCATTGGGAGGTATATAATTTTGATTACATTACATTTTAAAAGTTACAAAACCAATGTAGCTAATATCAGAAAGCATAAAATTGGGAAAATTATAGACAGTTTCTCAGATAAAGATCTCATATCTCAAATATATAAAAAACTTTGTCAAATCTATAAGGATATGAGGCATTCCCCAGTTGGTAAATGGTCAAAGGATATGAACAGGCAGTTTTTTAATGAATAAATCAAAATAATTTAGCCATATGGAAAATGCTTTTAATGATTATTGATAGAGAAATGCAAATTAAAACAACTTTGAGGTATCATTTTGTGCCTATCAGATTGGCTAAAATGATAGAAGAGGAAAATGTCAAATATTGGAGGGGATATTGAAAAATTGGGACAGTAATTCACTGTTGGTGGATCTTTAAACTAAAATCCAAACATTTTGGAGAATTTGGAATTATGTACAAAGAGTTGGATCGTGTATGCCCTTTGACCCAGTAATAAGAGTATTTGGGTTATTTCCCAAGGTGATCAGGGAAAAAGGAAAAAAAAACCCGGTATGTTCTAAAATATTTATAGCAGCTGTCTTTGTGGTGGCAAAGAAATGGAATTTTGGGGGCTGCCTGTCAATTGGGGAATGGCTGAACATAGTAGTATACGATTTTATTAGAATACTACTGTGCTATAAGAAATGATGAGCTTAATGATCTTAGAAAAACGTGGAAAGACTTGCATGAAAATAAAGAGCAAAATGAGCAGAACCAAGAGAACATCGTATACAGTAAAGCAATATTATTTTTAGAACAACTTTGAGCAAACGAGTCATTTTGACTATTATAAATACCCAAATTAACTACAAAGGACCTATGAAGACACAGAGAAAGAACTGATAGATGTTACAGTATGGTTTTACATATATATGTGTGTGTGTGTGTGTGTGTGTATGTAAAACCATTTGAATCTAATAGTGGCTGGGGTGAGGGGAAGAAAGGGGAGGAAAAAGAAAGTTATATAATTTTTAAATATAAGCAAGTTGTACATAATAGTTTCAGCTTCATGTGCAATTCTTTTTTTCTATGCTATGTTATGGAAATGCTTATTGTATTTCTTAAATTCAGAATAAAAATGTAATTGTGGGGGAAACCCAAAACTTACACTTTTTACCTTACCATGTTTTAGGATCCAGCAATACCTGTCTTGCTGCTGTTCCTCTAATATGACATACCATCTACCAGCTCTGTGCATTTTCATTGGGTGTCCCCTATGCCTAGAATGCTCTCTCTTTTAGCTTCCTTCAAGACTCATATCTAACAGCTAGTGGCTGCCGTTTGAGATGACTTCCAATAAACTCTATATATCTTATATGTAGTAAATTATATATGTTCATATACATACATATATATATATATGTATATACACACACAGTCTTTCTATTAGAATGTGAGGAGAGATCATGTTTTTGCCTTTCTTTGTATTGCTAGCACTTAGCATAGTAGCCTGGCATATATTAAGCACATTAACAAATCCTTGTTGAAAGAGATCATAAAAAAGGGAAAAGGACCTATATGTGCGAAAATATTTATAGCAGCTCTTTTTGTGGCGGCAAAATATTGGAAATTGAGGGGTTGCCCATCAATTGGGGAATGGCTGAACAGAATGTGGTATATGAATGTAACAGAATACTATTGTACAATAAAAAATGATGAACAGGCAGATTTCAGAAAAACCTGGAAAGACTTGTACGAACTGATGCAAAATGAAATGAATAGAACGAGGAAAACATTGTACACAGTATCAGCAACACTGTGTAATGATCAACCACGAATGACTCAGCTTGTCTCATAACCCAACGATCTAAGGCAAGTACAAAGGACTGCTGAAGGAAAATGCTATCCACATCCAGATAAAGAACTGATGGACTGTGAATGCAGATCAAAGCATATTTTTTTCATTTACTTTTTTTCTTTCTTGTGTTTTTTTTCTTTTGATATGTTTATTCTTTCATAACCGTGACTAATACAAAAATATTTTGAGATGATAGCACATGTATAAACTATTGCAAACTGCTTACCATTTTCAGCACATTGTTACTGAGCTGAATGGAAGTCAGCTGGACTTGCCCATAACTTCTGGAGAAAGCAGAGAAGGGCAAAGAAAACTACTTGGGCAGGAAAAGGATAACACTGACCTGTTCACCCAACTTTGTATCCAAACAACAGGAAAAGTAACCTAGCCTGCAAGGGTACCTAGATACTACTATACCTTGACCAAGTGAGTTACCAAGTGACAGAGCAGACTCCAATTATTATAGCTCCTAATGAAGAAAGTTATCTTCCAAAGCAACATTCACTTGGATTCTTCGGGCTAAAACATAAGATCCCATTCACTGGTAATTGGATCAATTAAAGCTTCTTCACATTTTCTAAAGTTGTCTTTATTTTTAAAAACAAAATACAGGTTCTCTGGAGAGGATGATGAAAATGTTTCAGATGCCAACTAGAGTTCAAATTTTTCCTGAATAAAGAAACTAAGCCTCACGAGGATCCCATGAAGGCAAAATATTCCGATAGTCTTCAAGCACTCAGTTCTCTAAATAGTATTTTTAACTTTTGCCTTCACCTCATTGCTTTTTCAAAGGCAGACACACAGGATAATTTATCCATAAACTCTAAAACTCAAAGCTTCCAAACTGAGATGAACGATTATTGGGTTTGGGTTGAGGTTTATAACCAATTCGGTCATTGATCATTTGTTCCCGAGTCTTGTGGTCACTGCTCAAGCCAATAGCTTCACTATCACTGGCTCCCACCACGTCCACCTCTTCCCTTTGTTTTTTACGAGTCTGAAAATAGAAAAAGTTTAGAAATAATGCATGAACTAACATGTTAGTGAACTGTTCAGAATATTCATGATAAAGAAAGGTCTGCTAAAATAATGACCATTGCAGCTGACCCTACCTGCAGTAAGATTCACATGGGAACAATATTAATTTCTTATTGTATAAAAAAAGCCTTAATTCTTTCAATATTTTGATAAAGTCTGGTAAATATCTTTTAAAAAAACTTTGCCACCCACTTACAAAATGACTACACTGAAGTCACAAACCCTATGCTTCACTTACTACCTTTTCAGAATGAGCAGAGTAGTGAATGAGCACCTCGAATCTCCCTAACTTGATTGTGAAAATTAATGAAACTTCGATTGATAATGGCTTCTTACAAGGTGGTGATCAAAAAATGTTAAATCTAAAACTTTTCATTTGTTACTTAAATCGCTATAATAGTAATAATGATTGCCGGTGTTTATATAGTACTTTAAGGTTTATAGAGCATTTTAAAAATATGATCTCATTTTACCCTCACAACCCTGGGAGATAAGTACAATTATTATCCCCATTGTAGAGATGAGGAATCTGAGACAGACAGAGGCTAAGTGACTGGTCCAGCGTCACACAGCAAGTCTCTGAAACCATATCTGAACTCAGGTCTTCCCGATTCCAGGTCCAGGGCTCTACCTACTGTGACACCTATCTGCCTCTGTATTTCGTTATTCTGCTATTGTTTTCTCTGATCATTTAAAAATAGTAAATCCAAAATATTATATTTGATCAAATACTTTCTATGAGACATAAGTTAAAAAAAAACAAAAACCTAACTCCTTCTGGTTTACTAGATGTCCAATCTATACCACCAATAAATAGCACAATTAAGATTCTGCCCAAGTAGGTTTCTGGGGCAGCAGGATGGCACAGCGGACAGAGGACTGGGCCTGGAGGCAGAAATACTAAACTTCATGGTTAAAATATGGCCCCAGCTTTCCGTCGGCGCTTCCCGTGGAGGGGCCGCTATCTCTTCGCTGGTGCCATGCCTGCCCTCAGACCCCTCACGAAGCCTAAAATCATCAAGAAGAGGACCAAGAAGCTCATCCGGCACCAGTCCGACAGATATGTCAAGATCAAGAGAAACTGGCGTAAACCAAGGGGCATTGACAACAGGCTGCGAAGACGATTCAAGGGCCTGATCTCGATGCCCAATATTGGCGGTGGAAGCAATAAGAAGACAAAACACAGGCTACCAAATGGATTCAGGAAGTTTTTGGTGCACAATGTCAGAAAGCTTGAAGTGCTCCTGATGTGCAACAAATCTTACTGTGCTGAGGTTGCTCACAATGTGTCCTCTAAGAATCGGAAAGTTATTGTTGAGAGAGCAGCTCAGCTCGCCATCAAGATCACCAATCCAAATGCTAGACTGAGGAGTGAAGAAAACAGGTAAAAAGCTCTGCATATTTGTAGTTGTGTTAAATAAATCCTTGAAATACTGAAAAAAGAAAAAAAAGGCCCCCGATACTTACTGGCTGTGTGACCCTGGGCAAGTCACTTAACCCTGTTTGCCTCAGTTTCCTCATCTATAAAATGAGCCAGAGAAGGAAATGGCAAACCACTCCAGCATTTTTGCCAAGAGAACTCCAAATGGGGTCACCAAGAGTCAGACATGACTGACCAACAACAACAAAAAGTTTGTGAGGGGGAGAAGTTTGGGGAAAAAGAACTAAGAGGCAAGTTTCTGAAACCACCTTGTAATATAGACTAGAAACTGTCTTAATTGGTTTCTTGACATGTGATCTACAAATGTTAGAATGCAAATGAATTCCTTTACAGGAGAAACTCAGACTATCACAAAAAAAAATTATCATGTACACTGTTTTAAGCCATGGAAGAAAATGAATATTTTAAACTATTATAACCTACCTATAAGTATGCAACCCAGAATATTGAAACATAACTAAAATTAGAAATATATTAGATACCTTTCAGAAATTTTTAAAAAATATACGCAGCATATTTTAGCTATAGCCTCTAAAGCTGTAACAATGATTTTCAGATTCAGCACAAGGGATTATTTTTTATTATTATTTTAAAAATGAACCAAGGGCATACATCAGAGGACTTGAGAATATGGGAATCCTGAACCATAAGTGTATTTTTCTGTGTTGTGCCACTTTGGGAAAGATCTTTTAATAAAAAATGAATATGAAATATGTATATAAAAAAAGAGAGAAAAGAAAATTGCTAAATGGAATAGTTATTCACTGTTACCATAGCAGTCTTTCTGGGAGTATTCTTCTATCTCTACCATCCTTCCACATGCCCCCCAAAATTGAACTTTTGCTATACAAACACCTAATTTAATGACTAAAGTCTGACTATGGATACAACATCAGCCCTAGGGTATAGTCTGAAAAGCCTGGTACTGTGGAACACTGCTGATGTGTTCTAAACCTAGAAATGTGGCAGTGCACCTGAGTTGACTTCAGTATCAAACTCTATTTTTAAGCTAGCTGAATTTTCTTGTAATGTCTACCTGTCCTGCTGGCTGGGTCAAATCTGCATATTAGCTCTACTGGTGGCACTAGTGACTCAATGTTAGTTAGCTGATTTGACAGAGTCAAAGTTCAATATTCTGGCATTTTATAAGGCTCATTACAATCAAAGTTTCCAACTTCCCCTGACGCATCCTCAGAAAGGAACTTGGAGGTTGATTGGAGATGGGTAAGTAGGAGGGTTGGATTCAATCAGTGATTTCACTGGTATTTGAAGCTCCCAATGAAGAAACCAACAGAGGGTAGAGAAGCTGAGAATACTGGCTCCCAGAAGCTCTGTTCGCCTTGGCCCCAAATCTCTCATTCTCTTCTGGGCAAAGTGCCTTTGGACTCAAGATGCCTACAAATCCAGAAACTTTGCTCAAAGACCTCTTTCCAAAGTCTGTGATCAACTCTTGGTTCTTCAGTCTGACATTTGTGGCTCTCCTTTGAACCCACAAACTGTAGTCTCTGGTCCTCCTATGGTGCCTCCACCTAAGTTCTCTGGCTTTCCTCTGTACCCATGGAATCTGCTACCTTTCTTTATACCCAACACCCACAGTCAGCCCAATAGGGCCCATAATCAAAGCCCTTAATGTAACTGAGGAGTCAAGGGTGATGACACACCAGAGGCTGGTTATTCTCCTTGTGAGTTTTTTTAAAAGTTAAAAATTATGATGTTGAAAGCAAGCTATAATTTTTAGGAGGAATGAAAAGCCAGTTTATAAAACACCTTAATAATAGATAGAATTCATATAATTTTACTATGACTAAATATAATTTTAATATTAGATATAATTAAACTTTTTTGTTGCTCAGTCTTGTTCAGTTTTGTTGTCATTTTCAGTTATGTCTGACTTTTCCTGACCCCATTTGGGGTTTTCTTGGCAGATACTAGAGTTGTTCACCATTTCCTTCTCTAGCTCATTTTAAAGATGAGGAAACTGAGGCCAAAAGGGTTAAGTTATTTGCCCAGGGTCACACAGCTAATGTCTGAGGCTTCATTTGCACTCAGGTCTTCCTGATTCCAGGCCCTGCCCTCTATCCACTGTACCACCTGGCAGTCTATTAAATTTTTAAAATACATTATAAAAACCATTCATATCCACTACTGCATGCAAGATTGAAGTGGTTACAGGTTCACAATGTGTGGTTTGCCCTGCTTGCTACGAAATGTAAAAAGACTGAGTTTGATTACTGATTCAAATTTAAGCATACATAGTTCCATATGAAAGTGCTTATTCTGTTATGAAGTGACCTTTAAATAAAGGTTCCTCTAAGTAATGATGAAGACATCTATACTAAAAACTTACTCTTCGGCATTCTTCTCCCAACTGAAATAGTCTCCTAGACAGAATACTTTAGACTAAGATAGCACATCCTAAAATACCCATACCCTAAAACAGCAGGGTTTTACTACTCACCTCCAGATCCTTTCGGATACTCTCAAATTCTTCAATGTCATCTAGCTTCAGCTCCAGGCGAGTGGGTTTTCGTCGGAGCATCCTGGTAACAGTTCAACACCTACAACCCAAATCCACTTAACTGTCAAAATTTAGGGAGAAGGAAGAGGCTCCACAACAAACATACTCTGGTGATGGATGTCTCTGCAAACAAACATATGAAAGCAAAACAATGATATCATAAATGTACACACCACCTCCCAAGCCTTCAGGAAGCATTGTAATCATAGGTCTCAATGACTGACTTGACAGGTCTCTCCCTTTATGAACAGCCTTTCAAAAAATAGCTGCTTGTGAAACATAGAAATCAAGAAACATAAAGTCCACTTTAATGCAGTATTTCAGTCACATGCAGAAAAATGTACACTCTTACATAGACAGCTAAAAATATCTTTCCTTAATTCAAAATAAATTACCATTTACAGAATGGATAGTGACAATCAGTTTAGTACCTTTCGTATGAGTTTTTATGGATTTGAGATCACTGGCAATAGTAAAGTTTTCATTTCACAATGAATCACACAAGTTGGTGACTTCCCAATTCTAATGAAAGCTCTCTTTCATTCATAACTATGCAATAACTTGGTGCAAATTGTTTTTCAAGCAACAAAAACCAGAAATAAACAATTGTGCAGATCTGTACTAAAATGTCTACAGAGGATTACAATATCACAAATCAATAATAATCCTAGGGTCTTATTTTTTTTAGCTTCATGATCTAGATTTTAATATACTTTTTTTTGGCTTTTCATATACTTAAAAAGTTTTGCTGGGTTTTTTTTTGTGTTGCCGTTTCTGAATATCCTTTCTCCCCCACCCTTGTAACAGATTCCTAATAGCAAAATTAACCTCCCCTACTATCATGATTGATTTGACATCTTTTGGGGACATTATATAGCTCCTTCTCTTTTGTAATAAAGAATAGTTAGTATCCCAGGACAGACTGGAATTTCTCAATGAGTATGCATGCCGGCATATGATTGCCTACTGTGTTTTAGGATTCTGGGCATACCGACCACACGCTCCATACCGACTTCAATCCTGGGATCAAAATTAATGGCAAGGCATCTGAGAGATGGACAGAACACTAAGCTCAGCACGTCAACTGAATATAAATACGGTAGTCTCAAACGGGGTAGGCAATTTTTGAATGGTTCCTATTCCCCATCATCTATACATATTTATTTCCTCTACCCCCTTAACGTGAAGTGGGGGGAGGGGAAGGGGAGGATAGGACATGTGGGAGGGGGAATAGAGAAGGATGGGGGGATACCCAATGTGAGCGGAGAAGATAGGGAATGGGGGCAAAGGGGAGGATGCCACCCAGCCTTGAAACCTGGTCCACTCCCTGGCCCTTAGTTTCCCCATCTGTAAAACGAGAGAGTTGACCCATTTCCCCTTCTAAGGTCAGTGGAATCAGATGGGGGAAGGGAGAGGGCCATTGTGGTTGAGGCTGGGGCCAGCGTTTCCATGGCAACGGAGAGGCAGGCCGGAGGACCAGAGCAGCCCGCAGCCAGAAGCCCGCCCGCCTACCGCCTGCTCCTCCTCCCTTTCGGCTCATATCCCCTTCCCTTTCCGCCCACCCCGCCTAGGCATTGGGTTTTCGGCTCGAAGCAGCTCTCACGTCCTAACACCCACCTCCCTCCGCCGCGGGGCGGCTCAGCTCAGCTCGGTTCAGCCCAGTCCAGGGGTGAAACCAATTTCTCGGATCCCTACCGCAACCAGCGAGCTCCACTCCGCCTTTCCCGCCACCTACCAACCTACCGTAGGCTTGACCGCAGAACTACATTTCCCGGCATGCCTCGCATCCCCTTCCTTATCCGTCGCTACCGACTACTTCTCCCAGAATGCTCCGCGCCTCATCCTGCAAGCCGGAACAGAAGCCCCCTTAGACGATAACTACAATCCCCGGCCGGCTCCGCGCCTCCCTCGGGCTTCCGGACTCCTCTTAGTTCCGGTTATGCGCTATTTCCGGTATGTTTCCAAGTTTCCGGTCTCCTGAGCGTGGAGTGAACGCTCCGGCGGTGGAGTCGGCGGCTGTGGTGGTCGGTGATTGAAGTACCCACCACACCATGGCTTCTTCTCGAGCTTCGGCCACGGTGCGGCTACGGCCTCGGTGTTTGGGGATTCTTGGGAGTTGTCTGCCCACAAGTCGGGGAGACGGAATTGGCGTCTGCCACTTCCACAGAACCCGCGCTTAGGGAGATGATGGGTGGGTTGGTGCAGAGGCAAGGTGATGGACTGGCTGGTTTCCTGAGCCTGGAGCCCCTCCCCAGGGACCTGGTCTCCCCACTCACCCCGAGGGAACCGGGGCCACCGCTGGGGTTTGCAGTCGGCTAGGGGTCGGGGTTGTAAGAGAGTGTGGTAATAAAAAGTTTCCCTGGGCTGGGAGGTGGGAGATCTGACTTCCCTTCCCAGCTCTACACGGACTTGGTTAAAATTGTTAGGATTCCTGACCCCACCTAGATCAGATGCTACCTTATATTCTTTCAGCTCTGGCATTCAGCGTTCTATCACTAGGGTTTTAGTCCTAGCTTTGTCCAGATCCCAGACAGATCACTTAACCCCAGGTTATCATCTCCAAAGGGAAAGTTACAAGGAGGCAGAAGTTAGTTCAGGATTTGGGAAGGACTTCTTAACAAAGCTGTAGAAAAGATTTCTGTGAGAGATGATGAGTTCATCATCGCTTGGAAGTGTTTGAGCAGAATTTGAGTGACAGCTCGTAAGGGTTGTTATAGAGGAGGTTTCCTGTATCTGGAAGGATGGACTAAATGATCTACACTCTTCAACTCTACGTTTGTATAAAAAAAGTAGTAATCCCTGATCTTTTGCCTTCATAGGATTTTTGGGAAGGAAAAAATGAGATTGTGCATGTGTAAAATGCATTGAAATCTATAAAGTTCTGTATAGGTTGAAGTAGTGTACTTGAAAGTTGGAAAAACATAGGGTCTGACTTAGAATTTCATTTGGTTTAACCCGAGGTAAATTCTCTCATTATGTTTCCCTCTAAATTCACTGCTTAAATTTTATTCAGTCTTTTATTATCTAAATGAATCTAAGGGGACATTGAGTTGATAGCAAGCTTAATATGTTATTGATAACAAACGAACACTCACCGGTCCGAGAGAGATTGCACCTGCCCTCAGAGGTCTTACACCTTAATAAAATAAACAGTTTCAAAATATCTTTTTGATTGAAAATCACTCAGAGAAAGATGGAATTCATTAGTTTTCCAACACATTTCTTATCCTGAACATGGTCTTATGTGACGGATGCACTAAAACAACTACTACCTTATCTGAATGGGGAAAGAAAGCTCTAACTGGGACCTTGCTTATTTCTGTACAGCAAAGAATAGGATTTGGTTCTAGAATTAACACTTCAGGCAGCTCAGAAGGTTCCTCCGATTCTACTTTAGGTTAACTCTGCTTTTTGTTTATAGGCAACCAAAACCCCTAGTAGGACTCCTGAAGACACTGCCTCCCCTGTGGTGAAGAAGCCTCATATCTATTATGGAAGTTTGGAAGAGAAGGAGAAGGAGCGTCTTGCAAGAGGGGAGTCAGGGATGTTGGGGAAAGAAGGAATTAAAGCTGGAATTGAGGCTGGAAATATTAACATAACTTCTGGTAAGACTAATTTTGAACCAGTCTTTTGTTTTGCTTGTTGTGCCTGGTTTAAATAAGAGTTTTCTAGGCTTGTCTGTTTTCTTCCTTTACTTTGGGCCTTGATAAAAAACAAATTTTGCATTATCAATTATAGTCTCTCCTTGAACTTTGTGAAAACATGGTTTATAAACTGTATCTCTAAGGCCAAGTTTTACTTTGTCTCATACTCATATTTCTAGAGCTTATCTGACCCCATGGGACTTTACATTCTTGGAGATTAATAGTCTAATTTGTATTACATTAGTCTGTTATGTGATTGTAAATTCTACTAGATTGTAATTCCTGGAAGGTACTAAACCAGCATATATTAAGCATTTTGTGCCAGGCACAAAGTGCTACACACTAAACACGTAGGTGCAAAGAATGAAACATTTCCTACACTCAGACAACAAATCCATGTGTAAGTATGTTTGTATACACACACATAAACATATATACATACTTATATCTCATAAATTAAAAATGAATAAATATAAATATATACATTTAAATAAATTTAAAATGAATAAATACAAATTTATACAAAGAAGTTAAATAAAAACAAACTTGAATAGAATGTCTTGTCTTTGTGTTTACCATAGTGCCTAAAATCGTAGGCACTTAAAAGTAGAGTCATTCTTCTCATCTTGTATCTTCCCAGATGCCCTTTCTCCCTCACATTTTTTTTGTAGGGCTATTCTTATGAATTATGAGTATTTTTATTAGAAAGTCACTCAGAGTAAGTTCATAGAATCATACTCTGCTTCCTTAAAGAACGGGTTTAATATGGTTCTGACATTATTGTTTTGGGCCAGAGTGGTTGTCTTTATTCCTTTCTTTTGTTTTTATTTTATCATTTCCCTATACTACATCTGAACAATTGAGATAGCACATCTCAGCCAAGACTCCTTAGTATTGGCTTTAGTTTTAGAAACGGTTTTTTACCTGATTCTGTTTGTGAATTTGTTTTTTGCTTTCTTAAATCCAGAGTGTCCCAAAACTCTTAGTGCAATTTTAAGCTATTAAAAGTTAAAACTTTTAAAATGCATTAAGAGTTTTAGGACAATCCTTCATTTTGTTGTTCGGTCATTTTGGTTGTAGCTGACTTTTCATGACCCTATTTGGCGTTTTCTTGGGCAAAGATACTAGAACGGTTTGCTATTTCCTTCCCCAGCTCATTTTACAGTTGAGGTAACTGAGACAAACAGAGTTAAGTGACTTGCCCATGGTCACACAGCTAATAAGTGTCTGAGGCTGAGTTTGAACTTGGGTCTTCCTGACTCTAGGCCCAGACTAGAGTCTGCTTAGCCACCTAGCTGCCCCAACCTATATGTAGATCACTGTAGTTTGTTATAGTCTATTTCCTTTGTAATGTTGTATGTTTCATTTTTTGTATTTAAAAACATTCTGATAAGGGGTCCATAGGTTTCCCCAGACTGCCAAAGGGGTTCCATGGTATCCTGTCCTAGCTTATTTAAATGAATCCAAGGAGATAGTGAATTGATAGCAAGCTTAATTTGTTATTTATGATATAAATGAACACTCCGTCTGAAACCCTAAGAGAGATTGCACCTGTCAAAGTTCCTGTAGAATTGTGAATTTCATTCTCATGGGAGTTTATCAGTCATGTGTTAGTGCCCCATATCAGCATTGCTTTAATGAACACAAGTATATAACTTGTGCCTCTCTTTTTCTTTTAAAGCAAAACACCTAAATAATTAATTTACTAAAAGTATCAAAGATTCTGGCCTCCCAAAGTCAGTCCTCTCCAGATTTCATCAGAGTTTTCGTTTTGCTCTTTTGTTAGTTGGGATTGTGTCAAGTGGATTCAGAGATGGGTAGAACAGTTACCCTTCTTTCGAAGCTGTGGAATTTTGAGCTAGGTATTGGGCATGGATAGGAAGTTACAGTTTTTTTTTCCTTCCTCATATTTGGAGTATAAACTCCTGATCACCATACTCTGCTGCCTTTTCTTTGTATAGGGGAAGTCTTTGAAATTGAAGAACATATCAGTGAAAGACAAGCAGAAGTGCTGGCTGAATTTGAGCGAAGGAAGCGAGCCCGGCAAATCAATGTTTCCACGGATGACTCAGAAGTCAAAGCTTGCCTCCGAGCCCTGGGTGAACCAATCACACTCTTTGGAGAGGGCCCTGCTGAAAGGAGAGAGAGGTGATCTTCTCCAGATGACTGACTTCCCAAAATATTGAAAATTTTCTCTTTTTTATAACATATTCTAGTCACAAGATTTAGACTAGTCAGTGAAGCTGAGACTTTGATCATTGGTCTTATTGGCATCTTATTTCTCTACATTTTACTTACCTGTTTTAGCTAATGAGATCATTCTTAAGCCATTTTGGAAAGGACTTTTAAAAAGGCCAAATTTTCTGTTAAGAGCAGTGAAAAGGGTACTTGAATAATAAATTATTTTAAATCTGTATTAGAATTTGGGATTGGTTAAGTATTTGTGTTTGACTCTTAAAAAATATTGGAAAAAATAGACATCTGATAAATTTCTTCCTCCTCAACTATTTAAGCTATGATAAAGCCTTTTCATGTATAACTTGAGAATGGCACCTTTTACCATCCACATGATACTGCCTTAAGCAGAATAAGCTAGTGATGCCATTGGTGGCTAAAGGAATGGGAAGAATCTGCCATGTTGCTGTATATGTATTTGTGGTGGTGATGAACAGATCTAGGCAAATTAGATGGCTTCAGAGAGGCCTCTCTCTCTTAAGAAGATGTAAAGCTTGTGGATTCTGGGAGGATGCCACTGTAGAGTTCAGAGCCTGCAGTCTCACCTGAGAGATGACTGTGGAAAAAGAACAGTGAAGTAGGAATAGACTGAGTACTTTTAATTTTTTTAAAAAAATTTGAGATTTTAGGTGGGGAGAGGATATTGCAATTTTGATTTGGTTTTAGTGCTCTTTTCTTTTATGAGGGGCCATGCAGTTTAATGGGTAGAGGCCCAGCCTTGAGGTTAGGAAAACCTGGGTTCGTGCCTTGCTTGCGCATCCATGAACAAGTTCTTATATCTCTCAGTAGCCTAGAGAACTTTCTAAAGCTCAGTTATGAAAGAATTGCTAGATCACTTAGAAGTGTGCCTGGCACACAGTAAGCACTTAAATGCTTTTTGACTTACTGAGACTGACCTGTATCAGTGAAGGGCTGTTTCACAGTTGGAGTTCCCCAAACATAAAATCACAATTCTGGAACCAAAACCGTGAATTTATTTTCTTTTATACACTATTTTTAAAAAAAATCTCATACCAATTAAGTTTAAATCTTTACTTGCTTTTTACAGATTGAGAAATATTCTCTCTGTGGTTGGCACAGATGCCTTAAAAAAGACTAAAAAAGATGATGAAAAATCCAAAAAGTCCAAAGAAGAGGTAAGATGTACCTGCTACCTGTTACCCTGCAAGACAGGAAAGGGATTTCTCTTTCCCTATCTTTTTTCTTTTCATTCCATTAGGGTTAGTCTGCCCACACTAGGGAAAGTGTGCTTTTGAATATGTCTGTATTTTTAGTTTGTCATTGAGAAAAACACATGAAATGTAGCCATTGCCAACCTTTTGGCTTTCAGTGGTAGTGAGATAGGACTGACACTTCTCTTTCTGTTCTTAACATATTCCTCAGTATCAGCAAACTTGGTACCATGAAGGATCCAATAACCTCAAGACTGCTAGGCTGTGGATTGCTAATTATTCACTACCCAGGTAAGGAAAGGCCCTGGGATAAAGGGTAAGACCTGTCTTTTGTCGTTACCTCCCAAAGTGTAAGAATCAGCCTTAGAAACATGTTTAAATGACACTGCAAGGCAGAAACAAATCTTGCTTTATGTGCTGCCAGTTACAGTGTCATTCTTAGATGGTCATATAAAACCTGTTTTATGACAGTGGTGATGGTGGTATTCTTGTGTTACAGGGCAATGAAGCGCTTGGAAGAAGCCCGACTCCATAAAGAGATTCCAGAAACATCTAGGACATCCCAGAAACAGGAACTGCACAAATCTCTCCGGGTAAGAGGAATTCTCCAAGCTATTGTCTTGAAGGTGTTTCCGGTCTAACTTATCTCCTGTCCTAATCTTTTGTTAGGAAGGAGAAGTGTAGGGGCGAGTAGTTTCTATTCTCAGTTTGCTACTTCCTAAGGAAGGACCACATGCTGTGCTCTGCTTAGCAGGGGCCTACTCTTGTTTGGCTCACCAGTCCCACCCTCCCTGGCCTGCAACTGTGCTACCATGGGATGCCCCAGTAGTGTTTAATACTTCTAGCCTTCATAGTGTTGACTAGAAGCATAGGCCTGTAGAAATCAGCACATTGAACCCTAAGAGGTGTCTCAGCTCCTTAGCATGGGAAGATATCAATATAGTTATCTGCTATATTATTATTATACGAAAAGAAATAGCCTTAGTGAGTCAAAAGTCGGGTTGAAGATGAGGTCAGCAGTTTAAATTGGGGTTTGATTAGTAAGCCATTTATTTTCCTTTCAGTCTTTAAATAACTTCTGCAGCCAGATTGGAGATGATCGACCCATTTCATATTGTCATTTCAGTCCCAATTCCAAACTACTGGCCACAGCTTGTTGGTAAGCTTAATTTCATAGGGATGTTTTTATTTGGGGTGGGGAGTTCATTAAGGAGTAGTATTAGTGATACTACAGGGGTAAAGAACCTGCAGCTTTGAGGCCACATATGACTTTTTAGGTCCTTAGGTGTGACCTTTTGACTGAGTCCAAGTTTTACAGAACAAATCTTTTTATTATCCTTATCTGCTCTTGGTTACCTCCAAGTTTTGGTGCTCCGGACCCATATGATAGTGCAGGTTTTGATTTTGCTTTAACTCTTGGATTAGATCACATTTGGCAGGGATAGGATGGAGCATAGCTTGCTCTGTGCTCAGAATGCGTACAGAGGCCCAAAGCATATGTGATCTAGGCTGCAAGGCTGTAGGGGTTAGTCTTGACACACTCCCGCTTGCTCCTTTTCCTCTCGTTCACAAGGATGACTCTTTCTTCTTTTTTTTTTAATTTATTTTTCGTTTTTAACTTTCACTTCCATAAGTCTTAAATTTTCTCCCCTTCCCTCCCCAAGACGGCATGCAATCTGATATGGGCTCTACACATAACTTTCCTATTAAACACATTTTCACATTAGTCATGTTGCTTAGCAGAATTATGACAAATGGGAGAAACCATGAGAAAGAAAAACAAAAAAGAAAATAGTCTGCTTCACTCTGCATTTAGACTCCACAGTTCTTTCTCTGGATGTGGATATCATTTTCCATCATGAGTCCTTTGGAATTGTTTTAGGTCCTTGTATTGCTGAGAAGGACTAAGTCTGTTGAAGTCAGGATGACCCTTTCTTTCAGCTGCACATGTGTGCATGATATCTGCTGACTAGATAGGGATGGGAATGGGGGTGGTTAGGAAGAGACTGTCCTTGTCTAATGTTATCAAGATACCTTTTCCTTCCTAGAGCAGCCCTGGCTGAGATGCTTTCCTTTCTGTTTGATAGGAGCGGACTGTGCAAACTCTGGTCTGTCCCTGATTGCAGCCTCTTGCACACCCTAAGAGGTAGGTTGGAGTTTCTTTTTTAGAACATACTCTCTTTCCAAGACCAAGTTTACCTTCCATGTTCATCAATGAGACACTCTCTTAAGTATCCAGCATTTGTGTCCCACCTACTTTATAGACCTTTTTTGCGGCTTTTGTAGCTCAGTATCTTCAGTTAAATTGAGTTCCAACAGGTATTTACTAAGAACCGATTATGTGCAAGGCACTGTGCACCCTGGGGACATAAAGACAAAAACAAACCCCCAAATGGTCCATTCTCTCCAGGAGATTACATTTTATCCAGAGAAGGATGTGTACCCATTTAGGTAAATACTGCTACCATATGGAGAGAGAAAACACCGACAGTTGGGGGATCAAAAATAGCTTTTCCTAGGAGCTGATCCTTAAAAGAACCTAGAGATTTAAAAGAGAGTGGGTACATTACAGGCAAAGGGGACAGCCAGTGCAAAAACACATAGGCAGAAGATAGACCGTCCAGTTTGGGAGGATAGTAGGTAGGTCAGTTTGTCTGGAACACAGAATGTGGCCTGGGGATGAAATAAGCCTGAAAAATGGAAAAGCAGGCTGGAGAGCCAGGTGGTGAAGGGCCTTTAAATACTCTGTGGCTGCAGAGGGGTCAGAGGTGACTCCACAATGGAAATAGGAAGGTGTGGAGGGATAAAGGAAGGGAATCAGTTCTCTTTGGGACATGTTGAGTTTGAGAAACCTCTGGAAAATAAATTCAAGTAGAGATTTCCAGCAGGCAGTTGCTGAAGGAGTAGAGTTGGAAAGAGATCGAGGCTTGATATGTAAAATGGAAGCTGTCTGCAAAGAGATGGGAATTGAACCCATGGGAGTAGATGAGATCCCCAGTGGGGAATGGAGAGAGGGACCAGGGGCGTCAGGTTAGTTGTCCAGTGTGGTCAGTGGGCCCACTAATGATTTCTCTGGCAAGGCATTAGTTCTTAGTGACAGCCACTGAGGAGATTAGAAAGGGCTTTTGTCAGGACAAAGTCTTGCATGGAGTAGATGCTCAGTAAATACTTTTTTTAGTTTGATTTTTCTGTGACTTCATAGAAGGAGGAGGTGTTTTTTTACATGTCATTTCTTTCCTCTTGTTGGTCCTCTCATTCAAGTCTCTTGAATTCCACTGTTGACAGACACTAAAGCTTTTATAAACTTTAAATTTTTGTTAAGTCACGTCTTTGCTGTCAAATTTTCCATTTTTATGTATATCTGCCTCTATCTTTATTATTTTGTGCTTTCAGGCATTGTGTGGAAACCCTCTCTGTTAAGTATATTTCCATCACTGTGGCATTGGAGTACCCTAGAAGAAAAGATACTAGCTATAATTTCTATCTTTTAGGCCACAACACCAATGTAGGAGCAATTGTTTTTCACCCCAAATCCACCGTTTCCTTGGACAAGAAAGATGTCAACCTAGCCTCTTGTGCCGCTGATGGGTCTGTGAAACTGTGGAGTCTAGAGAGGTGAGATTGGTCTGCCATCATTCAATCCCTCCCAGCTCTAAATCCTGTTAAACAGGAAATCAATTTTGAGGGGGAATTCCCCACACAGGGATCAGCGCATGCACCTGTCTCCTACTTGTCCCCCTTAAGACTTGCTCTAGGATAGTGAATGTTATAATCTCTGTCTAGTTCCTTCTCCATTCTCAGTGTAGCAGACTGCAGAGTACTGATGTCTTAGCCTAACAGTAACAACTGTCCGTAAGTGCATTGGGCTTTCTTGGTAGATAGGGGGTTTCCTCAAATTAGAAGGCTTTAGGCAGAGCCTTGATAACCACTTGTTGGGTATGCTGTAGCCAGACTTCTTTTACTGGTATGGTTCCGACTAGACTGTCAGGCAAGGGCAGAGCCAGAGCCTGGATATTTCATATCCTCTCCTATTTCATATTAGACCCTAGTCCAGACACAGAGCCTTTTACCCCACTTCGTTTGCCTTGGAGGAGGTAATCTCCACCATTTCCTTTGCCTTGGAGGAGGTAATCTCCTTAACGTTGGAGTGAATCCTGACTTGGCTATTCTTTGAGCACCTCAAATATCCCTTACCATTTTTGTAGTCAGCCTAACCCCAGGACTTCACTGACTCAGAATAAAAGACCAGGGTGCTCTTCCCCCTTTCCCCCTACTTCCCTCTCTTTTCCACCCCATCTTTCCACCTCTTTCGTAGGGATATCTCTGCTCTTGCAAAGTGCATAACAATCTGGTGCCTTGCAGCTCCCTGGGTTGGCCTTTGTTCCTTCCTGGATCCCCATCCCACTTTACCCTACACTTCCATTGTGCCCTTTGGAAGGAACTCTTGTTCCTTTGTTAATCAACTGTCCTTCATGTTAGATCTGTCCCTTCCCCTCAGAAATATATTTTGTATATGTATATATTTTGTATTTGTATGTGTACATGTTTTCCCTGTATAGAATGTTAGCCTCTTGAGGGAGGAAACTGCTTAGTGTTGTCTTTGTATCTCTAGTGCCTGGTATGTTGCCTGGCATGTAGAAGTCACTTACTAAATTCTTACTGAATTGAATTTCTTTTTGTTGCATAAGTACTTATGATTGATTAGAGTAGGTAGGGGTTTTCAGCAGAAGATCTGGTATTTAATCCCACAGGTATTCCAAGAAGAACGGTCACTAGGGTGTGAAAGAGAAGTAGAGGATTTTTTCTCCTGACCCACTCTTTATCACCATTGAGGAGGGCATGCCCAGCTTTCTCACTAAGCTCTGATCTTCAGGTTTGCCCTAGAAAACACAACAGCCTGATAGCTTTTGTAGCTTTCTTAAGGAGATCCAAACCATCCCCCAACCAGGGGTGTCAGGTTAGTTGTCCAGTGTGGTCAGTGGGCCCACTAATGATTTCTCTGGCAAGGCATTAGTTCTTAGTGACAGCCACTGAGGAGATTAGAAAGGGCTTTTGTCAGGCTGTATTGTCAAGGTAGCAAAGCCTTCTTGGAGCCAGCATCATTTGGCGAGAATGTACTTTCCAAGTGTTAGTGCTAACAAAATGGCCTTTTTGTTGTCTTTGTAACTGGTATTCTGTTGCCCAAAGCTGTGCTGGTGCTGCCTGGTAGACATCTGAATACAATTGCTTGGTTACCTGCCTGCAGGAAACATGTTTGGGGCTACTTTAAAGAGTAAATTGGCATTTCCACTCTTT